>OY728130.1:1219841812-1220441812 GCA_963277665.1 Viscum album
ACATTACATCAGTTTGAGATGCTGATACTGGGCGAATCATGAAAAAGGGGGACACATCCCACGTTAATTATAATAGAGATTCAACAATTCTAACATTTATGAATTGAGAGCATTCCATTATTTATAGACTTTTTCTCCCTAATGGAGGAATATTTTTAAAGATAGGTAACTTTGATTGAAAGATAACTTCTACATGGGTTTTTTGATTCTAGATGTATAACTATGGGATAAGTATTTTTTAATATAGTTTTCCTATAAAATGAGATGAAGACAGGATCTCAAGGGATTGGATCAATCATGCTAAATATTTTTATGATTTTTTTTCAAGAGTGTTATTTACTATTCAATATTTTTTCTATAAAAAATACCAGGGCTCAATTCTAGATTAAAATTATTGTTCTAATTGAATTCTTTGGTAGACCCAGATTCTTTTTTATATAGATTCTTTATTGGTAATTCTGATTAAAATGGATAGGACTACTAATGTTATGAAAATATTTCATTTCAATAGGGTCTTGGTGGAGGTGGACCTTAGTTCTTTCTTGATTTGTCACATATTTTTGTCTATAGTTGATGATGATATCTCACTTAATATGGAATATGAGAAATTACCTAATTTCTGTCTTTATTATCATGTTATTGTCCATGTCAATGATAAATTCCATATAAATTTTGTATTCTACAGTTTTTCTATAAAAGGGCATCATGAGGGTTATTTTTGGAAGAATATGGGGAGTTATAAATTGTCAAACAAAGAATATTTTGATTGTATAAGGGTGTCTCCTGATAGGGGCATGGAAAATATTTATGCTGGTGTTTCAAAAATGATGGCATATTTTTCTCATGAATTTGAGTAAGAGACAATGGGGGATAAGGGTAGTGAGAAAAAGATGACTATGAAATTGGTGCTAAAGCATGAAAGGGCATGCCTAACCAAATTAAGGAAACCTTAAACCATGTGTGACTTTAGAAATGGATCAATGTCAGTTGAATTATTCTCCTGAAATAGCGGGGAAACACAATCCAAATAATGGTAAGATACTTTAAAGGATTCAAGAATAAATTAATAAAATAAGGGAAACCCAGGGTTTCCATATAAGGTGTGAGGATATAGAGTATGATTTCCCCTAAAAATATCATGTTAAGGATTTATCCAAAGGTAAGAATATTGTGGTGGACGATGAATCATTTCAACATATTCCTCCCTAAAATGTAAGACATTAGAAATATTACTCATATTTGCATACAAATATAGATACCAGGTCCTATGGTCCCTTAGAATATGACTCTGATTGGTATGGTGATTATGATATTTCATCTTAGTTTTATTGTGATCCATGATCTTTCTCTACGGTTTCACTTGGAATGGGGGCATGTATGCTTGTATGACCCCTCCCATATTTTCCATTGCATGTTCCATTTTCTTTTTAATTAAAATGGATATGCCTTAACCATTCTTGAATGCATAAAAATATTGTATAGTTTGGGTCTCAGTGCATGGTATTTCTATAATTTTAGGATGAAATACAAAAGTCTTAGGGGATGTTACAACCATTAACTATAAAATAATGGAAATTGGAAAACACTGTCATGGATTTTTTTGGACTCTCTAAAACATCTAAATGGAATATCTTAATATGGGTTGTAGTTTATTGAATTACTAACACATCACATTTCATCACTATTATAGAATAATTTTCTCTTGATCATAATTCCATGATATATTTTAAAGAAGTCGAAAGGTTTCATGGAGTACTATATTCCATTTTTATGCTCATGATCTAAGGATTACCTCAATGTTCTAGTGATTTATTCATTATTATATTGATATGGTTTTGAGTTTTAGTATTACTTATCATCCTCAGATAGATAGTTAGTCTGATTGAAAAATTCAAACCATGAAGGATATATTGATATCATTTACTTCAGATTTAAAGGTGTTGGTATCAAAGCCTTCCTCTAGTTGAGTTTCCTTACAACAATTTCTTTTACGCAATCATTCATATGTCTTATAATGAATCCCTATAATGAAATAACTATAGAGATCCAACATGATGGAATTAAGTTTGATAAATAAATATATTGGGACATATGATATCTAAATAAATGGAAGATAATGTTAGATCCATTCCACAACACATTAAGGAAGATGATAGTTGGTATAAATTTTATAATGAAAATCTCCAGTGAGATCTATAATTTGATGTTGGTGATAAGTTTATTTTTATAATTTCTCCATGGAAGAAGGTAATGAGAACTGGAAAGAAGGGATAACTAATCCATTGGTAAATCAGTCCCATTGAAATTATTTATCACGATTGGATTGAAGTTTATAAATTGTATGTTAAACCCAAACACTCTCAACTACATGATGTGTTCCATGTATCTCTCTTGAGGAAGTATATGCCTGACCCTTCACATTTATTGAAATCATAGGTCATACCCCTAGAGTAAGATATTTATTTTGAGGAACAACTAGTGGATATTCTAAATCATAATGAGATAGTTTTAAAAAAAATGTAAACACACTTAGTCAATTGTTTTGGAGAAAACACTATTTTAAGGAAGATATGTAGGAACTTAAGGATTTGAGGAGACAGATGTATCCAAATTTTCTTTATTAGAGTGAAGAATTTTGAGGGTAAAATTCATTTTAAAATGTGCTAGAATGTAACAACCTGAGTTTTTGTGAGTTTTTTAAAATTAAATTAAATTTATTCAATATATAGTGTTATACACAACACAATGTTAATCTTGTATTACACACAACACAAAATTAATCTCACACTATACACAACACTGGGATAGAATGTATTACATATGACATTTACTTTTAACAAAACCATGATATACTATTAATATTATTATTCTAACATGATCATTATGATCTAGCTATTAAAATTAGCGATATTAGTAAAAATAAATACTTTTTAAATATTATGTATAAAATTTTAATATATATAAAACATATTGATAAAAACGAACATAATTTTTCATAAAATCCTTATATGTCTCAAAAATTATATCTCTTAGAATATTTTTATTATTCCTTTTATAAAAAATAATATTACAAATTTTTACACTTTCAGAAAATGAATTTAATAAAATAATCAAAAAAATTCAAATCATAATTTTAAAATTAGCTAAGGGTGATTTTTTATTATTTTTCTGAATTGTTTAAATTTTTTGATATATTGTAAAAATAATGAATTTTAATTGAAAGCCTCCATTTTGTGTATTTTATTTACAAAGTTAAATTTCATTTAAAGTGAAATTATTTCATTTATACATCTATTAATCCAATTTGGGTCATCAAAATCAATTTTATATTAAATTTGGATATAAAAACTTTGAAAACATTTGAACATTTTCACTTTAAAACAAAAAATTTCATTGTATTTACAGGATTAATAATAAATTAAAATTTTTATTTTAAGTGATTCGATTTATGAAAACAAGACTCAATATTTTTATTCATGATAATTTATATTACCATCTAATCTAAACTTATATATTTTTTTAAAAAATAAATAGTAAAAAATGTTAAAAATTATTTACTTCCATTAAGGTCAAAATAGATTTATCGGTGGTTAAACTGAAAAGATAAGTATGAAAAAAAAACAACCAAATATTTTCCAAAAAACATTGGTTAGAAATATTTAAATTTTATAACTTATACAATCTAAATTTTTCCATTATTTGAGCTTTTTGATAATAAAAAATGTGGGCTGATGTTTTTCTTTCCAAACATTACAAGTGCGCCACTCATCACACTTATATTAGACCAACCATTCTCTTCTCTTATTCAAACCCTAAAAAAATTTCTTTTGATAATACAAGACAAAATACCTTCCCAAATTCCACCATCTCATAACTAATGTTTATGTTTTGATAGAAATACAACCTTAGAAGGATTTTGGTGCAAACATAAGTAGGATACCTAAAGAAGACATAACGTTCATCAACAATCATTTTTGTTTTATTTATTCATCCACCTAATAAATTTATTTTTATAACATTATGATATTAAAACCATAGTATCTTCCATATAGTTATATTTTTTATGTGAATCATATGACCAACAACTATATCCAGTCCTATCAAACAGGTTATGAAATCATCATTCGTGTGCATGGTGAACTACTGCCTGACAAACCGATGTCATTATTTTTTCCATTAATTCCTCATAAGTCCACAAATAATGATGGATTTCTAATTTAAATTGGGTATTTATGGTATTATTATAATTTTTTAACATTATATCACACATACCTTATTTCTCTCTATATTGTGAGAATACGATATGGTGGCTAGTCTGTTTGGAAGACTACTGCCACACAATATAATGTGATTCATTCATGCTTTACATTGAAGGTAATAAGGATATGTTTAATAAAAATATGTTATATATATGACATAAAAATAATTTTTTAATGTTAATATATCATTTACCTTTCTTTATTTCAAGAGTAGAAGAAATTCAAAATATCATTCATGCGTACATACGACCTACTGTCTCCATGAATGGTGAATTTCATTTTCTATCACTAAATTTTATGGGATAATATAAATAAATATATAAATAGTATATATGATATTTATATCTTGTTTTACATTCTTTATATTCTATAATTGTGATAAAAGCAAGAGGACCAAAAATGAAAAATCAAAACATATAGGAAAAATAAAGTGGTTATTACCAGAAACATAACACAAACATGGAATTATTAATAAAAAAGTAATAAATGGTCATAAAATCATATACAGTATGATATATATAAATATATTAATAAAGGTCATGTATAATAACATTATATTTAAGATATAGGTGGTTTTGATCGGTACGATGTTTGTCAAGATCTATGTTAACGGATTTTTGTATCAATTTTTTTCCATTGAGACATACGTTATGTTATGCACCTATATTCTTTAACATGGTGTATATATAACCTCTTTCAAAATGTAATATCATGAATTTAATTATCCCCATGATATTTTTAGTCCAATTTTTCAATATTCCATCATGTGTATTATGATTCAAAATTACCAACGCTCAAGTGATTTTATGTTACAATCAAATTATTTATCATGATTTTTTATGATTATGTTTCCGATAAAAAAATCGCGCGCTCTATATCTAAAGAAAATAATTATTTTTCCCTATGGATAGTCCTAATTTTTTAAATAATTGTACTATTTTCCAATCATTGGCACATAATATAATTGAAAAAAATGTTTTTATAGAAATACAAATTCATTTCTATCTTCGATAAGAGATTTGTTTTATTGTAAAAACATGATTTAAAAAAACCATATTTTTTTATATTATCATATGATTTTAAAAAAAAAATTACCCATGTTTTATATATTGAAGAAATATAAATGAATCATTGTATCTTTTTCGAAAAAAAATTTATTTTTGGATTTTACTAAAAATGTGAAAGGAATATTTTTTCTATTATGAATGACATTAACATAAGTTATTATCATCAGGAACTTTGTTTTAATCTCCCTTTGTATGTTTTCATAGTTATTTTAAAATTAAAATATTTTTAAAAGGTTTTATTTTTTAAAAAGTGTTTTTAATGAGAAAAAAATATTTTCCTCTAGAAATATTCTAATTGATCAATGAAGAAAATTTTCCATCTACGATGAAATCATTTGATGTAATTTATTCTTTAATTAGGATATAAATCATGGATACAATTATTCTTATTTTTCTAAATGGTTTATTATGAATTTTTTTTATGAAACTCTTTTCTCTTCCATAGGTAATACCATGATCAAATTCTTCTAAAACCCATTTTTTCCATGGGTTGTACTATGATGAATTGATTGAGTGGTTATGAATCATGTCTCATTCTATATGTTATGATATGATGAAATGATAATGAATACCATTTCATTTCATTAGTTATGATATTATGAATGTTTTATGATCTCAAGGAACACATAAATATAGATCTCATTATGAGATGTGTGGGATATATATATATATCTCCAATCACAAATAGAAATGAGGCTATATCCCTAGTTTAATAAAATGTGGCTAGTATTTGTGTGGCTATAGGGCGAGGACTATAGCCACAGTTTCCAACCATTTCTAAATATATATATCCATAGCTTCCTACCATTCATAATGGCATATATCCATGGTTCCAACTATGGTTATAGAACTCTTTCCGTGGTTCCAAACATGGCTACAACCCTATATCCATAGTTTGAAATAGTGGTATAAGATTAAGCAACACATGGTTTATAGCCACAGTTGGAAACTGAGGCTATAGGGATTTATCCACGGTTCAAACAATGGTTATAGGTTTATAGCCATGAATTGAAACTGTGGCTATAGGAATTCCCATTTATTTAAAAAACACACCCACCCACCCTCAGAAAAGCCCATCCTTACCCCCACCACTCCCCATAAAGCCCCCTTCCCCTTGAAAATCCCCCTTCCACTCTCCACTAGAAAGCCCCCTCCTTGAAAAGACCCCCCTGGATAGACCTGCCCTCCTTGGAAAGACCCCCTCCTTCCTGGACATACCTCCCTCCCTAGACGTACCCCCTTAACTAGATAGACCCCCCTCCCTAGACATACACCCCTCCCTTGAGATCCCTCACCCCCTGGACAAACCCCCCATTCCTAGAAAGACCCCCTTCAGGTATAGACCCTCTCCTTCCTGGAGAGATCCCCTTCCTGGGATAACTCCCACCCCCCTTCATGGACAGACCCCCCCCCTCCAAGGATAGACACCACCACCTCCCTAGAAAGATCGCCCATGCAGACCTCCACACTCTACAAACCCCCTTGAACCCCTCCCCCTGCATACCCCCTCCCCTCCTTCCTAGAAAGACCCCCATTTTCCTAGACAAACCCCCTCATTCCAGGATAGACATCCCTCCATGGACTGACACCACCCCCCTCCTTGGAAAAACCACCCAGCACACCCCTCCCCCTACAGACCCACTTAAACCCCACCCCCCTTCAAAGACTGACCCACCTTCACCCCCGATAGAGCCCCCCCACTCCACTTGCAGTATCCCACCGCTATAAGGCCCCCCACTCCCCCATGCAACCCCCTTTCCCCCTAAAACCCCTCTATAGCCCCCTAGATATCCCCCTCCTTGAATAGACCCAAACCCTTTGTACAGACCCCCTCCTTCTTAGAAAGACCCCATACTTCCTGGAAAAACCCCCTCCCCACCCCTCCCACTATGAAAGGGAATTTTTGGTGCATGTTATAAATATAGTGGAAGTAAAAAATAAGTGTAATAATTTCCTATATGAATGGTTGGTGATTCTAAGGTTCTAGTGCAGGCTTCTAATATTTTTGGTCTTGTATAGGTAAAAATGATAGTTCTCTGAAAAAAAATATATTGGGTCTCCTAGGAAGGATGGAGAAAGAATTTATCTCATAAATTCACTTTTCAATGAAATTGAGATGAGGTATCACTCTAACAAGGAGGTGTTTTAAAATGAATTAGTTTCACAAAATGAGCCTGATATACATATTATTTAGGAGAATCTCCTACTTTCTTCATATGATCACAATGGAAGAAAAATCTTAAAGACAATTCTACTATTATTTTTAAAAAAAATTTCTTTAAAAGTGTTCAAGGGATGATAATAATTACTATAATGGAGGTATAGGATAGGGTCTATCTTAATAACACAGCTTATACAACTAAAATATATTCTCATGACTCCTTAATATCTATATGGGTAGTTACATTCCCCCCTATACACCCTACCCCAACCCCTTTCAACAAAACCCAGCACCCCATGCCCCTTCCCCTGCATAACCCTGGCACACCCTACACCCTCCCCCAGCCACATTCACCCCCTTACACCCTCCCCAACCCCTTACCACCCCTACCACCTCATCTACCCCTATCCACCCCACTTGCACACCCCCTTCAGCCTCCCCCTACAAGTTGAAATAGAACCCATCACATCCACCTCCCCTGCACCCCCAAACCCTCCCCCTCCCCCTTGCAAAAATACCAAGCACACCCCCATGCCCTCCCACACACACCCCTTTCACCATATACCCTCTCCATACAACTTTCAATAGAACTCATCATAACCCCCTCCCCTTTAACCCAACAAACCCACCTACACACACCCCTTACACCCCTAGTCACTTGAATTAAAGGTATTCTAAGAACAATATAATGGTATGGAAAGAATCTATGAGAATGTTAAGGTGATAATAAGTTACGTAACGGTCATTAATGACCCACATGAAGGTCACACTGAAGAAAATGAGACCATATCATGGTAATTCTTGAACTATGTAAATTTCATATAAGAAATATGATGGATACATAATGTTCATCTATAATTTGAAATAACTACATAAATAACCTTTGGGATTACAGAAGATGCATCATGGAAATTGTGATCCATGGTGAAGATATGGAAACCATTTCATAGGGTTCTGGGAAATGAAAATGTAGCCACACCAAAGCTAATCCCTAAGGGGAGTATGATCTTGGGCCATATCTGATGTGTATCATTTGGGTATGATTCTATGTATATAACCATGGCTTATTATGGATGAGAAGTGTTATTTTGGATAGTATTAATTCCCCAAAGGTTTTAAATCCATTATTTTTGGGGGAAATTTGGGTATTCAATATGAAGCATGGGTTGTTTATTAAATTGGATATTGGATTAGGGATCTGAACATTAAATGTTCCTAAATGGAATTTTTGGATTTGTTTTGAGTCTCATGTTGGTACCTTTGGTGTTTCAGTGGATGTTAGTGGATATTTAGGGTGAAAATAACCGAAATATAAGCTACTCCATCCTTTCTTTATGTGACCCTTTAGGTTTATGCATTTAATGGGGTTGGTTGAGAGGTGAACCTCCTATCTTGAACATTTCCAACTAAGACGTGTTTCCATTTAGTCATTAATAATTTTGATTTAGTGGCATCTAGGTTTTTATTCCTAATTTTACCATATCATGGTGGATTGACCATGGATGATGATTCTTTCTAGTGTGGCAACTAAAAAAAGAATTGATAAGGTGTTTTCACGCTATCTGTGATTTTTTTAGTTGAGTTAAGACACTAACCTAATGTATTTAGCGTTCTGATGAAATTAGATGAAATTTATGGTTGGATAGGTACCGGTGGTTATTTATTTTACTCAAGATGGTTTTGGGGTATGTTATGTAGATTCTAGGGGTAGTTGACCAAGGTTCTGGGATGTTTTCATGTAATTAAGACACTCGATCACTTGAATGTTGAACCTTAAACCAACTATGAGGAAATCAAAGAGAATTTATGAAGGTGACTCAAGAAGTTCAAATCAAACTAATTACTTAGGTACTAAGTAGTGAATTCTTCCTGGTAAGGTAATTGATTATATATAGTACAATTTCATGGTGATGTTACTAATGAAATTTTCATGTTTCAAGTACGTTTGTTTGTGTTTGATGAAATTAAAACAAGGATTCTCTTTTTTATTAAATTGTTATGAAAATTCTTGGTTTATATTTTCACAAAATGAAGACACTATCACCTCTAATGTTAATGAAATTTAATTTTCTACTCTTTAGTTGGCATAAATATTCTACAAGTCTATATTGAGGGCTGTCAGAAATCATTTAAAATATGTGAAAATTTTATTTCATAGAGCCAAAACCAATTTTAAAAAAATTTAAACATTATAAATAATGAAAAAGTTATTTAAATACTCAATAAATTATATAATTTGAATTAAAGGGTTATGAATAAGAAACCTACCTCAACCTCAATGTGAATTGCTTTTGTCTACAACCACTCGATTCTTCCTTTTTTCTGCATGCACGCACAAGAATCTTCAGATTTTTTTAAGAACACTTAGCCCCTATTTACATGTTTGAATGGCAAAATATTCCCAAGGGAGTCCTTAGATATATGTTTATACTTGCATATACCTCTTTAAACTTACACTTATATGCTTTTTTCAAATATATATATATATATAAGCAGAACTAGACCAAATATATATATTCAAATTGACATGAGTGAATATATATAAAGGGGGAAATTATATATGTATATTCCTAATTATGAATACACATGTAAGCCTTCATCAACGACAACTCGAATCCACCTCAATAAGATAAAAAACAATTAAAAATTATAAAGAACCAAAAAATAAAAAAAGACCCCAAATTAATATTAGTTTAATGAATAAAAACAGAATAAACCTTACCCAAATTCGATTTTGAACTCACTATCTTCAATGATGGTGGATTGAACCGGCCTCATAATAGGATACCACATATAAGGAAATAGTGTGAAAAGAATTAAAATATAGAAACTTCTTATATATATGTGATCAGTGATGATAAATGATTCATGAATCCATGACCAATAATGAAAAAATAATATTCAGATTGATAAGTATCTGAATACTAAATAACATGATAACTAATAATGGTTTTTTTCAAATTCCATCATCATATGAGTTGAAAAATCCTTATTTAATTCAAAATGTAATGAAAATTCATTTTTCAATTTCCCACATAATATTGGCCATTTCCTCCCCCAGCATATCCCCCCAACTCCCCCTGTAGTATCCCCCTCCCCACCCCCTGCACAACCCCCCTACTCCCCCTGAAATAGCCCCCCCTCCCCCGCACTTCCCCCCAATAGTATCCCCCACCACCTGCACAACCCCTCCTACAACTGCAAAACCCCTCCTCCAGTAGTCCTTCCTCCCCCAACATAGAGGGCATAACTCAGTTGCATGTATCAGAACAATATAATCATTTAGGTAAATACAAATAATATTTTCTACACAATATTTGATATTATTAGTAAAATGAAACTATTGTTTTTAAATGATCTCAATATGTAACACACTATACAAGGAGGATCCAAACCTATCATACCTTCTTTGAATCAATCCTAAAATATAAGATAAATTGGCCAAGGAAACCATGTTACCCATCCTAGTGAAACCTGTACCAAAAGTAGTTGGGGAATATACCCATTCTAGGGGAATGGAAATGCGGTATACAAAGTCAAGGGATCATATCACTCATTAATCCTAGGTGATAAGGAATATGGGATAGGGGTAGAGGTATTCTAGATTTTGTTTTTTTAGCCAAACCAACTTCATCCTAGATGAATCTTCTTATAGTTCATATAAAATAAATATACTCCTTTTTAAACATGATCTTCAAGATCTAAGTAGTAAAAATACTAAATAAATATATCCAGATATATCAATAATTATTCTCAATACACTTTAAATTATATGATATATTTAAATGTTTTATATATGATTGATAATAGTAATTTAGGACTTGAGATAACATAATAAATTTATCAACATTTTTAGACATAGGCATGATATGAAAATAACAAAAAATTCTAAGACATTTATATATAATTTGATTAATGTTACTTAATGAATGTAAATTAACTATATGAAAATAGTACTTAATCATTAATAAATTGTTATAAAATAATATTTTTATGAGGAATATGTCTCATTTAATTCAAGTACATATGGAAAACAATTGATACATAATATTTATTATATTCAAATGTAATAGTCACATTCATTCAAAGAACCAACTTCATGTATCCAATGTATAAAATAACGGGGGAGGGGGTTTGAATATAATAGCCTAGGATGATAAAATTGACTTTTAATTTTTAACCAGAGGGTTATGGTCTTTTTAAAGTTGTTCTTTCTGAAAAAGAATCAATTTTTCTTGTTGATGACCAATCTTAGGGTGTTTTTTATAGATCTTCTACTCTCATCTAGTTCATAAGATTGGAATTCCCTTAAAAACTAAAGTTCCTTGAGGGATATAGATTAGACATCTATAATTTTGTTTTTCTTATCCATATAAATTCCTACCACATTCAAAATATCATGAACTCTATTATGGATACTTTCCATCATTAAAAAAGCTCTTAGTTGATCTTATTTTCAATTTTGATAGCCTCCTTTAAACTATCATTTCCAGTTATTTTACTTTTGTTTTATTTTTTAATCATATCCGATTCATTGGCATTGAATAAAAATAATTCCAACCAATTTGACTATTAATTCAACTAATATATAATTGAATGAGTGAAAAACTCTACAGAAAACAGAATTAGAGCATATGTCCCATCTTAATACATGATCATTTCCTGGAAAAATAAAAATCAATACAACTAAAATTCAAAAATACAGAAAATAAAAAAATATCATAATCGTTTATCTCAAGAGAGTGAGTTTTCATGCATTTAATTAGTTGTGCTATCATTCTAAAACTCACACTACATCCCACGTAAGTATTAGATAACTTAGCCTTACTTTTAGATGTGTTTATTTTGATATCATCCTGAAGTTAAGATGGAATAATAAAAAAACAACATGAACACAAAAAAAAACATTAGATGAGATGAATATAAAGAAAATGGGACAAACCAATTCAATTACAGAATATGATATTCAATAGATAATAAATTAAATTGAGAAAATGATACTCCGAAAAAAATTATGCAGTTATAGATCAACAAAAATATGATGATTTATAAAAATGTACAAAAAGAATTGCAGAGAATTAAAAAACATATTAGGTCAATGAAAAAATACATCACGTTGTTGGTATCCCCTATAAACTAACACAAAAATACCCTATGTTGAAGAATATACGCAAGGATATCCAAAAATGAAAATTCTAGCAATAAATGAAACCAAACACCCTCTACATAGAGGGAATATAATGGGAAATAATATGTGAATTTTTTATTCACAATAGTTGATAATATTCCCTATTATTGTGAATTTTTTTCAATAATCATACTCTAGTGATGAGAACATAAAGAAAAAAAACCATAAATAATAACAAAAATAAAAATACGTAGCCGAAATAGTATATAAATAACTGATTATGGTCGACCAAGTGATACCCATTCCTTCATAGTTTGGGTACCATATCTATAGACATCCCCAAAATTCAAAATAAATGACAATGTGGGAACCCTATTGAAAAATAGCCACTAATTTTGAAGAGTGAAATTATTTGGATTGAATAAAGAAGATGACGAATGTGGGAACTTCGAATAATTATAGTAAATGTAAAAAACTAGTGCATGCAAGCCGGTTCTATTGGTTTCAATAAACCTAGCATCTAAAAGAAGATGTTGCAGAACACTAACAGATAAATACAATCCTTATATGAATTATTTGAACCTGATAAAATAGAAGAAAATTGTTAAAAGTACGATCAATAATTTACTAGGAAGACATAAAAATGTTAGAAGTTTGATTATTTTCACTAAATGTCAAAAAATGGAGGATTTTTTTGATTAATTACAATAATGAATACCACCATAAGAAGACATTTCAAAGAACCAAAAAATAAATCTATCTCTATTAAGATAGAGGAAACTAAGAGAATAATTGGGAGAAGAAAAATAATTTATCTGGAGGGGGTTGACATACTCTAGATGAAAAAACATAAGAAAACAGATTGGAATACATCCTACTAAAAGAGAAAAACATAAGATTTATCACATACATATAATATTATTTGATAAGTCAAAATAATATATCATATGTCAAAAAATTATCGCATTCATATAAGTTCGATTAATTTCCAAAACTCTTACTTCAAAAAAAGTATTCTTGCATCTGCACCAACTATGTTTGGTGAATACTATGATGATTTAACAAAACACATATTGAGAATTTGAATCTCAACCTTGAGAGTGTCTTGTTCTTAAATTGGGAAGTCATTGATTGGATTCTAAATGTATATAAATAGAAAAAAGAAACAAACCAATTCATGATAATAAAATCATTATGTAATTACTACTAAAGTTCCTATACATAAGATAAATAAATTACTATTACAGGAAACTAAAAAAATGTCACATGCAACTGGTAATTTTAAATACAAAAAATTTAATTTTTAAGAATAATTAATCATCCTATTCTACAATTTATCAACAGTTATATGTAGATTAAGTGAATGAAAACCTAGTAATCCAGAAATATTATTTCATGGTTTGGTTTTACTTGCATTGAACTTCAAATGTTGTGTAGTTGGAGGGTAATCAAGATTCCAATTAATCTCAAAAAAAGATTTTATCTAAAATCTAATTAAATTTATAGAACTATGAACTTGAAATGTTGTCAAGAAAACTTGTAATGATCACCTCCTCATATTTTTCTAAAAATAGAAATGCATTTTTCAACTATTAAACTCTTTAATTAAGATGTTTACTTATTTTTTTTCAGAACTACACCCACTTTTTATATTTTTTTTATTAAAAATTCACAGTCTAAATCCTTTAACACTCTTTTATAGATGTTCTAGTGTTTTACCTAGACTATAAAATAATAATTAATGACCAAATAAATTTTACATGTCATGAAAAAATAGTTAGATTCACAATCCAAATCCTAGACCGTAAGCGCTCCCCAAGAAACCAGATTCTGAAATGAAAACTAATATAGATAATAAGTTTGAGAACATATTCCTAATAGGTATTCCAAAAAGACACACCCCATTCATAAACATTAAAAAAAATATCTTACTAATGATTGTTTAAAATTAAATTTATATATATTGGTTTTATCTTTTAATTTTAAACCCAATAACAATTTATTTCCCTTCATCAATTAAAATAGTTCAATTTAAAACATGAAGTTTAAAAACGTTAAAATAATTCCATTTTAAAAACCCATGTTTAAATAGTTCATGATGAGAGTTATAAGACCTTTCTAAAAAGTCTATTCATTAGTTTTAGAAGGGACACATTAGTTATTTTAAAAATTAATAAGAAACACCGATGATAATAACGATGATAAAAATAATAGTAAAATAAGGGAAACATAAAAGGTAACCAATCTACTATTATAGGAGTAAAAAAACACATCCTACATAATATATCCAATTATGAGGTATTTTGGGAACATAGTAAATTATTTAGAAAACTAAAACAATAATAAAAAAGATCCATTAAATTGGAATGTCAGATGCAATACACCCCCAATGCTCGTTAATACTAAATTTTTCCTAACCAAGAGAAATAATCCCAAATAAGGGAATAATCTATACTAAGGAAAACTATCAAGAGTGTAATCCTATTCTAGTGGGACATGTATTCAAAAAAAATTCCACTAACTATTTTTGGTTCCCCATGATTGAGAAAATAGACGTGGGATAATTAAATGTTACCAAACAAAGAGCATTATATTTCTCCCTCTCTTAGGTAGTTTTAAGGATCAGAAACACCCAATTTTGTTTATAACAATTTCATTTCAGAAAATTCAATAATTAAATTTTAGAAATTTTACAAAAAATATTCTAGACCATATGGATATCTCGAGTGGTGTGTGATGGAACTTCATGAAGTTCTCCACCTATTGGTCCCAATGACTAGCTAGTGACACCAACTGACTATCTTGTAGAGTCCAAACAACCTAAACATATATTTGATTATGGAGATACCTTCATGACTTAATTCAATTTACAATTACTCTATCCAACCCAAACACCTCTATAATGATCCTAAAGATATTAGAGGCTGTAAATACACCCCCAAGAGATCTTGTTTGGAATTAATTACCCTGGAGATCATTTTTGAGCTCATTATGCTTCATTTTTATCAATATATTTCTCCTTTTTACTCTTGAATAAGATCATGATGAGAGACACCAATAAATTGGATACTCTTATCTGATTAACAAAAATGATTCATTGTACATGTTTTTGGAAGCAGTAAACACGATATGAGTGTTTATGAGGATTCTAGATAGTTAAATAGTAAAGAAATGTATTCTACAACCAGATTTTAACCAAACAACACATCATGAGGTATGGTTTTCATGGGAATTTTGTTATTTTTATTAATATTGGTCATTTGTAAATTGAATATAGTAACCAATGAGATTAGTGTATTAAGTTCAGATTCCACATTATCATAACTAGAATGATTCATAAATGTAATAATGAAAAATATATATTTCACAAAAATATATTTATGGTCTAATATATATATATGAATAATAAAATTAGAAGAAGTGGTCTAAGTTATATTTTATTTTCTAGTCACAACAACCCTAATGGATAGAGAATAAAAACATTTTAAGAAGAACACAAGATATATAACAAACTTCTCTAGTGAATAATGATTTTTATATCTTGAAACAATTCATTGAAGGATAAAAAATCGATCAAATTCCAAAGATAGTGTACCCTCCATGACCTAACTCGGGATAAAATAAATAGTCTTGGAAAGAGATTTGTAATAAATATATTTCTCTCATGATAAAAAGGATAGTAATTTTATCAAGCATAATATTTTAAAATGATTTAAGAAATCCCTATTAAGTATCAGTAAATCTAAAGAAAATATTATGATGGAATTAGATATTATTCAATAGACATGTCAAAATGGATTCATCCAAATCAATATAAAACATAAATGGAGGTGAAACTCTCTCATTTTTCTTTATTGTTTCTAATTGTTTCTTTAAATTTTGAAGCCTTACAAGGTTTATGCAATCCATGGGGTGAATGTCCTCACAAATAAAATCTTTTTTATTTATCAATTTAGATTATAAAGAATATAAATCTAAAATATGGATAGAAAGAATCATGATTTGGACTACCAAATGGTTTCAATTAATTAGTGGAATCAGACCAATTGTATCAAGATAAATCTAGTGAAATAAAACAAATGAAAATCAGGAAAACAATTAAAGTAATCAAACCATATGAAATAAGTACAAACAAATAGAATCTATTCAGGAAAAATCATACAATTAAGAAGATAAAAAATTGAAACAAATAAATCTTACCAATGAAAATTAGAGATTCCAAAGATCTAAAATCAATGAAACCCTATTGCAGAATTCAAAGGGAGGTTGGGTGGTCATGTTAGAGGAGAAGGATCTCTGGGAGGTGGGGTGGCTGCATCATAGGATGATTATAGATGGTGGTGTAGACATGTCAGAGCAGCGTTGAGAGGAAGTGATCCATGGTGGATGAGGAGGGTAGCAATGAGGTGGGGGGTCGTCGGAGACCTGTTGACAGGAAGTTAGGACGGTTGCGTTTGTGGGAAGGTGTCATGGGTGTGTCGGAGCCGCATTGGATGGGATGTGGGGAGGCCACATCAGAGGTAGGGGAGGAGGGATCATGGGGAGGGGATTGTGGGGGAGGGAGGGATTGCGAGGCATCACGAGGGACGGTTACGGATGAGGAGAAGTAAGCCCGAGGGGTTGTGGGTACATCCACAACCATATTTTGGATTAAGGATTTAGGTCAGATATAGACGTAGTTTTTATAAACCATGGCTATAAATGTGTGGGTATTTATCAAATTCTTAGTAGTGAATCCATTGGGTAAAGATTTATATCTCACAAGATTGATAGGATTGGAATGTGGAGTAAAACCAGTTCAGTAAGGTACTTTTTATTCCATGAATATCTTGGGTGTGAACCTTGACTACTATTATTATTTTGGGAGTGAACTCATTCCACTGGTATAGCCTTGTCAATGGGACCTGAAAAACATGGAAATGATTTTTTATGCTTATCTGTATATGACTAATCTATGTCTTATGACAATGGTTTGATCTCAAGAATCATGCTCTTTTATTCGATTATGATTCTTTTCAGACAAACTACCAATATTTACTATATTACATTAGATTATGTTATTTGATAATATAAGTTATGTTTTTCAAATGCTATTATCATGATCTCATATCCTTATATTCATGTTATGCTTAAATATATCTGTTGTTTTCCCTTATTGTGTATCTGATAAAACCCATTCTTATGTTTCCTTTCTTTGGTTATGAATAAATTTATTAAATATCATATGTATAAAAAGGGTTATAATTTTGATATCAATAGTTGGAGATGAAATATTTTACCTATGGACTAATTGATTGTGTTTCCATGTTTCCAATGTCACCAAACTATTACAGTCCTCAGGTGCGTGGTTGTTTAATTTAGTTAATATTCATAAAAATGATGTAATATCTATGTATTATAAGCTTGGGTTTCTATAGAATTTGTCACTTTTCCCACTATAGAAACACACCAACATACTATGATGGTGATTCATGAGTCGGAACATATTCAGGCCCATACCCATTAATCCTACCAACATAATTTTGAAACATCTGGAGTAATTTAGGTGAATATAATAGAAATAGATAGGGGATATCTATATCTTATCCCCCTAACATGATGACTATTTGTATATCCCAATACGAATTAGAGGAAAGGAGTAGGAATATGTCTTAAATCCAACAAAGGAGTGGGAATATATCCTCATTCTAGCTATATAAGTCATCTATAAAATCATTGTAGAAATAGAATGTCATATGTATATCCCTTTAAACATTCTATAAAATAATAATAAAAATATTTTCAATAGAAACAATAGTTAGGATCAAGCATGAAACCCTATGCCAACAATTTTAGTAGATCTTCTGTATAATATAAATGCCACTTTTGAAGAGGAACATATTTCTGCTATTTTCCAAGAGTATTATCATAAAATTACACAAGAAATATATAACATGGTCCAAAAATATATCCCCCTTAAAATAGAAAATAATAGGTCCATTATTATAGAAACATTTGGGTAGGAATATATTGCAATTAAAACCTCAGAATCATGTAAGAAAATTTCAATAGCAACATGAGAGTTTAACAAGACAGATCATGCATATGAATGTTAACATACATAATATTAAAATCTATCAACTCAAAGTAAAACATATAAAAATGTATCACCATAGGAAATCCAAAATTCACGATCATGCAGAAAATTATTATATACTCAATACAGGTATTCTTGAGGCCCTCAAACATATATAAATGGATGCCCATGATCTAGTTCCGAGAAAGAGTAGTAGCAGTTGTGATGGTGCTCCCCTATACTTTTATTTCAACATCCCTAGAGTACCTCCATGGAATATTCAAAATGAAGTGTTCCCTTTTCTTCATACCAAAATCAATAATAATTGCATTTATCGCGATGATTACTATGAAATCACTCTTGATGGACAAGAGTTTGAATGATCAGAAGGACCTCATTTTTTCATAATCCACCTTCAATGTTCTATCTAGGGTTTATACCATAGAATATTTTACTATATTAATATTTTAATCCAGGATTTTAGTCCTCCCTGGGATTAAATTCCAAACCAAGGTCCTCAGTGTAGTGATATTTTCTTTCAACTATAAGGAACTCCCCTTGAACAAAAAATTATGGGAAAGACCTCATATCATGGGGTTCTTAAAAATATGAGGCCATACATGTTGGATACTCTAGTATTGAAAATTTATACTCTTTCCCAACAATAACATGTCCTAAGGAATCATTCATTCTCTGAAAAACCCTTGGATTTCCCAACATTCACCAGAGTAGAAGATATTCTAATACATCGAATTTTCTATAATACGGATGTAGTAAAACATCTCCATTGGTTAGACAAAGTGGATACATATTTTATAA
Organism: Viscum album; assembly: GCA_963277665.1. Taxonomy (NCBI): domain Eukaryota; kingdom Viridiplantae; phylum Streptophyta; class Magnoliopsida; order Santalales; family Viscaceae; genus Viscum; species Viscum album. Next base: position 1,219,861,302 of record OY728130.1, read on the forward strand.
AATATAAAGGAAATAAATTTCTTATGAGGATGAAATAGGAAAAAGATAATATACCCACCATGTTTTGGCCCTAATCCACATACTAATATAGAATTTTTGAGATATTTTTAGAAGAATTGGTGAATGAAATTCTCTTAAATTTATGGATGACTCATCACTATTTTAAAGAATAATTTCTTAACTTATGAAGTATATACAGATCACACTAAATAAATAGAATAACTTCACTATTAGATTGACATGGTGGCCCTCTCTGCAGTATGGTTATTGAAAATCGGAAAATAGTGGGAGGGTATTCAATTTTCACATGTTAATGCTTTTTGAAATTTACATAATTTCATTTCTAAAACCAAATCTGGTGCCCATATAAAGGGATGGGGACAAAAAATTATATTTCATTTCACTTAAATCCAAAATAAAAAATGATCACTCGAAGTGACATCATGCAATGTAATTTCTTCAAGATCGGTCTCAGAACTATGATCTTATAATATAGGGTAGTTTTCTCTATAATAATCAACCATGAAAACTTATCAAATTCCATGATCCCAGTAAGATATTCCTATAAAAATACCCCTGTTGAGGCATCCAAAAATATAATGAAATAATCCCACATAAGGAAATCCAACATTCAAGTAATAGTGGAGCCTTCAGATGTATGCAAATCTTATTAAAAGCATGACTTAAAATCATATTTTTCTCAAAAAATATTTATAAGATAAAAAAGGGAGGTTTTGTTAGTAGAACATATGAAAATATGGGATCATTCCCATTCCATAGGTCTAGAGGAATACTTATAACAACTATCGATTTCAAGGTCACTAAACCTGTAGTTGGATGGAAAGATAGTTGATAGAAAGCTTCATAATCCAATAAGGATGGGGGAATTATTTCCTAAATAAACTCATCCCTAAAGTATGTTAGTATTTTACCATTTCAAAGGAGAATCATGGAATGATTTATTCTAGTTCATTTCATATCATGAACCATCATCCTCTTTAGTGACATGGATGTTGGTGTGTTACAAAGAATCTATTTAGATCACCATTCTCTAGGAGGATCTAGGAGAATACATAAATGGATGGTTGAGGCCCCATAATGTCTTTAAGAGAAAGTGTCCAATTAAGTGTACAAACACTCTCAAAGATATAACACCCAAATGTTTTATGATATATTTAATTCTAAATAAATCACTTTAATGGCTTGTGATGCATTCACCTCGGAGTCAAAATGATTCATAATATAATGCACCATTATAACCTAGTAGTTAAATTGGCAGGTATGAATATAAATAAAACAATATGAAAATCAAATTTTTTACACATGTATAAAATATATTTATTCTTTATCACTTGATTATAAATATAAATAAAAATATTTTTAAAGAAAATGAAATGTTTTTATAAATAATTTTTCTTGTATGAAATGTGTTTTTATCTTAATAAATTAATTGAATATCTATTGGTGAATGATTTTAACAAAATTTATATGTTATATCAAATTTTATTTTCATTCATCTATTATTTTTACTAGTCAGGGATGAAAATAAATCAAGTCTTAATCTTAAAAAACATCAATTTAAAAAAAATGGGTTCATCAAATTATGTGCCATTATTTTAAAATTAATATTTTCAAATTTTATAAAATATTTTTGAAAAAATATCTTATTTTTCAAATATTTTTTTATAAAAACCATAGATTTAATTTCATTGAATTCTTTGAAATGTAACTTTTTTCTAATGAATACTGAAAAATATATGCTTTTATTTAAACAATTCATTTCTTTTAAAAAAATTACTAGGTCAAATAAGGTGAACCTAAATATTAGTCATTATGAATAGTAAAAATCATAGAAATAGGATTCTGTGATTAAGGTTAAAGAAGGTTTATTGGGGGTGGGGGTTAAACTAAATAATAAGAGTTATAATGAAATAAATACTTGTCTAATTTATATTTTTTGTAATTATTTTGAATTTATATGATATAATTTATAGAAATGGTCCATTTTTGGTCTATTATACCCTAAAAGTGACATGCAATTATTTGAAATCCTTGAAAATCGAAAATTATACCACTCTCCTCAATTATAAATGGAAACCTACACCCCTCATTTATTTATAACTCTTAATCCATTTATATCTTAGAAAACTAGAAAAATAAATTCCCAACATCCTTATATATATTTTATATCTACTAGTCCTCCCATAAATAAAACCATGCGGTCCTTAATCAGAGATCCAAATGGCATTTCTATAAGTGAAAGTTATTTTATTCACCAAGGTCTTTGATTTTAACTTTTTCTTTTACCACATTAAATTATGTATTAATAATTCCAATATAATAAAATTTTAATTTAATATATAATGAGTTTTTTTATTTCAAAACCTATATTAATCACCTCTTCAATCAAATATGAAACAATTTTGTCTATCGTGTGCACAACGAACTACTATGTCGCAGACCGATGCTCTTTTTCTCCCATAATCACCTCTCATAACTAGGTATAATGAAGGATTTAATGTAATTATGTTATATTTAGGAAATAATTAGACATAATTAATTATAATATCACATATACCTTCTTTCATTCTAATTTTTTGGAAAATGGTAACATCACTCGTCTGTACGTGTGGACTACCGCCTCCACTAAGTAATGAAATTAATTTTTCATTTACTCTTTAAATGGATGTTAATTTGGACGGCTTTAATGAATATATAAGATTATTATAATATAATAACTATTTTTTAATAGATAATCATTATTTACCTAACTTTTTTTCATCTGTCAATAATGACAACATCATTCATGTGTACGTACGATCCGTCATCTCCTTGAATGATATAATTCATTTTTTATCTCAACATTTTTGTGATTAATATAAATTAATATATAATGAATATATATTTTATTTATATCATGTTTATAATTCTATATATAATGGAACCATGATCAAAATAAAAATACTAAAATTACTGAAACAAAACATATATAAAAAATAAAGCACTTATTTCCCTAAATAGTAAATAAAAAATATTAAAAAACATGTGATAAAATGTTATAAGTTAATAATATAAGGTATGATATATATTAGTATGGATCTAGAATATATTTATTATGTAGGAGGCTTAAAAACATATTAAGGATTTCAAACATGAGTTAATGGTTTATTATATAATCTCATCATTATTGGAGATTATTTACGTTAAAGTTTAACATTAGAGAATTATTTGATATTATATATAAAACCTAATATATTTTATTTTAGATTAGTTATTTATGGAAATTAAATATTCTATTTTAATTTTATAATCTTTAAGTAATCAAGATATTGAAACCCAGTTTTTAAAGAAAATTAACTTTTTTTTCTACTCAGTCGAAAATATTTTACTTCCATAGTTATATATTCAATAAATTGTTTTAAATAATATTTTTCTTATTTTATAATTATATATGTGAGAAATTTATACCCATATTATAATTTTAAATAATTTTTGAAAATTAATCTTCTTATTATTTTTTGAATAAGGTACATCTCGACATTTTTTAAAAGTGTGAAAGGAATATTTTTTTATAAATACTGAATGAATTGAATTATCCTATTTTATGACCTCATAATGATTTGAGGATTCCTTTAAATTATTTTATGGTTCCATCAAAAAATGTTATGATAATATTATGATATTCTTTATACTTTTAATATTTATTTTCAAAATATATAAAGTTATTTTTTGCAAAGAATATATTTTAGTGATCTTTTTCAAGTATATTCATTTTTTTAAAAATTATCTTGTGAATATGTTTTTTCTAGTGTTATACTATTTTGATAACTTTAACCATAGTATTATTAATGTTTTATGATTATTTTTACATATTAGGGAAATTATTAACATTTCATATACTTGTTTTTTCAATACTGTTTTTCTTTTTTGATTAAATTTCACCCCTTACACATGATGAATGAATTAGACTTAGTAAGGGATATATGTGGCCCGATATATCCCGTTGATGCATTGATATGTATATTAAGATCAACTATATAGGGTATTTGATGAAGGGGTTACCCATTTATTTTATATTTCTTTGCATGGGGAGTCAACATTGTGTTTTATATGTCTAACATTATACATTCAATTATTATGAAATTAGTCATTGATTCTCATAAGATAATTTCACTATTTATGATATTCCTAGATAATTTTCCATATTTTGTTATTATTTATAAATAATTATTTAATTATCATTTATTTATTCCATTTTATTCAGGTATTATTAGCTTCCCCTATACGCAAACTTATACTGAGCATCTACAATAACCCATTTCTTATATTTACTTTCCCCAAGATTCCAGGTAGATTATTATGATTGAAATATAGGGAATGATAAATGGAATAATGGTGTTTAAAAAAAATACTATATTGTATATTAAGTTTTTCAAATGTAATATGAGAATCATCTGTGTATCAATTTCTCCAAGAATACTAAACTATTCAATAGTTTGGAATGTGATTTCATGTATGTGTTACCAATGTAATTAAGTAACCACCGTCTCAATTCTACAAGGGTTGAGTTTTCATCAGATTATGTTTATTGTATTCATTGGATATTGGATATATAGAATATGTTATTGTGGAATATAACCATCTAACTGAATTTGGAGATAATTATAAGTATGTGATAAAATAAGTTATTATGCATAGTGAGTATTACATTACATCACACATTGTTTGACACTACCAATGTATTTGGTTACTATTAATTCAAGTTTTATTTGAAACCCATTATAAAGGATTTGAAAACATTTTTATGATTTAGAGAACTTCCTTAAGAAAAAAATATTTTTATTCTAATATTAGTAACGAATAACTTGTTCAAATTATATGAAGTGTGTCACTTTTTTTGGAATTATACATTATGATTCAAAATGTTATGATCCAATCTTATGTCAGACTTTTTTTAGAAACACTACCTAGTGGACATAATAGAAAACTCATCAATGAATTTAATTAATGTAGATATTTCTATCATAGGAAAGATAATAAATCTGTAGATAGATCTTAATCTAGAGATAAACAAATTTCAACAATATTAGGTAATATGACTTAGGTTTTAACAAAAACAATCTCCAATAGAGAAAGCTTTTAATTTAAAATTTTGTGTAAAAAAGTTAGATCGATTCATGGGTTGGGAACCTCCATTATTTATTGGGACTAAAAATACATTTGTAGTTTTGGAATGAATAAGTTATGTTGATAAAAGAATTCTCACTTAGGGAAGTAATGAAAGGGAGAATATTTCCGTGGAAGTTTATATACTCTAAAGGGATGAATTGCAATATGGGTCTTTGATTCAAAACAAAAATGATGAGGAGTAAATAAGTAGTATGGAATGGAATTATTTTAAGGTTTCATTTATAGAAAAATATTTTACTCAGTAATAATCAATGGATATTGAGAAAATTACTGAGTTTGAGATAAAATAAAAAAAATAAACTTAGTATAAATCTAACATTAAAATCTTATCAAAGAATTATATGTAATAAATAATTAATACCAAGGGTATGATTAACTATTTATTTTATGGGATAAATCCAATACAAAGAATGGAACAAGTATATAAAAACGTCTCATCATACGATGTAATCATATATTTTTTAATCATAATAGAGAAATAATAATTGAATTCTTAAAACATTGTAGGAATAAAAGAGAAGAAAATGGTGGCTATACAATCTAGAAAATGTAATGTGAAAAGGGAGAAGAATTGAATGGTTTAATTTAAAACATTAAATTTATGTGGAATGAAATATCATGAAAAATACTTGTTGGGAATGAAATTTTGTTTTAATTTTGGTGAAAAATACCACCATGATTTTGATTTCAAGGGAAAGAAATACGGTATCAATTTTCATTAATTCAGATATATGAAGATGGGTAACTATGAAAATTATTTTCCCAGGTATCAAGCGAATTTTCCCTAGAAATTTAAAATGGAGAAAGGATAAGGTTATGTAATAAAAAATTTGAGGTTGATGTTTATAAAGAAATATTATAAGGAACATTACTCATAGATTCAAATTTGGGTAATGATTTATTTTATTATAAATCATTTCAATATTTTATATCTTCTATTTTTTCTAATAAAATTAGATACTTCCATATCGCCCTAAGTGTGGAGTTATCAGTTTATACTAAAGGTAGATGTCTCGCCACAATAAGGATGTGTCAGTCAATTCCTATTATAATAGATCAACATGCTTAATTTGATGAATTTGTTATTATACCTATGTTTAATATTTATATAATCATTTATACTGACTTAATTTAAAAATATGATGCAAAAATTTATTTCAAATAGAAGGAAACTATTATTCACGATGCAGATGTGGAATTCATTAGCATTATTATGGAGACTTGGCCATTTTATTCATGCCTAGAACTACACCCTTTAGATATTCTAAATTAGATTATTAGAAAAGAATAATATACAATATCTATGGATGTAAAAGTTAATATTTAAATTTTGGATGTTCATTTTGTACATTAATACATTTATATTTTTCTTGATGAATTTAATTGTAATACACTAAAGAATCAAGTTGAGTTTCTTATTGATTTTATCAATTAAACAACATCTATATCAAAGACCCTCTATAAAATATCCATTATGGAACAAGTGGACTTGAGGAAAAAACTAGAGGAATTATGTAGCTAGGGATTTATATAACCTATTTTATCACATTGGTAAACCCATGTTATTTTCATTAATAAGAAAGATGGATCTATTATGTTTTGTATTTATTATATTGAGATCAATGCTATTATTATGAATAAAAAAAATCCTCTACCAATCATTTATGAATTATTTGATAAAATTCATGGACATTAATATTTTCTATATATTTACCATCATTTTGGGTATTATTAATTGAGAGTAAATAAGGAATATGTTCTTAAGATATAATTTCCTATGATTTATCTACATTATGAATTTACATTAATGCAATATGGATTGTCCAATTCACCCTCCATTTTTATTGATCTAATAAATTGAGTTTTTAGGAATATATGGATAATTTAACTGTGTTATTTATTAAAGATATCATTATGCACTCTAAGAGCTATGAGTACCATGAGAATCACTTAAGGATCACTCTTTAGACTCTTAGAATAACATGGCTATTTGGGAAATTTAAAATACTAAATTATGGCTTCCCATGTTTTCTTTTCATGGCATTATTATCTCCAAGGATAAAATCTCATTTTATCATGTGAAAAAATGTAGTTCTGGAATAGTCTACACAAGTAAACATAACCATGGTATATAGTAACATTAGATTGGTAGGTTGATAAAATATATTTATTAAAAAAATTTCCTAATTGGATAATTCATTAACCAAGATTATTTTTATGGTGTATAAGTTTATATAGAAAAAGTAATTTGAAGAAAGTTTTGAATATTAAATAAGGTATTTTTGAATTCTAATATCACAACTCTACCCTTGGGAAATGATATATTTTTATATATATCGAAGCATTAAATAATAGACTTGGTTATACCCATATGAATAATGATATAGATATCTCATATAAACCAAGGTAGTTAAAGAATAATTATCAATACTATCCAACTAATGACCTTGAGTTGGAAGCTGTAATCTTTTCTCTAATGATATAGAGACATTACCTTTGTGGAGAAAGATGTGAAATATACACTGATTATAAATTTATGAAATACATATTTTAATATAAAGAACATGTCATAAGTAAAAGATTAATGATCAAGTTAATTAAGTTTTGTTATTTCTAAATACACTACCATCCAAGAATGAATAATTAGGTGTAAGATGCATTGAGTATAAAGTAAAGTGGCCCAGGATTTTCATACAGGGACATTACATTTTTTAGATTAATATTATATATATCACATAAACACATACCCAAGTACCATAATAGAATAATCATTTTGAAAACATGGAAATATATTCTTTTATCTTGGTGAAATATCATCAATGTCTACCATAATGGTCATCCCCTTTTTTCCTCCTTAAAACCTTTCTTCCTAACATGGGAAAAATAAACATAAGAATGGGTGATATCAGATTCTCAATAATGGTAACCAAGCGAGATATGTAAGAATAATAATGACAATAAGGGTATGAGAACATGAGCATAAAATTAAAATATCACAACAGACATATAAAAGGTCCTAAACTTGAGTCCTTACATAAAGATTAGAATTCATAAGACATGAATCACAAAGGAATCAAATAGAATAATCCATGTTGGAAAACATAGATATAATACACGGAGTTGTATCAGACACATAAACTTATAAAATAATATTCATTGTAGTCAAAGGCTCACTTATAAGGTTATTATAATGGAATGAGTGAACTGCCCCAACCATCATAGTAGTCAATGTACAATTCCAAGACCATCTTATTAGAAAATTTCCTTACTCAACCGGGTTAACTACCCATTACAAACATGTCTATCTCATGATATATAAATCATTACTCATTTCATTGGAGGGAGATATAAGTCCCACCCATGACATAATGATATCATACAAACGTGTGTCAGGGGATAATAAAAACCTCACCATCTAATGACACATAAAAAGAGATGGGTTTCATAAACATCCTATCATAACCCATAAAATAAAATGGGGATCCAAAATATTTCAATATATCATAATCTGTGCAAAAGAGATGGGTTTAATAATCATTTCATCAAATAATAACCCATGATAGGAAGTAGGTTTCATAATTGTTTTATCATGCTATAACCCATGGAAGAGAAACGAGTATAATAAAAATAATTCATAAAAAACATTGAAATAACAAACAAGAATGGTTTCCTTGGATAATTTCCCCAGTAAATCACAAACAATATCAAAGGATGTCATCATATATCAAGATGGATTGTTAAATTTCATATGGAGAATTTGTTAGAGAAAAATAACATTTCCTTGAAAATAATTTTTTAGGACATAAAACATTTTGAAAAACATTTTCTTTGAAAATAGATTTTAAAATGAATAAAATGAGATTTAAAAATATTATTGCATTTTTTAGTAAAATATTATTTTCCCTTTGAAAATTTATTTTTTAAATCATAAAATATTTTTTAAACTTTTTTCATTAAAAATAACATCGAAAACTTATGAAAAAAACATTATAAATCATTTTAATGAAATTTTAAAAAATATATTTGTTTATATACTTTACATTGAAAATGATCTTAAAATTTCATTTGAAAAATGTTTTTACAAAACAAATTTTTTGAATAAAACAAATTTTTGACTGAAGAGAGAAATAAGGATGGATTTTATTAAATATAATTTCTTAATTATCTTATATATGAAAGAGTGGAAAATGGAACTGTTTCATGAAGATATAATGAATAAGTAGTAGAGAATAAAATTCATGAGAATTATTGGGATATGGATCATAATATTTCATCAATGGAAGCATAATCAATAACAATCACTATAAATGATGATATTGTAGCAATAAACTCTTACCATAATGGTAACATAGAATCAAAATAAACATGAAATTATAAAATTAATTGAAGATAAAAATACCATAAAAATAATTATATTAATTATATATATAATTTCAAATTGTGTTTATATAAACCTCATAAATGAATATAAGTGGTTAACATAACACATTCCATAAAGAAGGAAAATTCAGATAAAAACAATTACCACTTTGGTAACATTGAGAATTATAGTCATATGAAGTTTGATACCCATATTGAATTGTAAAGAAGAAAAATATAAGTATAAGAACCATAAATTACCTTCATGGGTATTATAAAAACCACATAGAAGAAATAAATGGGGAATAAAGCATGTGTATCAGAAAAGTAAAAAATGAGACTGATATCCCTTAGCTTAAGTCTTGACACTAATCGTACTCGTTCAAACCACCTGTAAAATAAATATAAGTTTATTATAAATATTTAAAATTACCATATTCATATATATAATACCATATATTATGTAATTATAACTTTATATTACCCATTTATTAAAAATTCCATGTTAAAGTTATCTTCTGGGTAATAGTCATTTTCTTTTTTGTTCATGTTATGAATTATTATTCTTGGCCCAATGAATTAGATCATGAATAAATAATATAAATAATAGTAAAAATTATATTAATATCATATATATTTATTATATATGTATTTATATTAATCCATAAAATTTAGTGACATGAAATGAAATACACCGTTAATGGGGATAGTAGGTCGTACGCACCCATGAACGTTGTTACAGTTTTCTTAACATATTAAAATAATGAAAAGTAAATGATATATATATATATATATATCTTATTTCCAATATAATTTTTATTTCATATGAATCAAAAATATTCATTAAACTCATACTTAATACATTCCATGAAAAACGTGAATGAAACATAATTCCTTGTGATGCGACATTCCACCATACACACGAATGACATTATCATATTCACAAAAAATGCAAAGAATGAAGGTATGTTCTATATCATTATTAAATAAGAATAAATAAATCATAAATATAAAATATATTATATTTTATCAGTATTTTCATCATTATTCCCAACTATGAATGATTTTAGTGGAAACAAAACGACATCAGTTCGTGAGACAGTAGTCCTCCATTCACACGGATGAAAAATCCACAATCCATTTAATGGATGTGTGTATGATTTCAGGTAATAAACTTATCATAGAAACATATAATTTTATTTAATAAACTGAGTTAATTATACATTCTTGATATAAAAAATATTTAAGGGGTTTGAGGAAGAAATAAAACAATAACATGTCTTGATGAACGTGGCCTCTTCATGAGTTATATCCTTTTTGGTTTTCCCTAAAAGATTTTTTTTTGATTTATACCCAAATTAAGGATTCAAGGATGTTGGAAGGGACTTTTTTAGGTGATTTTTGAAGATATTGTGTAGTCCAAATATATTTAAATGTTTGAAGAATGGGGGAGAATGAGTGACCTATTATAATTGAGGAGGAGTGACATTCTACTAAATACTCAAAATTATTTACTATAGAGAAGCCTCAAATAACTCATGTGGTTTGACAATTGAATAATAATGGATGGAAGGATTAATATTATCATGAAACACCTCTACCATCATAAAATAGATTATTTTTTATAATTTTATTTCCAAACTTCTTAAGTTTCCATGTTTTTGCTATTTTTTTTATTAAAGTAACTAATTTTATAAATAAATATATTTATCCATTAGAAATAGATTAAAGTGATAATTATTTAAAACAATTGTACCAATTATTATAAAATATTATTTTTTATTTTATAAGATAAAAATATCTTATGTGTTGGACATTATATTTAACATAAATGTGTGTAATTCCAAAAAACAATGCTTTAACTATAACCATGCTGAAAATATTTTTACTATTTAGGGGTCAATACGTTCATTATAAAAGACAAATTGGTACATAAATGGACCATATATTATATTTATTCACATTTTAAAATCACCCAGAAGAAGATAGGATTTTAGTTATTTTAAATCGTTTAATAAAATATTATTTATTATAAATAACATTAATGTCAATTTTGACATCATTTATTTAATATGAATTTAAAAAATACCAATAAAATAATTGGATTTTAATATATTATTTTCACACATGTGTAACATAATATATTAATCGAAAAATTAATTTACGATTGTAATTCCATCAACTTAATTCACTTTTAGTATTTTTAATGTCATTTATTTTAGTTAATTATTAACAAAAGAATTACTGCATTCATGTTTCATTAGAATTTAGATTAATTATTTGGACTCTAAAATATTATTGTAATTATAATAATAAAAAAATCAATTTCATTAAAATATTTATAACCAAATTTACAATATTTTCTCCCTATCCAAAAGTGTAACAAATTATATAGCTGTAGAATATTTCTTTGTTGTCATTTTTATTTTTTAACTTACAATATTGGCTAATTTCATGAAATAATATCTCAATAACTCATAACATTATATAAAATGGTGTTTAGGGTCGAAATATGTCCATATAATGGGTGATGGAAACGTTTCTACATAATTTCAACCCTTAATTATAATGCTTACTCACATTGGTAAACATATTTAACTATTAATCACCGTTATTAATTGTAACCATTTTCACTAATGATTTTGGACTGAAATTTTGTTGAACATATTATAAATTATAAATTATTCTTTATAAAAAAATGTAAGGAATTTTTCTCAAATTCAATTCATATACTAGGCAGAATTAAATTTAAATTTAATCTCGTAGACGTGATGAGAAAGCGTGTTATTAAAGTTAAAATGTTCAAATAATTACAGAGTTTTTATATCCAATTTTAATTTGAAATTTATTACAATAAACTAAATTGAATTATTTTATGTATTATTTATCTAATTATACATTAAAAAATTGAAATATAATTTATCTATATAAATAATTTGAATAAAAAATGAGTTTTCAATTAAAATTCATTATTTTTCATAATTCAAAAAAAATGAATTATTTATGATAAATAAACGAAAATTCACTCAAATATAATTTTTATGTTAATATTTTAAAAATTATTTTCTTTTTCAAATATAATTTATTCAAGTGTCAAAAATTAATTTTAAAATAGGTTTTTATTAAAATATTGAAAAATTGTTTTAGAAAAATATAGTTTTAAGCATAAAATAGGTTTTTCCATATCTATTATCTAAATAACACATAATATAATTTTTAAATAGTTTTTTTAATATATTATATATAAATTTCTTCAAAATAATTAATCAACAGTTTTTTTAATGTGTTGTGGTAAAACATGTTTGTGCATAGAAAAATAAATTTTCAGAAAAGGAAGTTCTTCATATTAAAATATCTCTTACATACATTTATAAATAATTGGATAACAAAGAATTAATTTTATATACATTAATGTAACATATTTTCAATATTTATTTAATCCTTTTAATATACTCCATTCCATAAACTTGGTGGATTCTCTAATAATATTTGAATAGTGTGTCATGTATCATTTAAACAAACTATTGAGTGTACTGCAAGCTAACCCAAGGTTTCATGTAGTGAAAGCTTAAATTAGTGTAGTATTCAATACAGGAAATCAATGATTTTATTTTATCTGACAAATAAATAATACATATAAAATCTAGGTATTGCATTCTACCCCCGAAAAATTAATTTCTCACTCAAAATTCATCTTGGTCATCAATGGTTTAATACATTAAATATCGTTTATTAGATTCCAAAATCATAGAAATGATTACCAAAATATCCATTAAAAATTTAATGTTTAAAATTTAATAGTTGCCCAGTGTTTCTTATAACTAGGTTTCCAAATAAGATAATATTTGTGGGAAGTGAAGATTTTGACATGGAAGAAAAGTGTAAAAAATTATATAGAGTGATTTAAATCACTGATCAAAAAATATTTGATGATCCAGAGAAATTTAACGATAAAAAAAATAAATCTGTAATGATCTAAGGGATAATTTGATTAATTGGAATAATTTTAATAGTATATTTTTTTCAAGATTCTTTTCGCAAAGTTGATAAATTTATTTACAAGAATACATACTTACATTATTTCATTCTATTTCATATGGACAATATCACCCATTTGTTGTTCAATGGTCAATTTCCAATTCATCTCTTACTCTTGGACATTCAAGTGAATTTTTCCTCTATAAATCCATAAAATATCCTGATATCTATAAATAAAATGATAATTCATTCTATATAACTTTATTTATGATCATAATAAAATGGCTACCATAGGTTATCCAATATGCATAAATTCTTAAATAGTGAGATAATACTTTAATATCTAAAACCACATCCAAAGTTTATCTTAATCCATTCATTAAATTGATAACCCTGTAATTCTTATAAAATATGAAAATCAAAAACATTAGAGAGATGGTAACTATTGTTATAAAAACAAGATTAAAATTGATCCCTCATATATTATAAAGTAGAGATTGGTTTTTACATACCAAACCTATGAAAACTGTTATCATGTATTCTCTTGAAACATGGTACTAACCTAAATTACCATAAATCCTTATTGAAAACATGTTTCTATTTCTAATGATTATAGGATATATTCCTCAAATAAAAAAATTCCATAAAATCCATCCCTAATAGAATAGAAAACATTTTCCACAAGTCATTAATCTATTTCCAGAACTACTGTAAAAAAAGGTTATACCAACGGTTATAAACCATTGGTATAGGCTGGAAAACCATTGGTATAGGCTATACCAACGGTTTCCCAAACCGTTGGCTAGTAAACCGTAAGGAAAGCCTTATACCAATGGTTTGATCTAAACTGTTGGTATATTGGTTTTATAAATTTCTCCCAATGTATACCAGTGGTTTTAAACCGTTGGTACTGCATTTTTGGAACTATTATACAAACGGTTTTAAACTGTTGGTAATGTGGTTTTCCAAAAAACCCATACCAACGGTTTAGAACCATTGGTATTGTGTTTTTCAGCAACACCTATACCAACGGTTATAAACCGTTGGTATTGGTTTTTCTAAAAATCCAGACCACCTATACCAACGTTTCATTAACCGTTGGTATTATTTTTCCTAAGAAATCTAGAACACCTATACCAACAGTTTAGAACCGTTGGTATTATTTTTCCCATAAATCCAGAACACCTATACCAACGGTTTAGAACCTTTGGTATAGTGTTTTTCCAGAATTCCAGTACCCTTATACCAACGGTTCTAAACCGTTGGTATTGAGTTTTTCCCAAACTGCAGCCCAGCAGCCCCCCTCCCTCCAGTAGCCCCTCCACTATACACCTGCATAAAAAATATTACAAAAACCACATACAGACTTAAAACAGTATAAAACCACCTAAAATAGGACAGAAAAAACACATAAAATCATCAAACTATTCTAACCATGTCATGTACTACAATTCCCTATTTCAATCTTCATAAGACAACAATCATCCGGTAGTAATTCACCTCACCCTTGCACAACCCCCCAACCAGCATAGCCCCCACCTCCCCATCAAATTCTAATAGACAGAATAGTATGATAAATACCTATTAGAGTTGAATAAGAGTTTGAAATTGGCTCATATCCCCTTTTTTTTTCAGATCCTAGATTTGGGTATATAATGATTTGTGATGAATTTTTTATTGAACATGTATTGTTTATAATATATGGTGAAAAAGTATTTTCTTAGGAGTCTCGTCACTTATGAACCCATGAGTGAAACTACCCAACTCCTGAAAAGGAGTTTGCGACTATCGTTGATAAGTTTAAATTTCATTTGTATTCACTTAAAATGATGTCCTTTTCAAATAGAACAGATACTTTGAGTGGTTCCATCCACACCTCGCCTCAGATTGAGGCGGGGTTGACTCGTACACGTCACAAATGACCAATGGAAACTTGTCCTAAAGTATCAACAGAATCCGAATGAGTTTGGTCAGTTTTCCATATGCCGGTTGTTGTTTTCACTTAAAATCCTGTCAATTTCGATTAAAAGTGAGACAATTTGAGTGGTACCGGCGACACCGTGCCTCAGATTAAGGTGGGGTTGGATTGTACACGTCACAAATGACCCATGGATACTTGTCCTAAAGTATCAACAGAATCTGAATGTGTTTGGTCCGTTTTCCGTTTGTCAGTTGTTGTTCTTACTTAAACTGTTGTCCATCTCAAAGAAAAGTGAGACACTTTGAGTGGTTCCGGCCACACCAAGCCTCAGATTGAGTCGGGGTTCAGTCATAAACGTCAAAAATGACACATGGATCGTTTTCGTAAAGTATCAACACAATACGAATGTGTTTGGTCCGTTTTCTGTATGTCGTTTATTTTAATTAAAAGAGCATCCATTTTAAACAAAAGAAAGAAACTTTTAGTGGTGCCGTACACACCGTGCCTCATATTGATGCGGGGTTGACTCGTACACATCACAAATGACCCATGGAAACTTTTCCTAAAGTATCAATATAATCTGAATGAGTTTGGTCGGTTTTCTGTATTCCGGTTGTTGTTTTCACTTAAAATCATGTCCATTTCGAATAAAAGTGATACATTTTGAGTGGTACCGGCCACACCGTGCCTCATATTAATGCGGGGCTGACTCGTACACGTCAAAAATGACCCATGGATACTTTTCCTAAAGTATCAACAGAATCTGAATGCGTTTGGTCTGTTTTCCGTATGTCAGTTGTTGTTTTTAATTTAACTGTTGTCCATTTCAAATAAATGTGATAAACTTTGTGTGGTGCCGGCCACACCGCGCCTCGGATTGAGGTGATGTTGACTCGTATACATCAAAAATGACCCATGTATCGTTTTCCTAAAGTATCAACACAATCCTAATGCGTTTGGTCGGTTTTCCGTATGTCGTTTATTTTAATTAAAAGCGCATCCATTTTAATCAAAATTAAGACAATTTTAGGGGTACCGGCCACACCGGCCCTCGTATTGAGGTGGGGTTGACTCATACACGTCAAAAATGACCAATGTATCAATTTCTTAAAGTTTCAATAGAATCTGAATGTGTTTGGTCAGTTTTCCGTATGTCGGCAGTTGTTTTCACTTAAATTCCTATCCATTTCAAATAAATGTGAGACAGTTTGAGTGGTACTGGCCACACCGTGCCTCAGATTGAGGTGGGTTTGACTCATACATGATAGAAATGACCCATGGATACTTGTCCTAAAGTATCAACAGAATCCGAATGTGTTTGGTCCGTTTTCCTTAGGTCAGCTGTTGTTTTTACTTAAACTGTTGTCCATTTCAAAGAAAAGTGAGACACGTTGAGTGGTGTCGACCACATCGTGCCTCGGATTGTGGTGAGGTTGACTCGTACAAGTCACAAATGACCCATGGATCTTTTTTCTAAAGTATCAACACAATCTAAATGCTTTTGGTCAGTTTTCTATATGTCGTATATTTTAATTAAAACTGCATCCATTTTAAACAAAAGAAAGACACTTTTAGTGGTACCGGCCACACCGGCCCTTGGATTGAGGCGAGTTTGACTCGTATATGTCAAAAATTACCCACGGATTGTTTTACTAAATATTCAATAGAATACGAATGTGTTTGGTCGATTTTCCGTATGCCGATAGTTGTTTTCACTTAAAATCCTGTCCATTTCAAATAAAAGTGAGAAAGTTTGAGTGGTACCGGCCACACCGTGCCTTATATTGAGGCGGGGTTAACTCGTACACAACAAAAATGACCCATGGATACTTTTCCTAAAGTATCAACAGAATCCGAATGCGTTTTTCCATTTTCCGTATATCAGTTATTGTTTTTACTTAAACTGTTGTCCATTTCAAAGAAAAGTGAGACACTTTGAGTGGTGTCGGCCACACCACGCCTCGTATTGAGGCGGGGTTGACTCGTACACGTCAAACATTACCCATGGATCGTTTTACTAAAGTATCAACACAATCTGAATGTGTTTGGTCGGTTTTCCGTATGTCGTTTATTTTAATTAAAAGCGCATCCATTTTAAACAAAAGAAAGACACTTTTAGTGGTACCGACCACACCAGCCCTCGGATTGAGGCGAGGGTGACTCGTATATGTCACAAATTACCCATGGATCGTTTTCCTAATGTTTCAACAGAATCCGGATGTGTTTGGTTATTTTTCCATATGCAGGTAGTTGTCCATATATTTTATATTCCACCATATATATAATCAGGAAACAGAACCAGATATTCACTATAGACCACAATGAATGAATGCAGACAACACCTGTTAAAAATAAATAAATCAAAAATATTAGCGATTCCTTCAAAATAAATTAAATATAACTAATCCAAATCAAGTACAATACTAACTGAAAATTAAATATAACCAAAAAGATTAAATAGATGTACTTGACCCACCTTCTCCTTCATAATCCATTTTTAGTGCACTCTAAGCCACCAAACATAAACTAAATGTGCTGTCAATAATTGATATTAAGGGTGAAATATAAACTCTTCATATTTTTCATATTATATATGCAAAAGTTTCACATAATATAATAAAAAAATTTCAAAAAATTTCACAATTTAATACATATAAATATTATAACTAATTGGATATTTTTGTTTGTAAATTATATTCCCAATCAATGAAAATATATGAAATTGAGAATAAAAATGTTAAAAATATATTTTTTAACCAAATAAATTAACCAATATTTCATTATCATTAAAATCTATTTATCAAAATCAAAAAGACACACACTTATTTATATTTTTTAACCAAGGAAATTCATCACTTAATAAATCATTTTCCACCTCAAAAACCCTCGTTTTATTATTTTTAAAATGAACCCACAATATTACACATGGATCTAATACACATAATTTTTCATGTCATGTCCTTAGGCCCTAAATCTTACTTATGGATGCATTATACTAAAATAGTTTGACTAACATACATTTTTTCCCTAAATCTATTTTCATACCTTATTCTTCCTCTAATGTTGAATAAATCTATATAATATTTTCAAAATAATCATTTTTTAGATTCATAGGTTTTTACAGGGTCTGGAGGGCTGGACAGGGGAGGGGCTGCACAGGGGAGGGGCTAGACACTAGACATGGGAGGGGATGGAAAAGGGAGGGGATGGGTCTGGGGGAGGGAAGGGCTGGGTCTGGAGGGCTGGAAACGGGAGGGGATGGACAGGGGTCTGGGGGGGGGGGGAGGGGCTGCTAGGTCTGGTGGGACTGGACACTGGACAGAGGAGGGGCTGGGTTTGGGGGAGGGGGAGGGGCTGGGTCTGGGGGAGGGAGGGGCTGGGTCTGGGGGGCTGGATAGGGGAGGGGCTGTGCAGGGGTCTGGGGGGGAGGGGCTGGGTCTAGTGGGGCTAGACACTGGACATGGGAGGGGCTGGAGGACAGGGGAGGGGCTGGGTCTGGGAGGGCTGGATAGGGGGGGTCTGGGTGCACAGGGGCTGGGTCTGGGGGGCTGGGTGCACAGGGGCTGGGTTGGGGGGCTGGGTGCACAGGGGGTGGGGGGTTGGGGGGCTGGGTGCACAGGGGGTGGGGGGTTGGGGGGCTGGGTGCATAGGGGGTGGGGGCTGGGGGCTGGGTTCACACGGGGTGGGGGCTGGGGGGATGGGTCTGGGGGGCTAGTCGCACAGGGGGTAGGGGGCTGGGTCTGGGGGGCTGGATGCACATGGGGGGGGGCTAGACCAGGGGTCTGGGGGGTGTCTGGGTCTGGGGGGCTGGGTGCACAGGGGCTGGGTTGGGGGGCTGGGTGCACAGGGGCTCGGGGGCTGGGGGCTGGGTGCACAGGTGGTGGGGGCTGGGGGGATGGGTGCACAGGGGGTGGGGGATGGGTCTGGGGGGATAGCTGTACAGGGGAGAGGAGGATGTGTCTGGGGGGCTGGATGCACGGGGGGGGGGGGGGGGCTGCGGGCTGGACTGGGGGCTGGGGGGCTGGGTTTGGGGGGCTGGACAGGGGTCTGTGGGTTGGAAGAGGGGCTGGGTCTGGGGTGCTGGCTGCACATGGGGGGGGGGGGGGTCTAGCTGCACATAGGGGGGAGGGGTCGGGTCTGGGTAGTGCAGGGGTTGTTTATGGGGGGAGGGAGGGGCTGGGTCTGGGGGGCTGGCTCGGATTGGATCAGGTTGGGTCGGTTTCACCCAAATAACCCGACCCAAACTGACCCGACCCACAGAGGGTTGGGTTGGGTCGGGTCATTCGACCATGAGTTGGGTAACCCGACCCCCAGTGGTTTGGGTTGGGTCAGGTCACCTACCCGCGAAGCATGAGACTCGACCTGACCCGCTGGTGTTGGGTCGGGCCTTAGAACACCCCTGACCCGACCCATGGACACCCCTAATTTCGAGTGATTTTTTTTGAATATTAAGATGACCATATTAACTTATCAAACCAGATATCATACAGGGAATCACAGTACCAAGGAATACTAATGGTCTAGGTAGTAGACTAATCATACAATAAGAATCAAGTGAAAAAAGATATCTGATAACAACATCCCTATGAAGAAGAGGAAAACCCCGGATTGGAAAACCAGGTTCAAAAATAAAGAGTTATACAGAATTCAAAAATGAAATGGATCAATATTCCCTTGATCACACCATCACCACTATCATCATCGGCCTCATCCTCGCCGCCATCTCTGTCTTCATCGTCGTCCTCGTCATCATCCCCATGCTCATCGTCGTCCTCATCCTCGTCCTCGGCCCCATCCTCACCCTCGGCCCCATCCTCACCCTCGGCCCCATCCTCACCCCCATCCTCATCCTCATCCTCGCCCTCATCCTCTTCAGCATCCACATCATCACCAGGAACATCATGATCTTGATCACCACTAGAGCTGTCACCTGGTGCATTGGATAATGCACCCATCGACGACATAAATGTCTGACAAGCAGCGCTAGCCTCTGGTGGAAGTGATGAAGATAAATCTTTCATCAGTTTCATAAATTCATTGTCCCTCGTTTGAACATGTACTTCCAACTCTGTGAACCTTTTATCATACTATCTTGCATGCTCCTTGACCTGTTCCAACTTTGTGGTACTAGAATGGATACCTGGAGAGGACCAATACCTTGTCTGGACGATATTCTTACCAGGTCAGCAGCGTACTCGACCAGAGTGCTCCTCTCCCAAAACCTGATATAAATGATCGTGTGGCCCAAAATTGTTAGGCTCCTGGGCATCAAGAACCTCTAAAGTAGACTGTTCAAAAATATTAATAGATTAATAATTTTCAAAATATATATTAAACTTTTAAATAAAAAAATTAAAACTTACAATCTTTTCTTAGGTTGATTCATTTACCGCAGTTCCATCTTTTTTTCTTCTACTCGAGCAAAACAATTTTTCTCAAGGGATACGTCCTTCAATATTCAATTTGTGCTTCCGTAATGACATTGAAACAATATAAAGTGCAAGTATAATCATATATTCAATATTCAATAAAACACATAATTTATGTAGGAAATAATAAAAAGGGAAAGTCCTAATGAAAAATTGTAAACAACTATATCGTACCAGCTGCCTCTCATGATCTGACATAGTTGTGCACCCCAAAGTGTGGAGGTATTTCTTTGAATCAATTTTTTTTTGTTTTTTTCAGAATATTCCTAAATAATGATTAATAATAAATTATATTTTATTAATGAAAAATATGAAAAATATGATTTAAATACCTCAAATGAGATTAATACCTTAAATTTGGAAGTCTCCCAATGGGTAATCATTTGGAGATATTTCTCTATCGAGTAGTCATCAACGATAGTTAATGTCTCTAAATCCGTGCCCACTCGATCACACCAGCCAACATACAGGTCATGCTTATAAGCTCTCCAAAACTCTCCCAACTCTTTTAAATGCGATGGTTGTGCACCTTCGCCATCAGGGAAGTTAAACCGAAGCTGAAACCCAATAGATTAGTTCATATAAATACAAAAAAAATACTACATTAAATCCAATAGATTTTTTACCCATATTTGTGCCCACGCGTTATCTTTGACATCGTGTGGCTGTTGTATCCAAGAGAGAGGGCTGACCAGAATGATATCAAGGTATTTGGCTAGCATCGCCAAAAAGCCCCGACATTCCTGCCCAGATTTCTCAATCATTTGTCCATCAACATTATATTCAACCATCAACTGTGTCTGGAGGATCCATACCGCATGCAAGCGAGTACGCCCCCTCCCCCGCCTCCTATCTCTAGATGAATATGTTATTAAAGAAAAATAATATCAGTACTAGTTATAATTAAATAAATTTTGGTATAAAAATTTGATAGAGTAAGATAAATATACCTGTGGTAGTCAGATCAATGGGCGTCACTGGATGTGCAGAAGCTGAAGGAATATGTTGTACAGGTGGAGTTTCCCTCATTGTACACTCCTCAGCCGCATACTGTGTCACATCCGGAGTCAAAGAAGGTGGAATATAATAGCTCGGAGATAATGAAGCAGAAGCAAAAGATGATGGCATAGACGTCTGGCCAACTGTTAGTGTAAACATCGGAGGTCTAAATATCTCATGTGCCCCTGGAGACACAGTAGGATCAAAATGGGGTGAAGAAGATACTTCTATGGAAATGGATCGTCTAACTCTCTCCCCACGAGCCCTCGTACCACTGGCCTTAGCACTGGGCCCACCAGATGATCGTCCATCTCTGACACCACCCCCCTACTACAACCAGCCTCTCTACTGGGAGCAATATCAGGCTCCTCATCAGATATCTCTCGTCTAGGGGGTCGATCCTGAAAAAAAGTTTAACACATAAGAAAACACATGATATTATAATTTATTAAAATATTTATATTTGAAATAAAATACTCACAACAGGGATGAGTGGGGGAACACCCATCTGTATCATGCGACGATTATTATCTGTCATCTTTTTCCGTCGCCTCTCTTCAATGGGTATCATTTCCTCCAATGAAAACAAATATGGAAGTAATTAAAAACAGATAACTAATGTGTAACCCAAAAAAAATATAGAAAAAACATTCTGATAAAAAAACATAATTTAAAAGAAGATTTATGGTGGTTTGAAAGTAATTACAAGGATACACACTCTGAATGATGTAGGTGAAGCATGTAGGTGAGAACACGACTATTTGATTCTATATATTTCCCACCAAAACTTCGGGTTCACAATCAACTCTGACAATGGAGCTATTGGCATCATCATAAGTAATAAACGGATTGCTTCCAATTGCAGTAGGGATAGTGTCAACTTCATCATCACCATCATCAAAAACATGTCTGGTATTTACATTAATAATTACACCGAATTTAGGATGACAATGATCTTTGACATAAAGAACTTGTTTCAACATTGATGCCAATACATATGGTTCATCGGTGGAAAGAGTGCGAGTCATGTCAATAACTCGAAATCCACAATCACCAATAAAGGTGCCTTGCCTCATCATTGAATCAAAGCATTGACATTTCATCATTGTGACTCAAACATGTGAGTAATAATCCAAAATTATTATTTTCTCCATGACTCCATAATAAGCAACATTTTCAGAACGAGGTCTAGAATCCGATGAACTGGCATAACAGTCTGTTGTGGCAGTTAACATAACACCATTATGTTGTGTTCTCATGTTTCCTACTTGTTCAGTGATAATAAATTTATATCCATTGATCACAAGTGATTTACAAGCACGAACCATGGTATTAGGACCAAAATCCAAAGCTCTTGTTTCCTCAGAAATAGATTCTACTGGCAAACTCAATACCTGAAATATAAAAAAATAGTAAACATAATTAAATATTATTTTTATTTAGTTATTACAGAAATATTTTTACCTTCAATTTCAACCAAGAAGAAAACCCTTTGCTATGAAAAGTCTCTTTCCTTCTCAAAGATAAAGAATGATGCTTTCTATATATCAATTTTTTATGTTCCTTGTAGATAAAAATAATAACAGTTTAACAAATATTTAAAATTACAAGAGATAAGATAAGAGATACATGTACAATTTACTTACTTGATATACTCATCGAACAAATCACAATTGAACAACCCTTTACGATGTGCCATCTCTCGCTCTTCAAGGCTTAATGTCATCAATGTATATGATCTCGGAATTCCTCCTGTCTGAGGAAGTGATGGAGAACTGGGTTCAATTTTCCCATACTATTCTTCTTCATTTCTCATTGGTCTGTTTATTCTCTTAGTAAGATAAGACAAATACATTGCGCAGAAATCCATACATTCTTGAGCCAAGTAACCGTTCACAATAGAACCTTCGGGATAATTAATGTTCCGAACATATGATTTCAATGTGCACATGTTTCTTTTAGTTGGATACATCCAACGGAAGCCAACGGGTCCTCCAAGAAGTATTTCAGTTGGAAGATGGACAGTCAGATGCAACATGCATGTAAAAAATGATGGAGGGAATATTTTCTCTAACTCACACAAAATTAATGGTGTCTCTGCCAACAGTTT
The DNA here is from genome assembly GCA_963277665.1 of Viscum album. Lineage (NCBI taxonomy): Eukaryota > Viridiplantae > Streptophyta > Magnoliopsida > Santalales > Viscaceae > Viscum > Viscum album. The sequence continues at coordinate 1,219,885,288 of OY728130.1, forward strand.
TTGCATGAAGGATTTGGAGATCCTCTTAGCACAAAGATCTCTAAACAAATATCACTACCAAATAACTGATAATATAACATTATTGGACAGGAGATGACAGAATGCTATTGGAATGAACTCATGAAAAAGGACATGATAATCATGAGTCTTCAAATATTTCAGCTTCAACTCTTTTCTGTTGACCCGTTTTGATTTATTTCTTGATTATCCATCAGGAACTTTAATAGTCTCTATCACTTCCAGAAATTGGTTTTTTTTAGCAGGTGTCATCACATAAGAAGCACATGGAACTTGCCATTTATTTTCACTGATACAGACAGGATGAAATTCTGTTATGATCCCCCAATCTACCAAGTCACGCCGAGATCGTAAATCATCTTTTGTCTTCCCCTTTACATTTAGAAGAATCGAAAGAAACATTTCACATATATTCTTTTCAATGTGCATTATGTATAAGAAATGACGTAACAAGTTGGTTGACCAATATGGAAACTCAAAGAATATACTCTTCTTCTTCCAATTGTAACAGGTATCATTGGAAACATTTTTCCTCTTTCTAGATTTCCTTACACCCTTCCCAAATAAATAACTAAAACTTTTCAATTCATTAAGCACATCAGTTCCAGACATACGTAGAGGTGGATTGTCATTCTCCATGGTATTGTCAAATATTCGATGATTGTTTCAATATGGATGGTTCATTGGAAAGAATCGTCGATGTCCCATAAAACTAAAACTACAACGATATTTTAGTCTTCTCGATCGATTATTCTTCATACAAATAGGACATGACAATTTTCCTTTAGTGCTCCATCCAGAAATCATTTCATAAGTAGGAAAATCATTTATCATCCAAGCGCATCACGCATCTGAGATATGACTTTCGAACATGCATCGTATGTGGGCACACCCACATCCCAAAGAATTTTTAACTCTTTTATTAAAGGTTTCATGTATACATCTATATAATTATCGGGATCAGAATGGCCAGATATCAGAATACTCAAGAAAGTTTAAGGATTTTTCATACACAACCAAGGGGGAAGGTTATAAATGTGTATGAAAACCGGCCATGTGCTATGCGAAGTAAGGATCTGCCCAAATGGATTAAAACCATCACATGAAAGACCCAGTACCAAATTATGCGCGTTAGCTGCAAATTCAGGATATCGAGCATCAAATCTCTACCATGAAAATCCATCTGCAGGGTGAACCAACTCTCTGTTATTCTTTTTTCTCTCGGTGTCATGTCATTGCACTTTTACAGATATTTCATTAGACATGAAAAGGTTCTATAATCTGGGTATCAATGGAAAGTACCTTATAACATTTTTGTGTCACACGAGATGGTGTTACATCATCTTTTGGCTTCCATTGGGAGGTTTCACATTTGATACAATCATTTCTTTCAGCAGTTTCCTCCCAAAATAAGCTGCAATCATTCGAGCAAGCATGAATTGTTTTTGAGAATCCAAGTTCATCAACTAACATCCATGCCATATAGTGGTTTGAGGGAATATCTGCATCATCTAGAAGTAAGTCCTTCAATAAGGTAAGAGTGTAATCAATTGCAGTATTTGAAATCCCATACATAGTTTTCCCATGAATCAATCGGATTAAAAATTCCAACTTTTTCATTTTACCACATTGCCGATATACTGGAGTCATCGCAACATCATTAAATTTTTTCACCCTATCAACATCATAATTTTCATTGGACGCATCATGTGTGATTGTATCGAAATCCTGTTGGCTGGACATCCTTTCCTTCTCATGATTCTGAATAAATGGAAACCGATCATATATCAAACTCTCCAATTCAGTCCTATCATTTGAATCATCAACATTTTGAGATTCCATTTTCTCTCCATTGTGATACCACACATAATTTTTTGTTTGGAAATAATATTTGGTTATATGATAGCTAACTGCGTCATGACTCAACCAAGGTCTTCCAACACAATTAAAACATGGGCAGTGTATGCGACCACTATTTGAAGACTTGTCAAATGAAAAATCTATAATGATGTTCAAATTATTTTGATAATCGGTTGAAATCCGATCAATTTCGTACATCCAACTTCTGTCCATTCTGTAAAAAAATTGCAATAATTCAGTTCAAAGAAATCCAATAATATTGAAGTTTAATTAAAAAAATATTTAGGTGAATGACAATATTTTACTTTATATAAAAGCATAACTGACACATTACTCTATATGAGAATCATATTAAGAAATATAACAAAATACAGTGTATATAAGAAAATAAGATACAGAATTTATAATCCCTATATTCAAGGATTTCCCAGTAAGATATTGGAAGTGGATCAAAGAATACATAATCCTTAAGGATCTTGTTGGGAGTACATGAGTTTTATACTTTAACTTCTTCAGGGAGATCAGGATGAGGAGTAGGATAAGGATTAGGGGAGTGGCGGGACTGTCCAAGGGGGGTGCGGGGTGTCTAGGGGGTGAGGGGTGTCTAGGGGGTGGTGGGGCCATCCGGGGGGTCGAAGGTGTCCAGGGGGTCGGGGGGTATCTAGGGGCTCGGGGTGTCCAGGTGGGCGGGCAGTCCGCGGGGGTGGTCAAGCTGTCCAGTGGGGTAGGGGGGTCCAGGGGGTGGGTGGGCTGTCCAAGGAGGTGAGCGAGGTGTCCAGGGGTGGGTGGGGTTGTCCGGGGGGTACGGGGTTTCTAGGGGGTGTGCGGGTAGCCCATGGGGGTTGCGAGGATGTCCAGGGGTGGGTGGGCTGTCCAGGGGGGTGGGCGGACTGTCCCGGGGGGTGGGCGGGCTTTCCAAGGGGGGTGGTCGGGCTATCCACGAGGGTGGCGACTCTGTCCAGTGGGGTTGAGGGTGTCAAGGGGGTGGGGGGGCTTTCCAGGGGGGGGGGGGGGCTGCGTAACACCCCAACATTTCATAGTGTGTTATTTTTTCAAAATAATTCAATAACTTGCTCTACATGCAACACCGAGTTAAAGAGCACCATGACTTACCAAACAAGCCGTTCAAAATAGGTTATGAATAGTATTTACTAAATTTTAAACTTTATATAATCCTTATAATTTTAGAATCCATATTATGAGTTTCTTAGACATAATTTAAGAACAAATTCCTTTTTTTCAGATAAAAGAAGTATTTTTCAAAAATGCACTTTACCAACTTTAATAGTAAACCCTTTTTAAATCCAATATTTTAAACTTTTATATATTCAATTTGAATAAATAAATTTATTCTTTAGAATGGGGACATAAAAAAATTACAATGTAACGCCCCAAGCTTCCACGGTATGTTTCTCTTTGAATAATACAGAAGCGTGTGTTGTACGCAACTTCGAGTTCTAGCACAGACTACAACCAATCAAACAAGCCGTAATGAATATTAATACTACTTTTTAAAATTTTATAAATTTTATCTCTCAAAATGGACTTCATTGTTGGATTCGGAGTATCGAATTTAGCCTAAGGTGAAATTTTGGTACTTTTCGGATAACTTTAATATTTTGATGAATAGTGAAAATTACTATATTTTAATTAAAAACTACTTTTTCAATCAAAATAATTAATAGTGAGAAATTATGAATTTGAATGGTTTTAAAGTGTAATTATAAAATATTTTTACCATTTTATCCAATGGTGTTCATTAGAATTAATTTCACTTTGAAATTGGACATAAACAATTGTCAATCTTTTGATATATATTGTTTCTTAAAAACACGCTATTTGTTGTGACAACGAGAATTAATTATAAAATTAAGTAACACAACCTATATGTTTGGAATTTTTTAAAATAGATATCATTTTTGAATTCGTAATATCAATTATATCTTAGGGTAAAATTTTGGTATTGTTCCGAAAAACATCAATTTTTGATGAATAGTCAAACTACTCAGTGGTAGTTAAAAAACTGAATTTTTCATAAAACTTAATTTTACCGCTTCTATGTTTGGAATTTCAAAAATCCAAGAGACACGGTTAATATAAAGGAGTAGAATGTGGTTCAATGAGATGAAAATAATTTTTTGGTGAATAGTAGCTTTTTACTTTTATTTACCACGGTTAAAAGTAAATAGGGTAATTAAGGATAAAAATGATATTAATATTACCCTAACACATGTCCTAATTCTATTGGACAAGTGTATCTCGACAAAAAAAAACCTTAGGAAAAAAAATATTATCATTTAGGTCCACTTGGATTTGATTAGGACATTTATTATTATTTAATTCAAAGAATAGTTAAAAGAGTTAAAATCAAAGTTTATTTACTAAATCATTTTTAATATATGGTTTTACATAAGATAAATACGATTGTAAATATTCATTAGAAATCTACAAATCATTCCTGCATAATTATATTTTATTTATAATTTTTAGACATTAAAAAATTGAATTTATTTATTACACAATGATGATGCAGAAATTACCATAATAGTGAAAAATTAAAATAGTTGAATTATAAATACCGAAATAAATATAATTTGAGACTTTTAATGAATTACACTAATTTTCTAGCATAATATGACATATTAGGATTGAGTTAATTGAATTTTTTCATACTAATCATTCTGTTATGATTTTCACAAAAATCAATTTTCCAAATAGTGTCAAAATTGAAATAAAAGAGTTTTTAAAACAAATATTATATTATTAATTGATATTAAATTCCTAAAAATCTAAGGATCGTCCAAGAGACTTATATCATGATAGTTTTATAATTAATGGACTACTTGAGGGGTCTCTTTTATGTATATAGTAAGTTTATTAACCATATAATATAACAATACAAAGAGACATTGTAAAAGTGAAACTAATTAACTAAGAGTTAATACTTAAAGATAAGGTTAATATAATGACCCAAACCTGACTAAATTCTATTGGTTGAGTGTTGTACGACCTATTCCCACCTTATCCTTTAAATAATCCACTTTTGATCCATTAGAAACCAAATATGAATTTATTATAAAATAATATTTCTAGCTTTTCCAAAGGTGCCCCTCACCACTCTTATAAAAGGGCACTCCTCCTTCTCATTAACTCAAACCTTAAAAGCCTTTTGGTTAGGCCAAACTCTGCCCAAATAATCTATAAACGTCTCTCACTTCATCCTAGAGGCCTTCCTTTAGTCATAAAGCCAACCTAGGAGCCCTTTTGATCAAATGAAAAGGAAGAACCCGAAGAAGAGGTAATGATTTCACCACCCTTTTCCATGTTCCGTTCTTCCTCCACTTATTCTTTCTTTGTTATTAACATTATAAAATAATAACTCCAGTATCTTATATATAATGTGATGTTATTATAAATATGGTACAATCATATTCATTATTCTATCTCTCCTTTGAATAACATGTCACCATATGTGCGTACGTACGGCTTACCGTCTCCACGTCGTGGTGTAATTGTTATTCCATAAATTATTATTTGGATGGGTAAAATAATGATGTGTGATTCATGTAAATAATAAATGTAAAATTATAATGATTCATTATATATGATATACCATCCAATTATATATTATTTTAATATAAAAAGAATGATATTGTCGCTCGTGCGTACGTACGGACTACTGTCTCCACGACGCGATGAGATTCATTTCCAAGGTCACCATTCATCGATGATTATAAAATTATATACTACTAATAAGTATTTAGTATACGACATAATAATGCTACTGGAGGTATATATATATATATAAGGATTTCTGTACCTACATCTATCTTATTCATTTACTTCCGTTCAATACTATATGAAAATAGAAACATCGTTTATGCGTACGTGCAGACAACCGTCTCCATAAACGGTGTTTTCGATTGCATATATATGTTTATTATACATATTTATATTCTAAATATATATGATATATTTATCGTGTTTAATATTCTGGAATTATTTTAGTCATGATCTAAGTGATACAACCAAGAGTGACATGTTAAAAACACGTACAATAAATAAAGTGATTATTACCCAAAATGTTAACTTAACATGGAAATTATTATTAAATGGGTAATATAAAGTCATAAATGAATCCGGTATGATATCATAAATATTAATATGGTTCTGGTATAATTTAATAACATACTATGATCTTCGTACAGGAGGTTAAACATACCCTCGACTAAAAGAAAGTACAAGGTAAGGGGTTTTAATCTCACTCCTTATTCCCGTGAGATTAATGCCATATTGCCACTATTACCATTTGTGTGGTGTATGTACTGCACATAATTATATTCTTTCTGTAATACACTTTAATTTATGTGTATTTACATCTTCATTGTATGATACCTCTTTCATGGGTTGTATGTTTCATAAGTTACCAAATTGGTAAGGGTTAATTTCACAATCTCTTTATTATCCGAGGTTGTTTTTACATAAGTATCTACTGTGACATATTTATTATCCATGTACTTGTTTTATGAAAGATTTTTCAAAGGGATTATTTTAAGGTACTCTTTACTAAAACATCATTTCAAATGTTTTAAATATTTATTATTTTAAATCTTTCTCATTAATGTCCTTGTCTTCAAAATGGTTTTTAAGGATTTATTTATATGGATATGAATGTTTTTTAAAATGTTAATTCCTTTCAAAATTTTCAAAGTGGTATGGGACACTTTGATTCAAAAATGTATTTAAATTAATTCTTTTTTAAATTGTGTGACTTTTAAATGTTTTCATGAAAAGGGGTATTTCTCTCAAAGAGATTTACAAATCAATATCTTCTATGTCAAAATCCTTTAATGGATTTTAAACTTGTTTTGAAGTTGATTCATCATGATAAAAATCTTCCATATTGTGTTGAAGGTTTTGTGATATATTTGACTGTGGATGTGTTATTTTTTATACCATTCATGGTTTATGGGTAAAGTATTGAAATTTCTCAATCTAGTTTTAATATAAATTTTTTTGTTATATTTCATCCTCTTCTTAAGATGAATGTGTTGGACTAGTATGTTTCGGGTTGGGTACCGGTAAAAGTAAGCCCTCCGGGTTGGTGTCCAGTTATTAGAGGCACTCCGGGTTGGTTTCCGGTTATTAGAGGCACTCCGGGTTGGTGTCCGGTTATTAGAGTCACTCCGGGTTGGTGTCTGGTTATTAGAGGCACTTCGGGTTGGTGTCCGGTTATTAGAGGAACTCCGGGTTGGTGTCCGGTTATTAGATGCACTCCGGGTTAGGTTTCGGTTATAGTTATCCCCAAGGCCTTGGCACGAGGCCTTGATAATGAAATTATAGTTCAGCATTATGCATTCCATCATTATGAAAGTGGTTAGTGATATTGCATGTGATTATTTGATTACTAGAATATCCATGTGAATAAGTAAATGGGATTATTTCATTTTATTTCTGCCATATTATGCTGAAGTTCAAGTTTAAAAGGATTTTGTTTCAGTTTTATACATTTCCTTAAAATTTTATGCTTATTTTTGAAAGTTTCTGTTGTATTGCTTACCCTTACTGAGCATTTGATCTCACCCCTTTCTATGTTTTATTTTTCAAAGGATTCCAAGATGTGTAATGTGATTCATATGTAGGGTTAAGACAAGGGAATAATGGAATTCATAAAGGATAATTTATGTTGTTTTTTATGTTATGAAGTGTAATGTAACATTCATGTATGTAATCTATTTTCCAAGACTGCTAAACTGATCGGTTCTTTGGGAATTGGTTCCTTGTAATCATGCCAATGTATTAAAATAATGCACTGACTCTGGGTCACTGGGGTCAGGGCGTTACAGTTGGTATCAGAGGAAGTTTAGCAATAACCTGGGAAACTAGATTTAGATAAACTCTGATTAGAGCACATTTCCCTAAGATAGACTTTGAGTATCAGTATAGAAGAACTTCTTAGAATTTTGGTATTGTAGAGATTTTGTGAGTTTTCCGAGAAATACATCCCTGTCTGGATACGAGCAGGTAGATGCGGATCTGACATAGATGTACCTAGGGGTAGAACCTGAATACATTGCTTTGAGCTAGACTCTAATGGGAACTGGTGCACGAAAATGGGCCTTGTTGTACACTTGGTTACGACACTCCCGGGGGATATGCTTAGGATAATTATCATTTTATTTAAAAACCAGTATGAAGGGCTCATGAGTATATACTTACTCATAGAATTTTTTTTATGATTATGGATTATATACATAAAATGTTCAATTTGAATTAGGAATTATTTATTGCAATTCATAAACTGACCTAGTTTATTCTATTGTATAGAAATGGAGCTTAGTAGAAGGAATGTGAACTCCAGTAATACGTATGATCCAAAGAGTAAGAAGGATCGTATCTTTCATGGTATTAAGACATCATTTAGAAGGGAAATTGTCTCCCATGTATTATCATCATATGAAAAAATAGTATCATGTGTGGATAAGATAACTAGAGTTTACTAAGTCCTATGGCTTTGAAGGGAAGCAAGAGAATAAAATGATGGAAGATAGAAAGTTGGATAAAGGGAAGAGGGAAAAGAAGAATTTCCCCATATGTGATAACTATGGGAAGAAATACCCTGGAACTTGCCTGAAAGGAATGGGAGTTTGTTATAAGTGTGGAGGAAAAGGGCACAAGGTACGTGACTGCAAGGGTAAGAAAATGTTTTCAATTGTACAATGCTTCATTTGCAAGGAGTTTGGACACTACGGGAACCTATGTCCCAGTCATCAGACTATGCCGCAAATGATGCTATTGGATAATAATCAAGTTATGATACTACCATAGATGAAGAGGAATGATTAGAGTTCTTATGTTGATTATGTCATTTGAGTGTTGTATCAACAATGTACTTGTTATAATAATTATAGAGTATATAAGGATTGTACTGCAGTACTATTTCATTAAGGACTTGAGATTGTGTGGAACAAAGAAAAGTGACTCAATAGTAGGATAAATTTTTGGAAAATATATGGTTGATAGAATGATAAACCATAATATAGTTCTGATACCGAGGTAGTGATTTTAGAATAATACATGATTTATTTGGATAAATTATATTGGATATTCTTGAATACCATGAAACTGATTAATGATTTGTATATTCCATCATTGTTGGAGTTTACAACATTTTTTTATTGAAGGATTATATCCATTATTATTTAAGGAATAAGGGATCATGAATGTAATCAATAAGGTTTTATGGTAATTCAGGATGTTGTAGTGTTTTAAAAGAATACATTATTAAGGTGTTCACATGTTATTACACAGCAAAAAGGATCTTCATTTTTGGACTAAATCATTTTGGATAGTTCTAGTTTGGATTATTTTTGGATTTCCATAAAAGGACAACCCAGAGGTTGGGTGGCAACCTGTCACGTCCGGCAAGGCCGTGAGACTTGAACCCACAACCGAAGGATGATAAGGGTGTATCACCTACCACTTTCCCACGTAATGTCCGGGATTAAATAATGTTGTTTTTTAAAGATCTGGTAGATGAATTATAAATTAATTTTTATGGACCCTATACGAATAGGATAAATAGAATATTTTTTTACGTTCTATTATCTTTTAGAGTGAAAGATGAGTTTGTGGTAGAAATTTGTTAAAGGATGGAACTCTACTTGTCAAGAAAATATTTTTCTTCTTCTCTTATTCTATGAATAAATTAATTCTTATACATTATTTAAGGAATCCTAAAACCAAAAATGTGTTATCCTAATACCCTATGTTTTGTTGAACCGATGGAATTTCAAATCATCATAGATTGATGAATTTAAGGACCTCAATTTTACACTTGTTTGTGATTGATGACCTCAATCACTACCTATAAATATTTACATTTTTCCTCCAATTATATGTCTCTAATTCCCACCAATGTTCTCCTAATTGAGATCACAATTTGGTGGTGACCCTTTCATTTCTCTTTTCCTCATATTAAGACTAAATTTTAGTAACCCAATTTCCGATGAGGTTTTTCCCACAAAGATATTTTCTATTTTCAACCTTTTATTTTCGAAGAAAAATTTCAAATTGCGAGGACGCAATTTATTGAAGGAGGGGAGAATGTAACACCCCAAGATTTCATAGTGTTTTATTTCTTCAAAATAATTCAATAACTTTCACTACACGCAACACCGAGTTAAAGCGCACCATGACTTACCAAACAATCCGTTCAAAATAGTTTATGAATAGTATTAACTAAATTTTAATCTTTATATAATCCTTATAATTTTAGAATCCATATTATGAGTTTCTTAGACATAATTTAAGAACAAATTCCTTTTTTTAGATAAAAGAAGTATTTTTCAAAAATGCACTTTTACCAACTTTAATAGTGAACCCTTTTTACATCCAATATTTTAAACTTTTATATATTCAATTTGACTAAATAAATTTATTCTTTAGAATGGAGACATAAAAAAAATTACAATGTAACACCCCAAGCATCCACGGTACACTTCTCTTTGAATAATACAGTAGTGTGTGTTGTACGCAACTTCGAGTTCTAACACACATTACAACCAATCAAACTAGCCGTAATGAATATTAATACCTACTTTTTAAAATTTTATAAATTTTAACTCTCAAAATGGACTTCATTTTTGGATTCAAATTACCGAATTTTGCCTAAGGTGAAATTTTGGTACTTTTTGGATAACTTTAATATTTTGTTGAATAGTGAAAATTAATAAAATTTAATTAAAAACAACCTTTTTAATCAAAATAATTAATAGTTAGAAATTATGAATTTGAATTGTTTTAAAGTGTAATTAGAATATAGTTTTTACCATTTTATCCAATGGTGTTCATTAGAATTAATTTCACTTTGAAATTGGACATAAAAAATTGTCAATCCTTTGATATATATTGTTTCTTAAAAACACGCTATTTGTTGTGACAAAAGGAATTAATTATAAAATTAATTAATGCAACTTATATGTTTGGAATTTTTTAAAATAGACATCATTTTTGAATTCGGAATATCAATTATATATTAGGGTGAAATTTTTGCATTGTTCCGGAAAACTTCAATTTTTAATGAATAGTGAAACTACTGAGTGGTAGTTAAAAAACTGAATTTCTCATAAAACTTATTTTTACCGCTTCTGTGATTGGAATTTCGAAAATCCGAGAGACACAGTTAATATCAAGGAGTAAAATGGGGTTCAATGAAAAGAAAATAATTTTTGGTGAATAGTAACTTTTTACTTTTATTAACCACGGTTAAAAGTAAATAGGGCAATTAAGGATAAAAATGATATTAATATTACCCTAAAACATGTCCTAATTCTATTAGAGAAGTGTATCTCGACCAAAAACAACCTTAGGAATAAAATATTATCATTTAGGTCCACTTGGATTAGATTAGGACAATTATTGTTATTTAATTCAAAGAAGATTTAAAGAGTTAAAATCAAAGTTTATTTACTAAAACATTTTTAATATATAGTTATAAATAAGATAAATACGATTGTAAATATTCATTAGAAATATTGAAATATTTCATACATAATTATATTTTATTTATAATTTTTAGACATTAAATTATTTAATTTATTTATGACACAATGATGATGGAGTAATTACCATAAAAGTGAAAAATTAATATAATTGAATTATAAATACCCAAATAAATATAATTTGAGACTTTTAATGAATTAAAATAATTTTATAGGATAATATGAAATATTAGGATTGAGTTAATTGACTTTTTTCGAACTAATAATTCTGTTATGAGTATCACAAAAATCAATTTTCCAAATATTGTCAAAATTGACATAAAAGAGTTTTTAAAACAAATATTATATTATTAATAGATATTAAATTCCTAAAAATCTAAGGTTCGGCCAAGAGACTTATATCATGATAGGTGTATCATTAATGGACCACCTGGGGGTCTCTTGGATGTATATAGTACGTTTATTAACCATATAATATAACAATACAAAGAAACATTGTAAAAGTCAAACTAATTAACTAAGAGTTAATACATAGAGATAAGGTTAATATAATGACCCAAACCTATCTAAATTCTATTTGTTGAGTGTTTTGCGACCTATGCCCACCTTAGAATTTAAATAATCCACTTTGGAGCCATTATAAACCAAATATGAATTTATTATAAAATAATATTTCTAGCTTTTCCAAAGGTGCCCCTCGCCCCTCTTATAAAAGGACACTCCTCATTCTCATTAACTCACACCTTAAAAGCCTTTTACTTCGGCCAAACTCTTCCAAAATAATCTATAAACATCTCTCAATTCATCTTAGAGTCCATCCTTTAGTCAGAAAGCCAACCTAAGAGCCATTTTGATCAAATCAAAAGGAAGAACCCGAAGAGGAGGTAATGATTTCACCACCCTTTTCCAAGTTCCGTTCTTCTTCCACTTATTCTTTCTTTGTTATTACCATTATAAAATAATAACTACAGTATCTTATATATAATGTGATGTTGTTATAAATATGGTACAATCATATTAATTATTATATCCCTCCTTTGAATAACATTTCACCATACGTGCGTACGTACGGCTTACCGTCTCCACGTCGTGATGTAATTGTTATTCAATAAATTATTATTTGGAAGGGTAAAATAATGATGTGTGATTAATGTAAATAATAAATGTAACATGATAATGATTCTGTATATATTATATACCATCCAATTATATATTATTCTAATATACAAAGAATGATATTGCCGCTCGTGCATATGTACAGACTACCGTCTCCACGACGCGATGAGATTCATTTCCAAGATCACCATTCATCGACGATTATAAAATTATATATTACTAATAAGTATTTAGTATACGACATAATAATGCTACTGGAGATATATATATATATATAAGGATTTATGTACTTACATCTATCTTATTCATTTACTTCCGTTCAATACTATATGAAAACAGAAATAGCGTTTATGCGTACATACGGACAACCGTCTCCATAAACAGTGTTTTCCATTGAATATATATGTCTATTATACATATTTATATTCTAAATATATATGATAAATTTATCATGTTTTATAATATAGAATAATTTAAATCATTATCTATGTGATACAACCAAGAGTGACATGTTAAAACACATACAATAAAGAAAGTGATTATTACACAAAATGTTAACTTAACATGGAAATTATAATTAAATGGGAATTATAAAGTCATAAATGAATCAGGTTTGATATCATAAATATTAAAAAGGTTATGGTATAATTTAATAACATACTGCGATCTTCGTACAGGAGGTTAAACGTACCCTCGACTAAAGGAAAGTACAAGGTAAGGGGTTTTTCATCTCACTCCTTATTCCATTGAGATTCATGCCATATTGCTACTATTACAATTTGTGTGGTGTATGTAATGCCCATAATTATATTCTTTTTGTAATACACTTTAATTTATGTGTATTTACATATTCATTGTATGATACCTCTTTCATGGGTTGTATGTTTCATAAGTTACCAAACTGGTAAGGGTTAATTTCACAATCTCTTTATTATCCGAGGTTATTTTTAGATAAGTATCTACTGGGACATATTTATTATCCATGTACATGTTTTATGAAAGAGTTTTCAAATGGATTATTTTAAGGTACTCTTTACTAGAACATCATTTCAAATGTTTGAAATATTTATTTTCTAAATCTTTCTCATTAATGTCCATGTCTTCAAAATAGTTTTTAAGGATCTATTTATATGGACATGAATGTTTTTTAAAATGTTAATTCCTTTCAAAAGTTTAAAAGTGGAATGAGACACTTTGATTCAAAAATGTCTTTAAATTAATTCTTTTCTAAATTGTGTGACTTTTAAATGTTTTCATGAAAAAGGAGTATTTCTCTCAAAGAGATTTACAAATCAATATCTTCTATTTCAAAATCCTTTAATGGATTTTAAACTTGTTTTGAAGTTGATTCGTCATGATACAAATATTCCATATTGTGTTGAAGGTTTTGTGATATATTTTACTATGGATGTGTTATTTTTATACCATTCATCGTTTATGGGTAAAGTATTGAAATTTCTCATGCTATTTTTAATACAAATTTTTATGTTATATTTCATCCTCTTCTTAAGATGAATGTGTTGGACTAGTATATTCCGGGTTGGGGACCGGTAAAAGTAAGCCCTCCGGGTTGGTGTCCAGTTATTAGAGGCACTTCGGGTTGGTGTCCGGTTATTAGAGGCACTCTGAGATGGTGTCCGGTTATTAGAGGCACTCCGGGATGGTGTCCGGTTATTAAAGGCACTCCGGGTTGGTGTCCGGTTATTAGAGGCACTCCGGGATGGTGTCCGGTTATTAGATGCACTCCAGGTTGGGTTTCGGTTATAGTTATCCCCTAGGCCTTGCCACGAGGCCTTGATTAAGAAATTAATGTTCAGCATTATGCATTCCATCATGATGAAAGTGGTTAGTGATATTGCATGTGATTATTTGATTAGTAGAATATCCATGTGAATAAGTAAAGGGAATTATTTCATTTCATTTCTGCCATATTATGCTGAAGTTCAAGTTTAAAAGGATTTTGTTTTAGTTTTATACATTGCCATAAATGTTTATGCTTATTTTTGAAAGTTTCTGTTTTATTGCTTACCCTTACTGAGCATTTGAGCTCACCCCTTTCTATGTTTTATTTTTCCAAGGATTCCAAGAAGTGTAATGTTATTGATATGCAGGGTTAAGGCAAGGGAATAATGGAATTAATAAAGGATTATTTATGTTGTTTTGTATGTTATGAAGTGTAATGTAACATTCATGTATGTAATCTATTTTCCAAGACTGCTAAACTGATCGGTTCTTCGGGAATTTGTTCCTTGTAATCATGACAATGTATTAAAATAATGCACCGACTCTGGGTCACTGGGGTCGGGGCGTTACAGTTGGTATCAGTGGAAGTTTAGCAATATCCTGGGAAACTAGATTTAGATAAACTCTGATTAGAGCACATAGCCCTAAGATAGAGTTTGAGGATTAGTATAGAAGAAATTCTTAGAATTTTGGTATTGTAGATATTTTCTGAGTTTTCTGAGCAATACATCCCTGTCTGGATACGAGCAGGTAGAGACGGATCTGGCATAGATGTACCTAGGGGTAAAACCTGAAAACATCACTTTGAGATAGACTCGAACGGGAACTGGTGCACGACAACGGGCCTTGTTGTACTCTTGGTTACGACACTCTCAGGGGATATGCTTAGGATAATTCTCATTTTATTTAAAAACCATTATGAAGGGCTCATGAGTATATACTTACTCATAGAATTTTTTTTATGATTATGGATTATATCCATAAACTGTCCAATTTGAATTAGGAATTATTTATTGCAATTCATAAACTGACCTAGTTTATGCTATTGTATAGAAATGGCGCCCAGTAGAAGGAATGTGAACTCCAGTAATACGTATGATCCAAAGAGTAAGAAGGATCATATCTTTCATGGTATTAAGACATCATTTAGAATGGAAATAGTCTCCCACATATTATCATCATATGAAAAAATAGTATCATGTGTGGATAAGATAACAAAAGAGTTTACTGAGTCCTATGTATTTGAAGGGAAGCAAGATAATAAAAGGATGGAAGAGAGAAATATGGATAAAGGGAAGAGGGAAAATAAAAATTTCCCCATATGTGATAATTCTGGGAAAAAACACCCTGGAACATGTCTGAAAGGAATGGGAGTTTGTTATAAGTGTGGAGGAAAAGGGCACATGGTACGCGACTGAAAGGGTAAGAAAATGTTTTCAATTGTACAATGCTTCATTTTCAAGGAGTTTGGACACTACGCGGACCTATGTCCCAGTCATCAGACTATGCCGCAAATGATGCTATTGGATAATAATCAAGTTATGATACTACCACAGATTAAGATGAATGATTTGAGTTCTTATGTTGATTATGTCATTTGAGTGTTCTATCAACAATGTAATTGTTATAATAATTATAGAGTATATAAGGATTGTACTGTAGTACTATTTCATTAAGGACTTGAGATTGTGTGGAAAAAAGAAAAATGACTCAATAGTAGGATAAATTTTTGGAAAATATATGGTTGAGAGAATGATAAACCATAATATAGTTCTGATACCGAGGTAGTGATTTTAGAATAATACATGATTTATTTGGATAAATTATATTGGATGTTCTTGAATAACTTGAAACTGATTAATGATTTTTATATTCCATCATTGTTGGAGTTTACAAAATTTTTGGATTGAAGGAGTATATCCATTATTATTTAAGGAATAAGGGATCATGAATGTAATAAATAAGGTTTTTTGGTAATTCAGGATGTTGAAGTGTTTTAAAAGAATACATGATGAAGGTGTTCACATGTTATTACATAGAAAAAAGGATCTTCATTTTTGGACTAAAGAATTTTTGATAGTTCTAGTTTGGATTATTTTTGGATTTCCATAAAAGGACAACCCGGAGGTTGGGTGGAAACCTGTCACGTCCGGCAAGGCCGCGAGACATGAACCCAAAACCAAAGGGCGATAAGGGTGTATCACCTACCACTTTCCCATGTAATGTCCGGGATTAAATAATGTTGTTTTTTTAAGATCTGGTAGATGAATTATAAATTCGTTTTTTTGGAACCCTATACGAATAGGATAAATAGAATATTTTTTTACGTTCTATTATCTTTTAGATTGAAAGATGAGTTTGTGGTGGAAATTTGTTAAAGGATGGAACTCTACTTGTCAAGAATATATTTTTCTTCTTCTCTTATTCTATGAAGAAATTAATTCTTATACTTTATTTAAGGAATCCTAAAACCAAAAATGTGTTATCCTAATACCCTATGTTTTGTTGAACCGATGGTATTTCAAATCATCATAGATTGATGAATTTAAGGACCTCAATTTTACACTTGTTTTTGATTGATGACCTCAATCACTACCTATAAATATTTACGTTTTTCCTCCAATTATATGTCTCTAATTTCCACCAATGTTCTCCTAATTGAGATCACAATTTGGTGGTGACCCTTTCATTTCTCTTTTCCTCATACTAAGACTAAATTTTAGTAACCCAATTTCCGATGTGGGTTTTCCCAAAAAGATATTTTCTATTTTCAACCTTTTATTTTCGAAGAAAAATTTCAAATTTCGAGGACGCAATTTATTGAAGGAGGGGAGAATGTAAAATCCCAGGATTTCATATTGTGTTATTTCTTCAAAATAATTAAATAACTTGCACTACACGCAACACCGAGTTAAAGCGCACCATGACTTACCAAATAAGCCGTTCAAAATAGGTTATGAATAATATTAACTAAATTTTAATCTTTATATAATCCTTATAATTTTAGAATCCATATTATGAGTTTCTTAGACATAATTTAAGAACAAAATCCTTTTTTTCAGATAAAATAAGTATTTTTCAAAAATGCACTTTTACCAACTTTAATATTGAACCCTTTTTAAATCCAATATTTTAAACTTTTATATATTCAATTTGATAAATAAATTTATTCTTTATAATGGGGACATAAAACAAATTACAATGTAACACCCCAAGCTTCCATGGTATTCTTCTCTTTGAATAATACAGTTGCGTGTGTTGTACGCAACTTCGAGTTCTAACACACACTACAACCAATCAAAGTAGCCGTAATGAATATTAATACCTACTTTTTAAAATTTTATAAATTTTATCTCTCAGAATGGACTTCATTTTTGGATTCGGAGTATTGAATTTATCCTAAGGTGAAATTTTGGTACTTTTCGGATAACTTTAATATTTTGATGAATAGTGCAAATTACTAAATTTTAATTAAAAACTACATTTTAATCAAAATAATTAATAGTGAGAAATTATTAATTTTAATGGTTTTAAAGTTTAATTAGAATATATTTTTACCATTTTATCCAATTGTGTTCATTATAATTAATTTCCCTTTGAAATTGGACATAAACAATTGTCAATCTTTTGATATATATTGTTTCTTAAAAACAGGCTATTTGTTGTGACAACAGAAATTAAATATAAAATTAATTAATGAAACTTTTATTTTTGGAATTTTTTAAAATAGACATCATTTTTGAATTTGGAATATCAATTATATATTAGGGTGAAATTAAGGCATTGTTCGGAAAAACATCAATTTTTGATGAATAGTGAAACTAGTGAGTGGTAGTTAAAAAAACTGAATTTTTCATAAAATTTAATTTTACCTCTTCTGTGATTGGAACTTTGAAAATCCCAGACAAACGGTTAATATCAAGGAGTAAAATGTGGTTCAGTGAGAAGAAAATAATTTTTGATGAATAGTAACTTTTTAGTTTTATTTACCACGGTTAAAAGTAAATAGGGTAATTAAGGATAAAAATGATATTAATATTACACTAACACATGTCCTATTTCTATTTAACAAGTGTATCTCGACCAAAAAAAACCTTAGTAATAAAATATTATCATTTAGGTCCACTTGGATTAGATTAGGACATTTATTATTATTTAATTTAAAGAAGAGTTAAAAGAGTTAAAATCAAAGTTTATTTACTAAAACATTTTTAATATAGGGTTATACATAAGATAAATAATATTGTAAATATTCATTAGAAATTTAGAAAGATTTCATACATAATGATATTTTATTTATAATTTTTAGACATTAAATAATTTAATTTATTTATGACACAATGACGATGCAGTAATTACCATAATAGTGAAAAATTAAAATAATTGAATTATAAATACCCAAATAAATATAATTTGAGACTTTTAATGAATTACACTAATTTTCTAGGATAATATGAAATATTAGGATTGAGTTAATTGACTTTTTGCGAACTAATAATTCGGTTATGAGTTTCAAAAAATCAATTTTCCAAATAGTGTCAAAATTGACATAAAAGAGTTTTTTAAAGAAATATTATATTATTAATTGATATTAAATTTTTAAAAATCTAAGGTTCGGTAGAGAGACTGATATCATGATATTTTTATCATTAATGGGACACTTGGGGGTCTCTTGGATGTATATAGTATGTTTATTGACCATATAATATAACAATACAAAGAGACATTGTAAAAGTGAAACTAATTAACTAAGAGTTAATACTTAAAGATAAGGTTAATATAATGACCCAAACCTATCTAAATTCTATTGGTTGAGTTTTTTTAGACCTATGAAAACCTTAAACTTTTAATAATACACTTTGGAGCAATTAGAAACCGAATATTAATTTATTATAAAATAATATTTCTAGCTTTTCCAAAGGTGCCCCTCACCCCTCTTATAAAAGGGAACTCCTCCTTCTCATTAAATAACACCTTAAAAGCCTCTTGGTTCGGCCAAACTCTGCCCGAATAATCTATAAACTTACTTCACTTAATTCTACAGGCCTTCCTTTAGTCAGAAAGCCAACCTAAGAGCCCTTTTGATCAAATCAAAAGGAAGAACCCGAAGAAGAGGTAATGATTTCACCACCCTTTTCCAAGTTCCGTTCTTCTTCCACATCTTATTTCTTTGTTATTACCATTATAAAATAATAACTCCAGTATATTATATATACTATGATGTTATTATAAATATGGTACAATCATATTCACTATTCTATCCCTCCTTTGAATAACATGTCACCATACATGCGTACGTACGGCTTACCGTCTCCACATCGTGGTGTAATTGTTATTCAATAAATTATTATGTGGATGGGTAAAATAATGATGTGTGATTCATGTAAATAATAAATTTAACATGATAATGATTCATTATATATGATACAAAATCCAATTATATATTATTTTAATATCAAAAGAATGATATTGTCGCTCGTGCGTACGTACGGACTACCGTCTCCACGACGCGATGAGATTCATTTCCAGGGTCACCATTCATTGATGATTATAAAATTATATATTAATAATAAGTATTTAGTATAAAACATAATAATTCTACTAGATATATATATATATATATATATAAGGATTTATGTACTTACATCTATCTTATTCATTTACTTCCGCTCAATACTATATGAAAACAGAAACAGCGTTTATGCGTACGTACGGACAACCGTCTCCATAAAAGGTGTTTTCCATTGCATATATATGTCTATTATACATATTTATATTCTAAATATATATGATATATTTATCATGTTTTATATTCTGGAATTATTTAAATCATGATCTATGTGATACAACCAAGAGTGACAAGTTAAAACACGTACAATAAAGAGAGTGATTATTACCCAAAATGTTAACTTAAAATAGAAATTATTATTAAATGGGTAATATAAAGTCATGAATGAATCAGTTATGATATCATAAATATTAATATGGTTCTGGTATAATTTAATAACATAATACGATCTTCGTACAGGAGGGTAAACAAACCCCCGACTAAAGGAAAGTACAAGGTAAGGGGTTTTCATCTCACTCCTTATTCCCGTGAGATTCATGCCATATTGCCACTATTAACATTTGTGTGGTGTATGTACTTCCCATAATTATATTCTTTGTGTAATACACTTTAATTTATGTGTATTTACATATTCATGGTATGATACCTCTTTCATGGGTTGTATGTTTCATAAGTTACCAAACTGGTAAGGGTTAATTTCTCAATCTCTTTATTATCCGAGGTTGTTTTTGCATAAGTATCTACTGGGACATATATATTATCCATTTAAATGTTTTATTAAAGAGTTTTCAAATGGATTATTTTAAGGTACTCTTTACTAGAACATCATTTCAAATGTTTTAAATATTTATTCATCTAAATATTTCTCATTAATGTCCATGTCTTCAAAATGGTTTTTAAGGATTTATTTATATGGACATGAATGTTTTTTAAAATGTTAATTCCTTTCAAAAGTTTCAAAGTGGTATGGGACACTTTGATTCAAAAATTTCTTTAAATGAATTCTTTTCTAAATTGTGTGTCTTTTAAATGTTTTCATGAAAAGGGGTATTTCTCTCAAAGATATTTACAAATAGATATCTTCTATGTCAAAATCCTTTAATGGATTTTAAACTTGTTTTGAAGTTGATTCATCATGATACAAATCATCCATATTGTGTTGAAGGTTTTGTGATATATTTGACTGTGGATGTTTTATTTTTATACCATTCATGGTTTATGGGTAAAGTATTGAAATTTCTCATGCTAGTTTTAATACAAATTTTTATGTTATATTTCATCCTCTTCTTAAGATGAATGTGTTGGACTAGTATATTCCAGGATGGGGACCGGTAAAAGTAAGCCCTCCGGGTTGGTGTCCGGTTATTAGAAGCACTCCGGGTTAGTGTCCGGTTATTAGAGGCACTCCGGGTTAGTGTCTGGTTATTAGAGACACTCCGGGTTGGTGTTCGGTTATTAGAGGCTCTCCGAGTTGGTGTACGGTTATTAGAGGCACTCAGGGTTGGTGTTCAGTTATTAGATGCACTTCAGGTTGGGTTTCGGTTATAGTTATCCTCTAGGCCTTGTCACGAGGCCTTGATAAAGAAATTAAAGTTCAGAATTATTCATTCCATCATTATGAAAGTGGTTAGTGATATTGCATGTGATTATTTGATTAGTAGAATATACATGTGAATATGTATATGGAATTATTTCATTTTATTATTTCCATATTATGCTGAAGTTCAAGTTTAAAAGGATTTTTTTTAGTTTTATACAATGGCTTAAATGTTTATGCTTATTTTTTAAAGTTTCTGTTGTATTGCTTACCATTACTGAGCATTTGAGCTCACCCCTTTCTATGTTGTATTTTTCCAAGGATTCCAAGAAGTGTAATGTGATTGATATGCATGGTTATGAAAGGGAATAATGGCATTCATAAATGATTATTTATGTTTATTTGTATGTTATTAAGTGTAATGTAACATTCATGTATGTAATCTATTTTCCAAGACTGGTAAACTGATCGGTTCTTCGGGACTTGGTTACTTGTAATCATGCTAATGTATTAAAATAATGCACCGACTGTGGGTCACTAGGGTCGGGGCGTTACAGGCTATCCACGGGGGGTGGTCGGGCTGTCCACGATTGATTCATTTGATGACATAGTATAGGTATATTTATATGAAATGAATACCCCCACCATAATCATGCAACCCTGTCATCAGTCTAAACCCCAAGAACACATAAAAGAATCTAGTATGGACATTTACTAAAATATTTAACACCATAAGAATAAAAATACACTCTAAATATAGTTTGAGAGTATATAATGGTGTGTTTGAAAAAAAAAATATTAAATCAATTTAAATGAATATGGAACAAATGAGGGTTTACAATACACTAAGAGTACCTCAAACAATCCAAAACCACTATAGCGCCACATATTTAACTTCATGAAAGAGGACCTGTAAATCTTACCTACATCTTTACTGATGACCACCTAATTGGAAAACTCTATTTATGGTTCTTGAACACAAGGAAGAAACTATGTTTGGTCTCTACCAACTCAATCACCTCCTTGTAATTCATAATCTTGTTTCCCCTTATACTAAAATGGTATCACTGGAAGCTACTTCTAATGCTGGTCCTAAACCATTCATTCTCCACAAAACAATGACCAAAGAACCATTGGAAACATCTTAATGACGATGCATTCTCATCACATAAACACATAAAACAAAAACAAAAACATATAGGATGGGTCTAAATCAAAAACATAATTAGATAAATTTAAATAAAAAATAAGGTACCAGTTAACAAGGTACCTTAAACACATCAAAACAGATACAAAAACATAAACACATCAAAATCAAAAACACATAAACAAAAACATATAGGATGGGTCTAAATAAAAAACATATATGTTAAATCAAAACAGAAACAAAAACATAAACACATCAAAATCAAATCTAAAAACTGAAATATTAGATAAATTACAATAAAAATTAGGTACCAGTAAATAAAATACCTAATTTAGGATGGGTCTTATAAGATTATAAAGTAGATTAAACACCTTGGAAGGGATGGAGGAAGTGGAAGCTGAAGGACCTCCAAGATTGCTAAAATGCTCCGGCTGAAGGAGCTCTAAGATCGCCTACTCCCGTTTAGGGTTCTGTATCGCGAATGTGGGAGAGGACGGGCTGCTGGTAATTTGGGGGAAAGTTGTGCCAACGGTTTATAAAAACCATTGGTATATTCCTTCAGGACAAAACTATACCAACGGTTCTTTAGAACCATTGGAAAAAACTTCCCCCAAACACACCTATACCAATGGTTCAATGAGAACCGTTGGTAACACTCCCATAAACTACATCTATACCAACGGTTTATTAAAAATGTTGGTAAAAACTGCCACAAACACATCTATACCAATGGTTCTAGGGAACCGTTGGTAAAAGCTTCCCTAAACCATCCTTTACCAACGGTTTCCTGAAACCGTTGGTATGGAAGTGTGGGGAAAAATCCACATTCCAGTAGTGCAGGTTAATTAGTGTGATCCAATTTACATTATTCTTATCCAATATCTACATATCCAGACTAAACACCAGTTCCTCAACTTCATGAACATTTTTTGGGTTACCTTTCCATAATCATGAGTTTTTTATAAAATATATCATTTAAATTGAATCACATTTCTTTGTCATCAGAACCATTCCACATTTTCATTAAAATCTTTAATGGAAATCTTATACTAAAATATATATATATATATTTTAATTTTGAAAATAATATATTTGAATTAAAATTCATAAATTCTTCATTTATCCCACTTAAATCTCAAAAAAATAACTATTCATATATTCTTATTAATTCAAACTTCTTTCCTTTCACACATCTTTTTTAGAAGTTTCATCCGCATCAACATAATGATTACTCATACCTCATTTCTAATTCTCTTCACACGGTTTCTATTCAGGACATCAATTTGCATAATTCCCATACATTTCGTATTAGACAAATTCAAAAGTTAATGATACCTTATGGAGGCCAATATTTACAATCATTAGGTTCAGTGAATTTTCCATTTTCTCTTTGAAGTTACTTACTTTGTGTCCTTCTTTCCCATAGTCAAAACGTCTTCTTTATCCTCTAATAAATTATCCAGGGTGTTTCTTGCCACATTCTTGACACATAATAAAATAAATATTCTTTCCACCATGGTCTCAAATAGATGAACACTTAACTTATTTTATTTGGTGACAATAAGATTTGGTTAAGGTATACATTATTAATCATGTTCCACCAAAACTGATTATGAATAATCCCAACATTTTTCACTCCATCTGTAACCCTATTTGTCTTTTCACCCTACAAATTCTTACCACATATAATGTTATCCCATTTCCTTCTAGTTCCCACCAATGAATAAAACCTAAATGAATAGTGAGACAAAAAATTATCATAGTAGAAGACATCATAATCATGAAACATCACTTATTGGATTTCTAAATAAAAATACATTCTATTATACCTATGATGCCCATGTTTATCCTTAGTAATTCAATTTAATATACTATTTTAATCTGTCAAGAAGGTTCATAAAGTGTTTTTTAATTTCTAATGTGTATCCATAGGAGTGTAAAATTGGGTGTTCATCAAGGACCATTGACTTTTACTAGTTCCAAATTGAGTCTAACTCAATATGATGTTATTGGGATTATTATACCTAGGTACATCTGTGCCAGACCCACATCAACTTGTATCATCCTAATATAGATGTATTTCTAGAAAACCACTCACTATATGCTTTACCAAATGTCGATTACATTTTACTATACTTTTAGGCATCCTTATAATTTTCCTTAGATACATCCCTAAATATATCCTTATGAATGTACAAAGGTATCTCTCTAATCTTTTCTCATACTAGCCTCCAATGATTAAAGAAACCATCCCATTTATACCAACTATAGTGCCCCAATCTTTTAAAAAAGGATATTATTTCTTGAAAAATGAATATTCAATTCATTACACAAACACATGCCCTAAGACTGTGAAAGTTTAGTGCCTTTGTAAACATGGAAACATAATATTATAAATTGGTGAGATATATTCAATGTATCCCATAAAAGTCTCCCTCTTTTTTATCTTAGTTAAAAACATTCTTTATAACCTGGGGAAATAAAACATTATAAATAATGAGTTTAGATTCCCAATAAGAGTAAAATAAGGAGATACATGAGAATAATCAAGATAATAAAGGTATTAGAACATGTTTATAACATTAAAATATCATTCCATGCATATAAAATATCATAGTCTTGATTATTCTCATAAATATAGATAGTCAGAAGACATTAATCATAAATGAATCCTAAAGAAAACTCAATGTGAGCATAACATAGGTATATGAAATAAAATTATGACAAACACATAAACATATAAAATGATTTATATTATAGTCAAGTCTCACTTCCAATGCAATATTATTGGAATAGATTCAAACCCAAACTATCTTAGTAGTAATGGTTCACTCCTAAGACAATATTATCTAAAAAAGACCCATACAAAGTTGGGTTAATTACCAATTCAAGTCAATTCTATCTCATGAGATATAAATTGTTAATCAGGGAATTAGAAAGAGATATAGGCCCCACATGTCACAGAATTAAATTAAATATATATGTTTCATAAGATAATAAACATTCAGCATATCATGACCAATAAAAATAGATGTGTTTAAAAACATCATATAATAACCCAAGAAATAAAATGGGTATCATAAACATTTCATCATATCATAACCAGTAGAAAAGAGATAGGTTTTATTATCATTTCATTGTAAAATAACCCATGAAATAAATGAGGTTTCCGAATAATTTTTTCAAGGAAAACCCATGGTGGAGAAATGGGTTTCAAAAATAACTTGTAATATTAAATATAAAACATTAAATGAATGATTAATAATGGTGTTCTTGGGTCATATCCCTAGTAAATAATAAACTATATCAAAGGAGTTCATCTTATATGGATAAGGGTTTTGAATAACTACTTTTTGCATTTCTTAAAGAAAAAACCATTCATTGAAAATCATTTTTAAGAAATAAAACATATCAAAAATAATTTTATTTGAAAACCACCTTTAAAACATAATGATTATGTTTTAAAAATCATATAAAAAATTTCTTGATGACAATAACATTTCTTTTTGGAACAATTTATTTTAAATCATAAAACATTTTGCAAATCTTTTTCACATAAAATAACATCGAAAATATATAAAGAATGATTTGAAAAGAATTGAATTTTTTTTAAAACATAAAACATTTGGAATATAATTTATGTTTATAATGTTCTTAAAATATCATATTGTAAAACATATTTTAAATCATTTTTAAAAAACATGGTTTTTGAGTAAAACAAATTCTTGAAGGAAAAGATAAGTAAAGAATTATTATCTTAAAAATACAGTATTAATGGTAAAATTAATTGAAAATATCCTAAATAACAAGAATATAATAAAATTTATGTGAAATATTAAGATATAGATAATTATATTTCATCAATGGATGCAATATCTTAAACAATCCTGGTAAAAAATGTGATAGTAACAATAAACTCGTACCACATTGGTAAGATTGAATAAAAACATACCATGAAATAATAAAAAGAAATTAAAATTAAAATATCATGAATAGATTTATATTCGTGATATAAAATGTAAACTGTGATGTATAAACACCTCGTAGAAGAATATAGGTGCTTAATATAACATGTGTCTAAAAGAAGAAAAATTGAGACCACATTGTCTCACTATTTCGGTACATTGGAAAATCATAACCTCATGAAAGAGAGGCCTCAAAGTGGATGTAGAAACACACAAAAAATTAATTATAGTAAATATAAAGTAAATTTATAGTTATTATATGCACCACATACAATAAAGAGGTGGTCAATATAGCACGTGTCTCACAAAAGTAAAAGTAAGATGGAAATCACTTACCTTAAGTCTTGACCCGCATCATAATCATTCTAAATTCCGTTATAATGAATATAACATTATTATAAATCTATTTCATAACCATATTAATTTTTTATAATATCATATATGATTTACTTATGGCTTCATATTTCCCATTTATTAACAATTCCATGTTAATGTAATGTTTCAGGTAATAACTACTTTGTTTTTCATACATTTTTACATGTTATTATTGGAACTATTATTTATGTTATGATATAATAATATTAATAATGAAATGAATGATATAAATATTATATATATTCATTATATATTTATTTATAATAATCCTTTAAAGGTAGTGATATGAAATGGAATATGTCATTCATGCAGATGGTTAGTCGTAAATACACATGGGCCTTGTTTCCATTTTCTTATAATATTGAAATAAAAAAAATTAAATGATACATATATATTTTAATTATATTATAGTTTTTATTTTATGTGTATCATAAAAATTAATTAAACCCATCATTAAAATATTCTATTTATACCGTGAATGAATCACATCACTTCACGAGGCGGTAGTGCGCTGTACCAACGAAGAACATTATCGTATTCCCAAAAAATGGAAATCATGATGATATATATTGATTAATAATTCTATAAGTATAAATACATCATATATGTCATATATAAAAATTATTTCATCATTATTCCAAACTGTAAATGGTGGTAATGGAAAAACGAGCGACATCGATTTGTGAGGCGGTAGTCCACCGTACACACAAATGATGATTTTGTAACCCATAAAATAAATGTGTGAGTAATTTTATTTCGTAACCTAATCAAAAAAATATCATTATATTGGTGATAATTATGTTATTATATAATCATGATATAAAACTAATTTAAGGGATTTAAGGAAGAAATACAATAATAAAACTTTTTGATGAATGTTACATTTTCTTCGGGTATCTCCATTTGATTTACACCAAAGGACTTCCTTGGATGGATTTATAAAAAACAATTAAGGCTTCGTGTATGAGGGGAGGGAAGTTGGAAAATAATTAGGGTAGATCTAGGTTGAGAAAAATGGATTTATAGTTTTCAATAATGGGGGATGGTGAGTTCCATTTTATAGTTGAGAAGGAGTGTCATTCTTATGTAAACTAAATAATATTTACTACTGGGAGGTATCCCCTAACTAATGTTGCTAAAAATTTTATTAATAATTGAGGGTGGGGTTTATTCCGACTTTAAAAACCTCCAACATGTAAAAAATGAATTTTTATAATTATATTCTTTAACTTCTACGTTTCCTTATTCCTACTATTTTGGTTTTTATTAAGGAAACTATGTTTATAACAAAGGTAAATTATCCATTAGTAATAAATCAAAGTGATTATTATTAGAAACATTAGACCCACATATTCTAAAATATGATATCTAATTTATAAAATAAATATTCCACATGTTTTGGAAATTAAATTTTAAAAAAACATATGTAATGTACAAAAAAAACTACTTCAACTCTAACCACACTAACTATGTTTTTACAATTTGTGTGGTCAATATGATTATTATAAAAGGAAAATTGGTCCATGAATGTACCATATGTTATATTTATTAACATTTAAGAATCACTTATAGAAAGACATAATTTTTAGTAATTTTAAATCATTTTATAAAATATAATATATTTTAAAATTAAATTAATATCAATTTTAGAATTATTTATTAAATTTGAAAATTTTAAAAAATATGATGCCAATAATGTAATTTGAATATATTATTTTCACACATGTGAAAAATGATATATTCTTATATAAAACTAATTTTTGACAATAATTCATTCAATTTACTTCAATGTTAATATTTTTTTTGTAATTTATTTTATTAAATTTTGAACTAAATAATTACTTTTTTTAGTAGGTTTAGGGTCAAAACACTTTATTAAACAAGAAAAAATATAAATTATCTTTTAAAAGGAGATAAAAGGGAAAACCCATATCATGTCTCAAATGAAAGAAATCCTAAAAAAACATGACCCAGGGAATTTAAATGGTCCCAAATACCCAATTATAAACACAACTAATTTACCATTCAAAATAATATTTATAACTAAACATATTATTTTTTCCTTATCTCGAAGCTTTATAATGATTTAGGGGAAGGAAGGTTAATTTTTTCTTTTTCTTTCCTTAACTCATTATATATGTCATTTTCTAGGAATAGTATCCCAATTACTCATACAAATCGCTAAAAGGTGTTAAGTGTCAAAATGTGTCCATAAAATGGGAGTTAGACAAGTGTATTGTTCATTATCCCCTTATATTTAATGCTTAGTCTACTGGTAAACATGTCTTTCTCTTAATTGTCATGATTAATTTTGACTGTTTTCACAAACCATTATGGTGAAAAATAATGATACACTTGTTTTAAAATATAAATTATTATAAATCCAAATATGGAACCATTTTTTCAAATTCCTTTCAAATAAATGGTAGAATTTAATTTCAATTTAATACTATATAGGCAATGATAAACTGTGTTTCTAAAGTGAAATTATTCCAATGTCTATAAATTTAGCATATTCAATTTTAATATAAAATTAGTTCCAATGAACAAGATTAGACTAATATATATATATATATATAAATTATATAATTATACATTATATAAAATTTAAAATATAATTTTCTATATAAATAATTCAAATAAAAAGGTAGTTTTCAAATAAAAATTCAGTATTTTTTACTATTCATACAAAATGATTCTTTTTTAGAAAATACCAAAAATTCAATCTTAGATAATTTTGACATTAAAATTTTAAAAAGTGATTTTAATTTGTTCAAATAGTATTTATAAAAATTTCAATAATGTGTATAATATATAAATTTCATTAAAAACATCTATCAAACCCACATTATTTAATTTATTTAGATGACATGTGTTTCTATGGAGAAAAATAGGTTTTTCAGAAAAGGAACATCTATATTTTAAAATAGTTCTCACATTCATTTTTAAATAATTAGTTACCAAATAATTTTTTCTATAAACATCAATAAAACATATTTTTAGATTTTTTTAATCATTTTCATACATTTCATTTCTATATCCAGTTGATAACTATAATAATATTTCAATAATATGTCTTATTTAATTTATACTCAATGTTTCATGTACTATAAGGTAACAAAATGTCGTGTGTATTAAAAGGTTAACTCGGTGTACATTAAAATGAAATCCATCAATGAATTTTATTTTATTCAAAAAATAGAAACTCATAACAATGAGGGGTTTTATAGGAAGGTCCATGGAGTTATAAATTAAACAAGGACTAAAAGGGATCATATGTTTATTGATTTATGAAAAAATGAATCTACGAATTATTCAAGAAGTGGAAACATCAATCCTTTTTTAAATGATTTAAAAAAATTATTAGAAAATATAAAAAAATCTACCCAATGATGAGAATTTCCAGAATAAAATTAAACACCGAAATGATGAGAATTTGTAAGAATTTATATGTGATGATAGAGTTCTGAAATTTGGAATGATGATATCTGCTTCATATATACATAATCTAAACATGGTATTATTAAATGGTGCCTATCAATTGAATTTCAATATACACCCTAGTAGTAATGATATGTATATATATTTTGTAAAATATTTTTGGTGGGATTATATGAAATGGGAAATTGATGATTGTGTGTCAAGATTTATAGTTCATTAGTATGTGTAGGATGATAGATAACAAATTTGAAGAGTAATGCAACCTCTACATGATCCAATGTGGAAATTAGTTGACATTACTATGAAATGTTTTACTATATTACCAAATAATTCTATAATGAATTATTTTATATGAGTAATTGTTGATTGTCTTAATAAATCATTACATTTCCTCACTATAAGATAAGATCTACCATTGTTTTAAATTATATGAATCTATAT
Source organism: Viscum album (assembly GCA_963277665.1). Taxonomy (NCBI): domain Eukaryota; kingdom Viridiplantae; phylum Streptophyta; class Magnoliopsida; order Santalales; family Viscaceae; genus Viscum; species Viscum album. The sequence goes on from OY728130.1 coordinate 1,219,916,003, forward strand.
TAATAATGATTTAAGACTTTTTGGAGAAGGTATTTTAATTATGTTTGATCATTTTCCATGATTTTAATAAAAATTATAGAAAAATATTAATTAGTCTCTTGTAACTGATCTTCATTTTAGAATTTATTATCATCCTAAAATTTATTGATAGTATCAAAGGACTATCCAAATTGTAGAATTACTTTTGATGATGTTTTCACTTGACTTTCATGGTATATAATATTAGAATTTACCTTTAGTAGAGTTCTCCTATTAAAGTATATTCTATTCAAGTATTAAAATGGATTCGTATGAAGCATTATATTGAAATAGATTTGATCCTCCAACTTGTGGGGATGAGGTTTTAAAAGGAAGTTTGTTGGCCAATAACTTGTGTTGGAGAAAATGTAAAATTTAATGACTTTTAAAACCCATGTTAAAGGAGATCAATGTAAGAAAACAAGTTAAGATGGTAACAAGAGGAATGTTTTGGAATTTGAAGTTAGAGTTCAAGATATATTAAAAGTATCTAAATGGAAGGGTGTTATGAGATTCAGTATGAAAATAAAATTGGGACCTAGGTGCATTGAACCTTTTGAAATTCTATAAATAAATAGATATAGACCATACAATTTTACAATTACACCTAGCCTCTATAAAGTACATGATGTATTCCATATCTCTTTATTAAGGAAGAACAAAAAATATCCAACGTATGTTCTCACCAATGAAGAAATAAAATTGGAAACCTATTTATCTATCTATAAAGAGACTCATGATTCTAGACACTAGAGAAAAACTATTGGGGAATCAGACAACACCTAGGTTAATGGTATTTTGTAGAAATAATATGATAGAATAGAAGACATGGGAACATGAATATATTATGAAGAAGAACTGAAAAAAATCTATTAATAAGGTGAAATTAGGGATATTTTGGAGGTTGAAATTTGTTGATGGAGGGAATAATGTAACGCCCTAATATTTTATGATATATTTTTTAAAATAAATATCTATGATAGATTGAAATATTTGCAACCCTATGTCTAAATAAATTATATGATAGTGTGAAATTATAATATAGTCATTAAATTGGATGTTAAGAATAGAACTAAATAAATTATGAGAATTATATTGTTCACATGTGAATAAAATAAAGTCATTGGTTATTGATAAATTAGATATTAAAAAAAATTACATGTAAAGAAAATGTTTTTATAAAAAAACTATTTTTATGCTCATAATTTGTTCTTATCTAAAAAAATAAATTTAACCAATGTTGTGAATGATTTTAATGAAATTTATATATTATATAAATTTTTGAGATAATAATAGATACCGTTTTATGCTTAAAAATGTATTTTTCTAAAAAGTAGATTTATTGCGATTTGTGTGCTTATCGAATAATTAATAATAAACCAATTTTTGAAAATTTATTTTAAAAAATGAACTTTATTTTTGAAATAATAATTTTAAAATTATCTAAATGTTTATTTTAGATAATTAATGAAAAATATTAATTTTTTCAACGAATTGTGAAAATATTTATTTTTATAAAAAATTATATTTTTGTTTTAAGAATTAATGAGGATCAATTTTATTTAAAAATGGTTTTGAAAATAAAATTAATAAAATTTCCCTAATTTTAAGCCAACTTAGTTAATTGGAATCAATTTTATATTGAATTTTGTTATAAAAAACTTTTTATACTTAATAAACGAATTCATTTGGAAAAATCTTCTATCGTCGTGACTACGGGATTAATGTTAAATTAAAATATACCACATATCTGAATTGAAATTTATAAAATGGATAAAATATATTTAATAATTATAATAAATATTATTAAATTATTTCAAATTAATTTTTTATCATGCAGAATAGTAAAAACAGTAAGAATCTGTTTCTATTGTTATGTTTAAAATAGGTTTACCATGTGTTAAACTAAAAAGGTTATGGATAGAATGAAATGTAACCTTATATAAATTATATTTAATGTAAATATTTTAAACGTATCTTACAAAGGTTCATTAATGGTCTATTATTTATCTATTTGTCCAAGAATATGGCTCAAATTATTTGAAAACATTAAAACATTAAGAGTCTGCCACTCACCTTAAATATAAAGGGGCACCTCTTCCCATCAATTATTCAAACATCATAAGCAATTTATATAGAATAAAAACTAAAATAATATCTTCTATAAATCATTACCTATGTTACAGGTCCGTTTTTTCTTCCCAAAAGATATTCCCTATGTTCTTTAATTGGAGATCCATAGGAGGCTTTTCTATGAGAATGTAATTTTCATCACCAAGATCTTTTTATTTTTTTAACACATTGAATTAGATATTAATAATAACTGTATCAAAAAATAAGTCTCTAAAATATACATAGATATCATTTTATTTATTTCTTAACCTATATCTATATCCTCTTCCATAAAATTGGAAATGAAGCTATCGGTCATGTGTACGACATACTACCCCCTCGTGAATCGATGCATTTACTTTTCCGTCACCGGATCTCATTAAATGATATAAAGATGGAATTAAATAATATATATGATATTTATGGCATAATTATTCTTTTATAAATATATTATCATATATATTTTCTTTCCTTCTAATATTTTAGAAAAAAATAACCTTTCACATGCATATGTGTGGACTACCCGCCTCTACAGGTGATGTGATTCATTTTTTATTTAAAATTTAAATGGATTATAATGAGGATATATATAATTAATATATAAGATATTTGTGATATAAAATTTACTTCAAAAAGGTGAAATATTTTCTATCTGTTTTTTTATTACATCCTTCTATAAATGACAACAACATTCATGCATATGTGTGGCCTATAATCTCCATTAATGGCGTTACTCATTTTTTTATATCAAAATTTTATAGATTTCCCTAAATAAATTTATGATGAATATATATGATATTTATATCATTATTATAATTATGGATATCATTGAAAAATGATTATTTTATAATGATTAAAACTACTAAACCAAAACATACATGAGAAACGAATCAATTATTACCCAGAATAATAATTTTAACAAAGAATTTCTAATAAACTAGTGATAAAAGGTTATAAGAAAATAATATATGGTATGATATATTATATAATGGTTATTTAATTTATATATAATAAATACAAATATACAATAGTATTAGACAGATACAAATTAATTCATACATGAGGTAATAGTTTATTTCACAATCTCAATATTATTTGTGATTATTTAGGTCAAAGTATCTGCAAGGGAAAGTATTTAATAATTTATCACAAACCCATATATTTTATTCTCCATTTTTTATTCATATAAATTACTGGTTTTACTTTAATTTAAAACCCTTTAAGTACTCAATATTCCAAAACTAATTTCTAAGTAAAAACGACTTTGTTTTTATAGTCAATCTGGAAAGGTTTTCTTCCATATCTGTTTTTTAAATTGTTTTAAATAATATGTTTAATATTACCTAGTGATTTATGAAAACTTTTATACCCATTATTGAATTTTAGAAAATGGTCTTAAATAAATATTCCAATAATTTTTCAAATAACATAGTTTTTAACATTGTACAAAAGTGTGAAAGGGATATTTTTTTACTTATCAAGAATTAATGAAATGTTTCACTGTCCGGACCACCCAGTAATTTGAAGAATAATTTAAAAGTTTAAAATAATCACTCCAATGAAAATATTTTCTTAAATATTTTTGGAATTTTTTATATTTTTAATAAGTTTTTGCAAAATTAAATGTGTAGTTTCCACAATAAATATTCTAGGGGATTTTTTAAAGTTTAATAATCCATGTAAATATTATTTGGTGAATATTATAATTTAATATGGATGTAAAATTTTGATATAATTCACCATATTAATTTGGATGTCTTATATTCATGTTTCTTAATAGGGTAAATTATTAACATTTTCTATGATAGTATTTATATAGTAATGTTAACATTGATTATGTTTCACCCCTTTCATATGATCAATGAATTCACTTAGTAAGTGATGGATGAGGATTTATATAGCCCCTATATACATAAATAGGTTTGATAAGACAAAATATATTGAGTATTTGGTTGAGGCCTTACCTATTTAGTTAATGTTTTACTCAAATTATCCCTCATTGATATGTTTCAAGTGTCTAGTGTGATGAATTATTTCATTATGAAATCATTTATTGACGTCTCTTTTATTTTTGACTAGTTATGATATACATGTATTAGTTTCAAACTCATTTCCTTATTTATTTAGAATTTTTTTGATAACAATTAATTTTTTGCATTTTATATATCCCTTATTAGATTTTCATTGCACACATACCCTTACTGAGCATCTATGATCTCCAAATATTATGTTTCATTTCCCTATGTTTCTAATAAGTGTATTATGATTGATATTTTTTGATAGTATCTAGGGTTTAATTATGTTATAAATGAAAATATTGTGTTGAAAATTATTTTATCAAATTCGATCTTAGAGTCAAGTGTGTATTTCTTGTATCTAGTACCAATGTATTAAAGTGACCACTAGCCCTGAATTTCAAAGGGATGGAGTATTTATATCATATCATAGCTCTTTTAATTGATATATTGAGGAAAAATATCCCTCATATCATCACTGCGATAATAGGGTGCCCATAATGAATTATACACTAGTGAATGTCATCGACATTACTCTTATCGATGCTACAGAACATCAATACAATACTAAAGAACATGAAGAGGTTATTTCCATTTGTAACACGGTCCACACTAAAGTGACTAAAGTGGGTGTGCATACCACTAACCAAAGGTAAGCTATGATTTTAGGGGCTCCATCAAAAGATCTTCTACTACAACCTCAATTGACTTCAATCAAACAAAAGGGAATATGTGTATCCACATCTCAAACTATTCCTAAATAATTTGATCCTATTTCACATTAAGAGATATGTACATTGTATGAGGAAGAAAAATATAGGTAAATTTATTTAATGAGGACTTACTAAGAGGTAATATTCCTAATAGGTATAATATTTATGTGGAACCTGATCTCACTATCCTAGTAAATATTACTCCATGAGAAGTTTCCATCATGTCAAAAACGTGGATCTGATACAATTTATTCTCATTAGATCCAGGAAAGTTGTTTATCGTGATCTAATAGTTGAAGTATTTCAAGATTTCCCTCCATTGTGGTAATAGTGGGATCCATATCATGATGAAGGACACATTTCATCCCATGCTTTTTATCTTCCACAATCAGTGGTGGGCCCTTCATAGAAAGTTTCACCTGTTGTATATCCCACTCAAATCCCCTCACATCTGACCATACTAGATGGGAATGATTATAATATCATGTATTTTAATGATTAACCAGTAGCCAAAATAAGGATGGTGTGATCTTGTGTTGCTAGAGAGGAAGACTTATATAGAATAGGTATATGTGACTCTTCCTCTTTTGAACATTGTAAATCCTATATTCCAAATGTTCAATAGAAGAAGGGATATAAGGTAACACATGAGTCATTTCTTCTCTCAATGCGGTCTCAAGATTGCATCCCATGAGAAAAAATATGCATATCAAATCAGGTTCATAATAAATATTTGGAAGATCAATCCTAAGTATGGTACACCAGATTACTAGTCAATTGAATCAAATGATGGGAAGATCATTTCCATAAATTTTGGAATCAGTTCATCCCTATGTTATGGAATAAAGAAAATATTAAACCATCAAAATTGAAAGAACGACATTGAAATAGAGAGTCTCTGAATTTATCAATATGTGTAAGGTTTTGGATTACTACATTATCCTTCAAGATCCTCAATAATATTTGTTAGGTATCAGTATAAAGAAATTTTGTGACAAGTTGCAAACGATGCTCATTCTGGTAAAATAACCTTTCGATTTTGAGATCACTCCACAATTTCCTTTTTTAGGACTTTATTTGGATAATCAAATCCATGCCTTAAACAATAACAATTACTTAGGGAATTAGAGAATGTAAGGTGAAAACTATAGATGTTTCCCTCAAAATGGCCCCTACATTGACCCCATCTATGAATCCCATAGCCTATTATGCATAAACTACTTTTGAATGATAAAAATAATCAATATCCCTTTTAGGATGATCAGAATGAGTAGAAACATTAAAATTTTTAGGATCGAAAAATTAATTTTTATTCCCTCTAATATGAGCAAATAACTAATTTCATTATAGGAGTTATAAATAGAAACATACTAAAACTAACATAGAAAAAAACCCTAATCATATTAGTATCCGTGAATTCACAATGTATTTACCCTTTTACTAAATATTGGTCCATTCAATATAAGATAAATTGTTTTTAAATAAATTCCTCAATATATGGTTAATTATTGGTATGGAAAATTAGATAATGCACCAACACATGAAACATGTGTTTATACTGTTGTTCTAATGGAATTAGGTGAATGGAAAGAATTTACAAGAAATGATTCATAAAATATATTGGATTGGATGACTAGAAATATGATAATGAAAACTCATTCTATTCTCATTGAGTAGTTAGATTAATTTATTATGCCCCAACCTCTTTATCCATGGTTTGACAAGTCGTTTTGACCCCACAATCCCCCAAGGACTTGTCATCTAAGAAAAAATTCAACTGGAGAGGTAAATATCTTTTACAATATGATTTTAATATATCACTAACAAGGATAGTTCTAACCCTCTCAAACTTTATGACTCTGATCCTAAGAGGAAAGCCACCGTCACATCATACTGTACCATATACACCACCCTGTCAAGAAAAATAATTATTAGATGAAGAATTACTATGTAGTTTTATTAATGTCATTCATTAAGAGGAAAACTTCTTGGATAGTAAATATACATATAAATTTGTGTTCCCTATACCTAATTCAGGAACCATATGTAGAATTCGTAGGATTTGAGAGAATATATTAGGACAATGTTATGTCATAACTCAATATTATTGTTGTATCCATGCCAGAGTCATTTATATTTCCAAGACATATGGGAAATCAATTCAACGCACCCATTAAGATATTGAAAATTATCCCATATTTTCATTAGTCACCTAGACCTAATTATTTATTAATATTTTCAAGAATTAATGAAATAATCTGATTATCTCAAATAATTGGGAATAACTAGTCATCTTAATTCACTTGTGACCAGATTTCCCTCAAATTCTATTCAAAGACTCGAAATGGCCACCTCAAGCACTTAAGTGCCTAAAATTATTCCCGAAGAGTAGACTCATGTTTCGAATATTATCCATTTTTTCAAAATTATAAAATCTAGAAATAATTGTCCAAGGTCCTAACAAAAATCACAACTCAATATTATATCATTTTAATAAAACTTCTATGAGAGGTGATTTTGGAATCCTCTTTATTCTTAGAAGAGTCTAATGTTTGTTTATCACTTATAAAATGTATCATCGATAGATCAACCCCGTAGAGTTTCATGTCATCATATCCTTCATAGAGTAGGACAAGGATTATACTAATTAAGGACACATTATAACTTTGTATTTAGATAGAATTCTAGGTGACACTAACATTGAAAAATAATTCCTAAAAAATGTACCATGGATCAATATTATTGTCATATTTTTTCTTTTATTGGGTAACAATGAAACCAACATGTCTGTTTCTACTCTAACACTTTAAGGATATGACAAGATTGAGATAAATTGTCTATACCAAATTGGGGTTAGAACTTAATTTAGGGACCAAAAGTCTAATTATAAATTTCTAGAGGTTATGTAGGAAATAATAGTCAAAATCCTACTATAATGTCTTTTGTTTAATCAATATATGTTGGCTTCTGGATCATTCCATTAGTGTTTCAAATACTATGTCAACAGAAAAATTGGTACACTATACAGTGTCAACGCTCCATTAGACTCTAGTGAATCTCAATATTCTGATGTTTGATTTTCCCATAGAGTGGAAACAACCAATTATTTTTGATGTCACATAGGATACATCCCCAAATGGACTAGAAATAATCTTGGATATAATGTTCAAAATTCATGGTGATGAATACCTATTTTCCATCTAAAAAATTGAAAGCATTACCCCAGATTCAGATATGTACTCACCAACCCTTATGATAGAAGTTATGTTGATTTGATTTTATGTTAAGGTAGGCATCTCTAATATCAACAAAAGTGATAGTACCATAAGAGAGAATTCCCATGTTTTGTCCCTTGAACTTTAGTAGGAAACTGTGTAATCAAATGAAACCAAATAATTCCTTATTTCACATATAGAGATTTATAACACCCCCAAATGATCTTCTAGACGTTGAAATATTGAATTTTTTTTCCTTTATAAAGTTTCCCCTTTACCCCCCATTTCCCATGTGGTTGGTAAAGAAGAAAATGAACAAGAATAAGGGGTACTCCAAGATTCCCCTCCAGCATTCAAAAAAGGTATCTCTACCACAATTGTTTAGATCTGACAGACAAGTCTGGGTACAAAGGAGGATCCATAAGAAACAACGATCTATGTGTCTATTACCATCGAAGATGAATAGGTATATCGGTTTTTTTAAAGTATCACAAAAATTTGTTCACCTATAATTGCACAAAAATTCCTTTTTTGGAACTAATGTACCCACTCCCATTTGTGCTTTTTAAAAATTCAATGTGGTTCGAAGTAGGTGGGAAAATGAAAAATTCTAATATATATTTCAAAAGTAAAATCTACAGTTGACACATTTATTTAATCCAACTTCATCTCAGAAAGTCCAAAACTGAAAATGGTTTAAAAATACTATCTTTGTCAAGAATAAGAGTGGGTTTATTAGATTTTGTATCAATTTGATGGCTCTCAACTAAAATTATAAAAAATATTAATTCTCATGTATACTTATAGAATTTTTATTGCTGACAATACTGGATATCAAGCCCTATCAACCATGTATAACTATTTAGGGTAAAAATGAATTTAGATGGATTCTGAAGATGAAGTGTTTACTCCTTTCAAGGAACCCTAAGGGCTATACTGCTATCAGGTAATCCCTTTAGGTTTGAGGAAAACAAGAACCATGAACCAATGAATCATACATCTCATTTTTTAATCCTTTTTAGAAATCAGAGTAGAATTATACATCAATTAATTGGTTTTAATGTCTTGAAAGTATTCTAGACATTTTTTGTTTATAATTCCATTTCAACATGTTTTTATAACATATCTTAGAAATTATTCCATTGAATTTTGATTTTGTTGTTATCTTAGGAAAATATATTGGATTTTTTGTATTCCATCATTGCATAAAAGTTATTTCTAGGAAAACTTAGCCAACCATTGACTTGTAACCTCCTCAAAACATAGAAGAGTTTAGAAGACTATAAATATGCCTCTCCTATATCAAATTCATCAAGTAGGACCTTTCCAAAAAAATTCTACATTTCACCTAGATAATGAAAAAGGGAATCAACTTAAAATGAAGTGATGATTTCCAATAATACTTTGAAAATTTTATGAAATATATTCTATTTACACCATTTCTAATGGTCATATCAAAGGAAATCCACTTATCCATTATGTGAAAAACATTGAGAGATCAATAGGTTTTTTCTAGCACAAAATATTGATGGAAAAAATGATAAAGGTCGATATTAACTCAAACAAACCATGCTCAATATTGATACACTGTATTTAGATATATATAATGGTTTCCTTGTGTTAATATTTATAGTTCATAAACTGATTTACTACCCACAACACTACTAGGTCTACTTAATCTTTTATAATAACCTAGTAAAATATATCCTGAATTGTACCATTCTATTTTGATTCTTGGTAAGGAGGGTAATAATTTTTTGGAGGATTTACAATATATATACCATGAATGGTGATAAAATGGTAATAAATAACATACTTATTTATATAACATCCTCCTACAAAAATTATTTCATAGAATAATGAATTTCTTGATGAAGAGATGTTTTCTTTTCAAGATTTCCCCAAAACACGAGATGCGTATTTTGATAGTTCTTCAAAAATATAAAAAAGAAAAATAATTAAAGAACCCAAACATAAAAAAGTTATTTTGGGAGGCATTATCATCTGTATAAAAAGGGCATTATTACCATAATCATTATGATTATGAAAGGGTTTTACCAACAACAGGGGAAAATATAAATATCTCTTTTTATGTCTAGAAATAGCACTATAAATACTGATGATCCACCGGGAAGTAAAATGTGGTTTATAATTTGGCATCATGTATATAAATTTTCATTATTCCAACAAAAAAATGTTTATAACACACTACTTAATTATATAAAAGGGTTTATGGAAGCATCCCCCTTAGAGTTAGCACTATATCACATCCCACGCTAAAACAATGCTAATGCAGACACAATAGCCTATGCAGCTAGGGCTTAAAAAATCCATATAGTGATAATATAGTAATTAGAATTATGAAATAAATAATGGTGTGAATATTTATTGGTAATATTATAAAGGAGAAAAATTATGTCAATTCACTTCCAAGAAATTAATCCTATAAATGATAGGAGGAACCCCATTATGAACTACCTCCAAAGTATGATTCTTCCATCGAATGGAGAAAAAAAAGTGAAAATTCAATTATGGACCGTTAAATTTTCTCCTTATAATGGACTAAATCTTCCAAAGAACCTATATAAATGGTAATTTTATGAGGTTATCCTATGATTCATTGATAGAGGGGGGACTATAATTATTATGCTAGAAGTCCACAACGGTGCCTCTAGTAGAAATCAGTTCGGGATCATGATTTTTTTTCAAATAAATGGGACTAGGTATTTATCGTCTTTCATGATATGGGACAATATTTAATTAATCAAATGGTTCCACTCCTTTAAAATACTTTTCAATTTCATCTATAAACCCCCATATTTATCGAACACCACAAAATACTCTAGTTTTATTGTTATATGTGGAATGGATGTCAAATGAACGTATCCACCACCTACATTCACAAAAATTAAGTACATACATACATCAACATAATTATTATCTAAATAGGTTGATCCAATACCACTTATTTATGTTGGTACAAATTACATCACCAAATTCATGAAGTATAATATTATTACTATATTTGGAATCCCTCACACAATATTTATAAGCAATGATACCAATTTATTTTCATCTAAATTTAAATGGCTGTATTAGTAGTAAAATTTTGAATTCAAAAATACTACCTACTAGTATATATTAAAAAACATGAAAATAGACAATTTAACAACACTCTATCAAATATACTTCATAAAGTTGTGTACAAAGATAAGAAATAATTTCCCTACAACCATCTGAATTCTTTGTCAGTGTATCATACTACTTCTCTTATTTCCATAATGGAATCCTCACAATAAATTATATATGATAAATAGGATGTTATACCCATTCAAGTAGGATTACATTCACCAATAATTTCTATTTTTGATCATATATCCTCAATGAGTAGTATCAGAAGCGATTATATGAATTAGAGTGGATCAGTGAAGAAATGTGGTACACCCTACAGAATTTAATGGTCCAAAAAAGAAAAATTGCATGAAAATCTAACAGTTAAATTATTCTTAATTAATTATACCTAGGAGAACTTGTTTTTTCTCACATACCCCTTTCTATACAAGAGAAAAAAACCTCAAAAACGTGGACTCAATTTCAAATAACATTAAATTATTCATAAGGGATGCTCCAATGAAACATATTTATTGATTACCAAATATTATTTTATTCATCAGTTTTTTTCCTCTAGTATATGATCTAGTCACCTATGACTCATTAAAGGATCCTATAACATCATGAACCCATTTCGTTTGAACTCATTTTTATGAGGTAACTCTTTTCATGACATCATTTAATCATGGATGCTTACAACAATCATGATGTAATCAATCACCGGTATACTCAATATCTGCTTCTAGAAAAAAATGAAGGCCACCATTTCGGTTATATTACATCATCTTGGACTATGGATTTCCATCTATTTGTGTTGTTTCACCCAACATTGAACACCCCTCCATTTAGGTACATACCTTTGAAATTAATAATGGACCCATTTATAGGATCATTAACATTATCCATCATAGTGATCATCAAAGAGAAGATCCATAAATGCATTTTTTGAAATATTTCAAATCTTTTTAAACATTCAAAAAATATGGATTATTTTATAAATCTATTCTCCTTTGGTTCTTTCCCTTAGCCTTGCATAATTGTGCCAAGGACTGGCCAATGTGGCAGGCACCTGAATTCCTTACAACATGGGATGGATTAGCTAAAAAAATCATAGGTAAATATTTTCCACCCAAAATTAAATGAAATATAAAAACCCATATTTTTTATACACAAAAACACCTGGATATATTATATAATTTATTTTTTTAATTTAATTTCCTTGAGAGCTTGCATTTCCCATAACACCAAGCCTGAAGAAGCCATGAAATATTATTTTTTAAATATAATCATTATACCCGAGCCATTATATTGGAGTGTATGAACTAGATTAACAATTTTAAGATATATATATAGTTTCACACTCAAAATAGATTTATTGATACATGATTTGAAAATAATCGCGCTTTTTCTAGTAAATTAATTTTATTCTTCAAAAATATATTTTCTTCAAAATAAATTTTTATTTATTTTGTGGGAAGTTGTATTATTAATATCTATAAATAATATAATTTTTACTATGAAAATGAGAATATTTTTTTAAAAATTATTTTGAAATTATCCAATTATTAATTTTTGAGAATTGTTTTGAAAATATTTATGTTCCCGTGGATATTGAAAAAATATTGATTCTGTTTGAAAACTATATTTCTGTTTAAGGCATGTAAAAAGTTAAACTTTTATTTAAGATGGTTTCAAATTAACATTATTTATATTATATTTCAAATAATATTATTTAATTCATTAGAAATTATTATTTTTTAGTTTTTTGTAAAATCATTATTATATAAAAAAAGATATTTCATAAAAAATGTTTTTATGTTCAAAACATATTTTTTAATTATAAAATAAATTTTTAATTAGTAGAGAATTATTTTAATAAAATTTATATATTATATAAATAAAAAATATTTTTATAATTCATATAATATTTCTAATATTCATAAAAACTAATAAATCAAGTTTTAGGCTCAAAATGTAATTTTAAAAATATATCTTATTCCTCATTTTGAAAATAAACGTTAAAGTTAAATTTTAACATTTATAGGTATTAGATTAGATAAAATGAATTAAAAATTTATAATTTTGAGTTCCAAATTTGGTAAATAGCCCCATTTTATTTATTTTTCTATATTAATAGTAACAATTGTAAATAATATCACCTCAATAACTGGTAATTCAGGTAAATATAAATTCAAAATAATTGATAAAACCATAATTATTCAACATAATTCTTATTGAGGCTTAGAGTTCAAAAATATAAGGTTATAATAACTTTTTCTTTTATGGGAAATTAACCTTAATTGGGGTCCATTAGGTCTAATATATAATAACTTATCCATTTATGGGAAATTTTCACATTCAAAGTAAAAAATTACAACCCTTAAATAATGATTTTTTTACCCTTACTGAAATTAAAATTGGGTAAACAAGGGTTAATTGAAATAATAATGTCAAAAAAAAGGAAAAAAATAAGATTAATTTATATTTTTATATGTTATTATAACCCTTTATAACCATATATTTTAATTGGGGTCCATTTGGATGTATTTTTATAGTAATTTAATTTATTTATTTTTTGTCTTTTTCAACACATTGAGGCTTAGAGTTCAAACAAACTCTAAAAAGTTAACATATTAACTTCCATACCCACATTATAGAGGTTATTTACTTTCAAAAATACCAACCCTATTGATCTTTAGAGGACATTTAAAGGATTCATTTCAACGAATAGGTAACTGTCTTACCTAACCAATTAAATTTCTACCCTTCCGTATTTACCTACTATAAATCTATTTTAATTATACTAAAATAATAAATTTTTTATTATAAATATTATAAAATTTAATTATGATTTTGGGAATTTAATTATATGTCCTCTTTCTCATCAATCGAGTTGTGAAATTATCGCTTGTGCGTATGTAAGGCTTACTATCTACATATAGTGATACAATTCACTTCACATCACAATATTTTTATGGATTGGTATTATGATAGGTTTAAAAATTATATATTATACTTAATAAATAATTACAATTATGGAATGATAATTTCATATATATCCTCTTACCGTCCGAATCGTTGGAAAATGATAACGTCGATCACACGTATGTGTGGACTACCACATCCTAGATGCGATGTGATTAGTTTTAAAATTTTATTTAAATTTAATTGAAATAAGGATGGGTTTAATGAATATAGATTATATATTTTCTGTAATAATTATCCTTTAATGTTTAATTAATATTTACATCCACTTCATTCCATCCATTGGAAAATGTAATTATCATTCCTACTTAGGTATAACCTTCTGTCTCATTGAATGGTGTAATCCATTTTTCTATTTCAACTTTTATAAATGACTATAAAAATATCTTTGTTGAATATGTATGATACTTATAACATGATTAAAATTTTATAGTTGATTGAACTATGATTAAATTACAAGGTACAAAACCGTCGAATTGGAGCATACAAGAAAAACAAAGCAGATATCACCTATAATATTGATTTTAATAAATAAGTGTTAACATTCATGTAATAAAAGGTTGTAAATAAATAATATAAGTTATGATATATGTGATTATGGTTATTTAAATTTTTTTTAATATATATAAATATTATATAATTATCCAACACAAATGAATTAAGTCAAACCTAAGGTAATGAATTTTCATCTCACTTTTATTTCTGCAGGACACATGCCTTTTACATAGTTTGTTTCCTTTTTTGGTATATATATTTAACATGAATTCATTTTATGAGTATTAACATAAAAATTATTGTGGTTTAAATTTTCATATAAGGCTATATCTTTCATGGTAATTATATTTAAAAAGTTAACAAAGAGTGAGGATTTTATGTTACAAACTCATTGTTTATTGTGATTATTTATAATGAAGCATACTATAATGAAATATTTGGATACATTCCTCAATAAAATCATTAATTTTTTTATCATATGGTTATTTCATTAAAATAATTGTTTCCATTCATCTTCATCACCTTATGTACTAAATATATCAAAAATTTGTTTTAAGGAAAATCGACTTCATTTATCTCTTCAGTCAAATAAACATTTTCTTCCATATCTGTATTTTATAAAAAAAAATAAAGAAGTTTTTTAGTATTATATTAAGAATGTCAAAATTAATTTTTATCTTTGTTTAAATTATTTATTAAATGTTTCTAAAATAATCTTTTAGTTATTTTACTGATGTGGTAATTTGTGATTTCTTGATAACTTTATGGAAGGAATGTATTTTTATCTTATACTACCTGAACAAATTATCCCCCCCCCCCACCATGAAATTTTTCTTATTTGAAGCTTAGTTTAATGAATTATATGGATATTTTCAAATTAAATTTTCTTTCAGTATAATTTCATAGTTATTTTAATAAGTTACTACAAAATGGAAAGGTTATTTTCCTCAAGAATATTTTACTAATATTTTAATGGAATTTAAATTCATCAAAGACACCAACCCCTAATATCACTTATACATTAATTTTGATATGTTCAAAGGTTAAATTCATGATAATTTATCTTCATGGATTATGGATATGATTAACAAATGTATATGAAACCCCTTTCTTTTCCACGTGTAATGTTATGATGAAATGATGAAATATCTATGAAACCAATTTCTTTTGCATGACTTATGGTATGATGAAATGTTAATAAAACTAATTTATTTTCATGATTTCTGATATAATAAATGCTTTATGACATTATTGAACACATATGAATGACTTTTATTATATTAGAGGTGGGACCTATAGACCCCTAATATGTATTGGGAAAATATAGATATCTCATGAGATAAATAGGACTTGAATGGAGAGTGAACCAATTTTAGTAAAGGACTATGTCCACTATAATAGTATTCAGAGTAAAAATTGAATACTACGATGGTTTGGGGAGAGAACCCATACCTCTATTATAGTAATATAAATGATAATTTACTACTATGGAAATTATTTTATATTCTTATGTGCATTAGATGATTCCATAACTTATTATAATGTAATGATCTCATGGATTATGTTATTTGATTCCATTATGATTCATGTCTAATGAGTTTTCATGATTTATTCAATTATTTAAGATAAGTATATTTTAAATATGGGGTATGGTTTTCAAACATTAATATCATGTTTTTATACCTTAAATATCATGTTATTCTTATGTGGTCATTGATATCTCCTTTGCTTACCCTTAATGAGCATCTGAGGTCACTATTTTCCTATGTTTCCTATCCCAATTTTATAAAGAATGGTTTTAAGTAATATCTGTCTTTGAAGGGTTCTTTTTGTAATGAAATTAGTGGGAGGAAATATAGATATTTTGTGAACCCATTTTTTATGTTTCCATGTTTCCAAAGATACTAGACTTAATAATTCTAGAAAAGATCGAACATTTTTATAATGAACATTTATCTATTAATATGTAATATC
This sequence comes from Viscum album, assembly GCA_963277665.1. Lineage (NCBI taxonomy): Eukaryota > Viridiplantae > Streptophyta > Magnoliopsida > Santalales > Viscaceae > Viscum > Viscum album. The sequence goes on from OY728130.1 coordinate 1,219,932,641, forward strand.
TATGTAGGAAAATGATGTTTATTTGTAGATGGTATCAAATAAAGGTTTGGTTACACATTGTAAACTAGGATTAGAAATATTTAGTGAGAATATTTGAGATAAATATAAGTATAAGATTGAATCTTAATGATATCGTAACCTCGAATTTGGGTATAGATTTGATAAAATGGTAATTTAGGCCATTATTGGGGATATTTATTAAATTTTTGGATTTATCAAATATATTCAATAGTTTTGAAAATATTTAAGGAATAAATATAGTGTTAATTTTGGATGAATATATGTTTTAATGGGAGGTAAACCGAAATGTTTTTTATATAATCATGGATTTAGAATTTTTAGGATGATCGTAAGTTTAAAGGCATCAACACCCCCTTTAAATGTTTTAAGTGATGGGATTTTGATACTCTATTGAGGTTTAAACATGATTTGGGTTTTACATATGATTTTATGATTAGATAATTATAGAATTCTAGATAGTGGGATATATATAATACTGATGTAAAAAATTTTATTTACTGAAATGGTGATGTTTTTAATTATATTTAGGGTCATATTAGGGATTACCTTTTTTGTGAATATCTAAATTTGATTCATGATATTTTGGAGAATTTTTCTAAATTAAAATATTACATAGTTATTTAACATGATTGTTAATGATAATTGGGAGATATTTCATTAGGTTGAGGTATACATAACCTTTAGGTTTAACAAGTTATTTAACATGACATATTATTTTGGAATAATTTAATTGAATTTCTATATAAGTAATATAAAGTGTATGATATATCACTACAGATTAAAATATTATTTAGTTTTGTGGTTAATAATGTAATTTGGGGTATAATATTATTTATTAAATTACCTAAGTGGAACCATTGTTTTAATTATAGATAATTTTTGAGTTTAATGTATTATTTAGAGTTTTAGTCGTTTTGGTAATCATCTTAATTTATACTAACCATTTTTGGATTTTGATACTACAGATGACTGGAGGAAAACATGATATAATTTTTTGATCTATCATTTGTTTATTTTAGTACTTTAGGCTTAAAAACATCATCTTAAATATTAATTTTCAAGCATAAGAGAAGAATTGTAAATATATCAATATAATACCAAAGGACATGATTATTCTTATGAAAAAGAAAGAAACAAAGTAAATTTATTTTATCAAGTGGTTAATTAGGACAGTGAAATAAAAACTAAATGTTATGAAAAGGACCCAAAAATAAAACCAACATCCATTTACTTTTCTTACTGAAAAATCAGTTGACTTTTAACACATCCCAGATTTATGTTTTTTGTATAGTGAACTTCCTCATGACTGTGTTCTCTATCACCGACTACTAGTCCTTGGGAGTTAGTTTTATCTCCCATGTACATACTTTCACATCACACTAATGTTCTCATCCTTGGAATATTTGTTTTTTGATACCTTTTTTCTAAAATATCTTTTTTAAGAGGTGTTTTCAAACCCTTTTTATGATTTGAGTTTCCACCAAGGGGTATCCATTTTTCAGTCCTTCAATTTCCAAATAGAAGATAAAATTTTAAAGAAGAACGTTATTGAATAGGGGGAGAATGTGACACCCTAATATTTTACTAGATTTATATTTTAAATTAATTTTGTTGATATCTTGTGTTTCATATAATATCGAGTATAAAAACCACGAAATATTATTATTTATTGAAGAATTTTATATCATAGTTATTATATTGCATGGTATGAATATGATTAAATAACTTATGATACATATAAATAAAAAAATTAACTAATCCATGTATATTTATTGATAAATTATTCGAAAATAATCACTCATGTTTTTTTAATTTCATTATTCTTCATAAATAAAATTTATTTAAAAATATTTCTAATTTAGTTTTTTTCCAGAAAATACTATTATTATTATCTAGAAATACAAGAAATTTTATTTTATAAAATTAAGTAAATTTTTTTAAATAATCATATTAAAATTATTTTATGATAAATTTTTTAAAATTTTCTAAAAATATTTATTATCGAGTGAATAGTGAAAAATATTTCTTTTTATTGAAAATTATATTTTTTCAATAATGTATAAATTTAAATTCTGTGTTTATAATGGTTAAAATGGTAAATTTTTTATTATATTTTGAATAATATATCTAATTTCATTGAGATCAATTTTAGTTTTTTACCTTAGAATAAAAAAAATTCATACATAAAAAAAGAAATTTTCAAAAAAAAACATTTATTTCCATAATGAGTTTTTATCTTAATAAAATAAAATTACCCACATTAGTGATTTTTTTTAAAAAAATTAATATATTATAAAATTAATAAAAAAATTAAAATAATATTATATTTTTACTAAGAATGACATAGTAATAAATTTAGTTATTTGCTTAAAAAAATATTTTTTCTAAAAAACATCATTTTTCACATTTAGTGCACATAAATTAAACATAATTTATTCAATTTTAAGAATTGAATCAGATAAAATGAAATAAATATTTAGAATCAAGAGGCTCAAATTCTTTAAATATTCAGTTTATATGGTTGGTCAATATAAATAGTAATCATGGAAAAATTTATCACCTCTGTAAAGGGTAAATCAAGTTAATTAAGGTTAAAAAGAAGTGATAAGGGTGAAAATTTTCTTCCTAATTATTATTTTAAGAATTTTATTCTTCCCATAACCCATTATTCTATAAATTGAGATTTTAATGGACACTTTTTCATGAAAATGTCTTATGTATTATTTAAATCATTGAAAGTTACAAAATGTCACTCTCATACTTTTAAATGTCTATTATGTGTTCACATAGGTCAAAATATTAGTTATGAATGAATATTAAATAAAATTTTGTGCTTAATTAAATTATTTTAATCGTGGTAATGTATTTCAATGTTTTTGGATTTATATAATTATCTAAAATTCTTACACAACCCCAAAACAATATTTATTAAAATAATGGAGAAAATAAAATGAATGATATTAAATGTAATATAATATGAGATAATTAATGTGATATAATAAATTTATAGATTTATGTAGTATGTAATATATTTATGAAAATATTATATTTAAATTTCAGTTGTTTTCATTGATGTTGTTAATGTCAAATTAAATGAATAGTGACAAAATTAATAATAATGATATTTTAACAAAATAATATTTTATAAAACTATTTAAAAATAATAAAAAATCAATAAATAAGATAAGTTGGATATTATAGGTAAAAAGGTTCATGACACGGTTATTTATGGTCCAATGGTCACCTTATATGTTAAAATTACAAGCCTCTAATATTGAAAATGTTGTTAACATAGTGAAAATTTAAATTGTTTAAATAAAGGTTAATAAAATGGATAAGGTTTAAAAACACACAAAAACTTGTCTAAATTATATTCTTTTATAGTACTGAAACCCTGTAATAACTTATCTTGGATTCATTTCCCATTTGGATTCATTTTTCTAGATACTTCATTTATTATCATTTAGACTTTTATGAAATTCCAAAATTCCCACTCATCTTGATTATAAATGCGAACCTCCTCTCCCAATTATTTAAGATAAATTATTCCTTATATTTTTACAAAAATATATCAATATCCCTTCTAACCATACTTAGATAAATTCTATAGTTTTGGTTCATCCAAAAAGATCAACGCTGAATCCCTTTAGAGGAGATCTAATGGAGCAATTTAAAACAAAGGTAATCACCTTACCCGATCAGTTTTGTTTTCTAATATTCTTTACCACCTCTAAAAATATGGTATTTGTCTTAAAATTATAAATTTCATATTAAAAATACTATTAATATTTATTAAAATCATTAAAATAATATTATACACCCTATTTCCCATCGAATGAGTAGTGGAAGTACTGCTCATGTGTACGTACGACTTACTCCCTCCACATTGTGGTGCAATTCAATTATCAATACATACTTTTATGGATGGATATTTTGATAGGTTTAATATTTATATATGATAAATATCAAATAATTACATTTATATAATTATAATTTCATATCTACCTTGTTACCTTCCAAACCATTAGAAAATGGTAATGTCAATTGTGCATACTTTTGGGATACCACCTCCACAAAGTTAGGTGATTCATTTTTCATTTTTGTTTTACTTTGATGGTAATAAAGAATAATTTTATTAATATATATTATATAAATAAAAATATAAAAATATATTAAATTTTAATTAATTATTAACTTTCATTCATTCTATCCTTTGAAAAATGAAGATGGCATACATGCATAAGTACATCCAATCATCTGTATTAACAGCAAAATTCACTTTTCTATCTCTACATTTATGAATGAATTTAAACATGTATACATTTACTAGGTATGATATTTATACCAGGATAATTTTTTTATAGCTAATGGAACCATTATAAAAATATAAGGAACAACACTTCTGATATATAACATACATAAAAAATGAAGAAGATATCACTTGAAAAAATGGTTTTAATAAAGAAGTGTTAAAAAATATGTGATGAATGTTTATAAGTAAATCATATATATAATTATATATATTATTATGGATATTTAATATATTTATATTAAAGCTATATTTATTATAAGTTATTTTTGAACATGTATGATGGAATTCATACATAAGGTAAGGGGTTTTCATCTAACATTTTATTTCTGTGAGACACATGTGTTATAAACCCCTTTTTTACGTGGTATATATAATCCTCGTTAATGTATTTTATTATTCTTATTATGATAATTATGTGTATTTATATATCAATTTAATGATATGCCTTTCATGATACTTATGGTTCAAAAGTTAACAAAGTGGTAAGGGTTTTATGTTATAATGTCATTGTTTATCTAGATTGATTATGATTGAGTTTTCTATGATGAAATATTATGATATATATCTAAATAAAATCATGATATTTCTTATAATATCTTTAATTTTTAAAATAAAATAATTCTTATAATTTTCTTCACCTTATGTACTAATGATATCAAAAATATGTTTTTATGGTAAATTGACATAATTTATCTATTATGGTGAAAAAAACATTTCTTCCATATCCATGTTTTCTAAAAATATTTTAGAGAAGGTTTTTATTATTATATGATGATTTTTTTAAAGTAATTTTCAACCATTTTTTGAATTTTTAGAATTTTTTTAAATATATCTTTTGGGTGTTTCCTAAACGAGATACTTTTTGATGATTCTGAAAAAAGTATGGAAGGAAGGTTTTTTAACTTATATCACATAGTTTCCTTTTACTATCATTGTGACTAATTTTGTATTTGATGTTTAATTATAAATTTTACATGGATATTTTCAATGAAAATGTTTTCCTTTATAATTTCATCCTTTTTATTATATGACTTAAAATCAGAAATGTTATTTTATAAAATAATATTTTAATGATCTTTAAATATCATTTCAATTCATCAAAGACAAAAACCCTTGATTTAAATTATTATTTACAAGGAATATCATCCAAGGATACAATTATTATTATTTATATATATTGTTAATGAATTTTAGGACATAAGTTTCTGGAAATATATTTCTTTTACACAAGTTATGCCATGATAAAATGATGAAATGATTATAAAATCCAATTCTTTTCCATGGGTTCTCTTATAAAGAAATTTTTATGAAACCCATTTATTTTAATTAATTTTGATGTGATAAATAATTTATGATATTGTGGAACATATATTTGTTATTTTCATAATTTTAAGGTAGGGACCTATATATTCCTCAAATTCATTGGGAAAATATAGATATCTTATGAGATATGCAGGACTAGAATGGGGAGTGAACCTGGTATAGTAAGCGACCATGTCTACTATGATTGTCCTGGGGGTGAACATTATTTTCTATATTTTATAGGGAGTGAACCCATTTTACTATGATAGTCTTGGAAATGATTTGTGGAAATGAATGAAGTGATTTTCTATTATTACATGCATGCAAAAATTACATGTCTTATGTCAATGATATGCTCTCATGGATTATGTTCTTTGATTCCCTTATAATTTAAGTCCTATAAACTATGATTATTTATTTAATGAATTAAAATTTTGATATTTGATTTGAATGGAATGGTTTTAAAATTTAAATTCCATTGTATTATATAATTATTATCATGTTATTCTTATGTGATCATTTATATCTCCCTTGTTTACCCTTACTGAGAAGCTGAGCTCACCCTTCCCTTATGGTTCCTTTTCTTATGATATAAATATCGGTATTAAGAGTGATATGTCTAAGAAGGGTTATGATTATTTATAAATTAATGGGATATGATGTAGATATAGTAAAAACTAGTTTTTTATATTTCCATGTTTCCAAGAGATACTAGACCTAAATTATTCTATCATAGATTAAAATTTTTAGTAATGAAATTTATCTATTATGATTTAATATCTATGTAAAAAGAAAATTGATCTATATGTACAATATTTTAATTATTTATTAAATAATGGTACACATTATAAAGTTAAAAATTATAGTTAAGCCTATTGTCTTTGGGAGATTGAGAATAAACCACATCAACATGAAATAATGACACAACAACATTATTGAAAACTACCATAACATCATCCTAAAACTCTTTTTCTCTTTTAAAACTACATGAAATAACTTAGGGAAATACATTAGAAAGGGTGATCTATAAATCCCCATAATATAATAAAATAATAAAATCATAACATTGAGTGTTACTTGTGATAAAAATGGAATATAAATGTAATATAAGATAGTTTAGAATAATGATCTTCAATAGTAGGGCATGATATTACATGATTTAATTATGGAAAAAATGGGAATTTGTTGAAAAAATAAATCATTTAATAAAAAAAAATCTAGGATCACTTCTGTGACACATAACATGTTGGAAAAAGTCCCTTAATAGAATAGATTTAATCACTTATCGAATACATGACATATCGTGAGACTGAAATATTTCCCAAAGTAATGAAGTGTTATATGGGCTTACCAATTATAATATGTACATGCTTCTTTTGTGACACACTGACCATTCAAAATAATTACTTATTTTTTAATGTTTAATCAAATGATCAAGGAGGGTAGGATATATAAACTAAAATACTAAATAAATTATGTTTATGTACATATAGGTGAATACTATTGACTGAATACAACGATGGGTATTCACAATAAACTTTTCATGAATGAAAAAATCACATGATAATTTGAGCAACATAATGGGGGTATATAATGTTTTGGGGGAGGGATTAATGGGATTGAAAGTGGTCTTTCATCACTTGTAAAAAATCAGGGTAGTAATATGGATTCTTGAAATATTATACTTACTAGGAAAATTGAAAATGAAAATGGAATAATATAAAAGAGGAACTTGAATAAATAGGATAAGAAAAATATCCCTTAACCTTGAGACATTATTTCCAAAATATTGGGATGATCTTCATAAGAGATTTAGGGAAACCTATGAAAAAAGAGATGTTGGATAATTTTGTCATGAGGATTTAAAAAATTAATTTTTTTCTTTAAAATATTTGTGCATTATAATTTACACTTTTAAATCAAAAAGAAATATTTATAGAAAAATATTGGTTTTTTACAATAATAATTTTTTGAGTCTTATATATCTTTTTTTGAATTTTTAATTTTCTTATCATTTAAATTTAATAATTTTTTTAATATAATTTATTTTCAAAATTTGTGAATTCTTCAAAAGTGTGTCTTGATTGGAAATATAAATTTCTAAAAAATACCATTTCTGTTTCTTCATATGAAAATTACTATTTTATGAAACTCATTGTTTAATCATTTTAAAATATATATAAAAATGGATAATATAATCAGTGTTTAATTTCTTGAAAATATTAAAATTAATACTCTTATTGTCTAGATATTTATCACTTTATTAGACTAGAGAATACCATCAGAGTAATGTATGCAATAAGAATATTTTCATAGGGTGGATCAGCATACATGGTTTGGGTCGTCCTCTCGATGAGTTTAAACTAATCCAGTAAACAATTAAATTTTTGTTTTAGTTTTTTAATATAGAAATTGTGTTGATCATAGTAAAATCCTAGTGATTCTATCTCACTCGTAATATCTGATAAATGTGTTTCATAGGGTATTATCCCACTAGTCGAGTCCATATATTATTATTTATATATCAATTGGACTATATCATAACACTTTATATATACTAATCATAATGGTCTCTATACAAAGGCAATATTAAAAATATTTATAATAAATAAAATATTATACATTTCATATACCATATGACTATTAAATAATAACCAAATTAGTGCATTTGCTTTTTATAACATCATTTCATGATAATGATTTTATCTATTCCAAAAGGGAATTTAATTTATAAAAATTCAGGTCATTAGATTACACTTCAATTTTTAAAATTTCACCATTAGAATTTTCATTTCATGCACCAAAATAGATGAGGGTACTTATATTTCATCGCCTCTAGAAATTCCCACATCGTTTCACCAAACATGTGTTTCCTCTATAATCCATTAACCAGGAGAGCCTTCTTTATTCATAAACCTTATATTAGGATCTAATTTCATCACTAGATACTCCTTATATGAATTATAATTCTCCAATTTTACCACCTATTTATTTGTTACATGTGAGGGGTCATTTATGTACTCTCACAATAGGGATATATTGAATATAAATTATATCTGTGATAAGTTACGTTGGAGTACTAATTGATAGGCTACCACTCCGATGAAATCAGGGATCCAAAATGGGTTTATGTATCTAAGAATAAGTATTACAATCTTCCCAAACCTCATGAATTTCTTCCATGGGGATATATAAAGGAACAATTTATCTCTGACCTCAAACTCAATGTCTTATTGATGATTTTATTTATAGACTTTATATCTAATTTGAGTAGTCATCATATGATTTTGAATAGATTAAAACTTATCTATCATTTCCAAGATAAGATCATGTCCCATAATCTTGCAAACTCTATCTTCATCTTAAAATGTTGGATTTTAACACATCTTCTCATATAAATCCACATAGGGTGGCATTTCAATGCTAGAATGGAAACCCTTGTTATATGAGAACTCCATTAGGGGATTGAGTTGATCTTGGTATCCTTAAAAATATATTGAACAAGATATCAATATTTACTCTAGATATTGAACGACCATTTTAGTCTAAAAATACATTCAAGGGTGATATGTAGTGTTGAATCTAAGTTCTATATAGAATTCTTGCTGAAGGCGTCTCCAAAACCATGGGGAAAACCTCATAATTCTATTAAACACATTAGAGAGTGGAAATCCTAGATTTATTACCACTTAACATATGTATATCATGGTGAGTTTCTAAAGTAATAAATATTACTTGATAGAAATGAAATTCATTAACTTGTTGTAATGACCAACTACCACCCAAATGGTGTTATTTATTTTAGGTGTGCCGCAGATTCCTATGATCAATGTAGTGGCTATGTTTTTCAATTTCCATAATAGTATTATAAATGGTTTTATTATAAACCTATATTTATATCACTCATCTTTTACTTTTTGGCATAACAAGCATCAATATTCCAACTCTAAAATCTAACTCTCCGTGTTATCCCGCCCAAATATTTTCTTTAATATCTATACACATTAGTAATTCCTAGATAAATAGAGAAGGATAAGTTATTCATATCATCTAAAAGTTACACCTACATCTATGGTTTTAATGGGACACATATCTTGGGTTCCGAACCTAGTAATTAAATCTTAAGCAATGCTGAACTCCATAATATTTGCTACCCTCTTCTTAGAAACCCATAATTTTTCTAAGCCTCATTTATCATCTCAAGAAGGGATGGTTGGGTAGTTATTTGCGAAATTTAGTATCAATATCCTCTTATTATTCTCATGTGCTTCCTTTTAATTTCAAATAATATTGGATTCTTTGAAATGACCATCTTTTATAGAGTTATGATATCCTTTCAACTCAAAGCATCGCCTACTTTGTTTGTTTTCCTAGGATGGTAATGGATTTAAAAATTATAATCATTGATCAGATATAACCAGCATCATGGGTACATGTTAATCTCCTCTTTAATGGATATATACCTAAAACGTTTATGGCCTTTGTATATGTAAAACTTTTCCTCAATCCCTATTTTGATGCGTCATTATATATCACAAATCCTTCCCCACTTGTGAGTAATGTTAGCATAGGAGCAATAGTTAGCCTTTTTTAGGTTATTAATGCTTTCTTAATATTCATCATTCCAAAAAACATTACTTTTTCTCTTATTATCATTATTATGGGGATTGAAAATCATGAGATTATTCTCACAAATCGATGATAGTACATAGCCAATCCAATGAAATTATGGATATTCGTCATAGAGGTTGTTTTGTTCCCTCATGCAATTTCTTATCCCTTTGAAGGGTCTATAGTTATCTCATTTTTGGTTATAACATTCCCAATGAATTTTACTTACTCCAACTAGAATTCACATTTACCATACTTTAAATACATATTATATTTCTGAAAGTTTCTTAGTATAGTATTGAAATAATCTTCATGTTTCCCCTCAATTTTAGAATAGATGAGAATATCATCTATAATGTCTATAACAAATTTTCATGTTGATATTTAAATACTGTATTAATCAAGTCCCTAAATATTTATAGATATCCAGTGAGACCAAATATCCTCCTGATGATCTCACCATGCTCATAACATGTATAAAATGTTGTCTTTGGGATATCCTCTTTCTTTACATTTACTTAATAACATCCAAACTGAAGATACACCTTATATAAATATTTCTATCCACATATATGATTGAAAAAATTCATCAGTTTATGGTAAATAATATATTTTTTACCATGATCATGTTAAGGACAAGAAAATAAATGCAGATGCACATTTACCCATCCATTTTCTTGAAAAATAGGATTTGTTCACCCCTTGGTAAACCACTTGGGTTTATAAAAACATTATCTATATTATCTTATAGTTTCATCTTCATCTACTCTAGTTAAAAAACATCTATAATATATATATTAGGGTATACATGTGAGGATCTTAGTATAATATTGATTTAAAATTCAACCTCTTTTCTAGGAGTAAGTCTAGGAAATTATTCAGGAAACACATCAGTGTATTCCACCACAATTGAAATGTCATTATAGATGATCTTTTCTCTAGTATCAATCATTTGAGAAATATATACTATCATGAAAGGCAATAATATTCAGGTTTGATTTATTGGTACCAAAAAAGATTCATCCTTCTCCTTGAACATGTATCGAATCACATAGTGATTCAAAATATAGAGGCTTATTCTTTGTCTCAGAAATTTATGTTGGCTCAATATAAGGAAATCCAATCTATGCCCAAAATTGCATAAAACTTTACTAAATTATTTATCACATGGTTTTAAGGAATGATATCCCAAAACTATAGAAATATGGTGAGTTATATTATTGGGATGTAAAAATAGACCCATTCAATGTCTTCACTGGTAACTCAAATACCATGTTTTGAGGTGGTTTTTGAATAATTCTACTAAACATTCTTTATATGAATGAATTCATAAAACCATAATCCAAAAGAACATTCTATATTCACGAATGAATAATTACCATACCTTTCACCTCATCATTTTAGAATCTACCTAAACAATTTTGACGGTATAATCTCACACTAGATACTATGTAGGTTATTGGAATGTATTGTCTCTAACAAACTGTGGCTTTCATAATTCTTGTGTTCCATGAAATTCAAATACCATAGGGTTGGATGAGGGTTGACAAGATAATTCCATTCTTCCATCACATTGGTGGGATTTTTTTCTATCAGGAATCACTATCTTGGATCCGTTCCTCCTAGTACCTAAATCATTTCCTCATCCATATTAAGAAATTTTCAGGATACTTATTCATATACTTTTGACAAGAGGGATGTTTGGATTTATTTACTCTATTATATTTCTCCATCATATAACTTGAATGAAACTCTATCTTCTATATCATGTCTCTATGATAACCATGAGACTAACTAATAACTATTTCAATGTTTAGGTTATATCGAACAATTTTCTCATAGCTACCAAAGTTCCAAATCTCAATGGTTTTTAATTGACTCATATTCAATCCAATAAATTAGCCATCAACTTAACATTCAGGGGTAATAAAAAAGTTATAGGTGCATTATAAATGTCTTTCAAGGATCTCCAATACACCCCGATGTGTTTTTATCATTATTTCTTAAGGACATGGAAATCCACATCCATTTTCATTCAAAAAGAGTGGGAAAAATATTTGTTTAAAAAGAGATTCCTTAATTCCTTAAAATTGATCCGTTCCACCAATTCATCAGGCCTTATATTTTGTATCAATGTCCACCATTTATCAACTTTTTCATCCATATAATAAAAACCTATCATAGCCTTATCTTTCTCATATCATTGAAGGATGGTGATAATCTTGTCAATGGAGTTAATTACTTTCTCTATGATTATGGGACAAGAAGATATATTGAAGGTCACAAACCTTTATCGCATAAATGTCTTAATTGGAACATTCACATTCTTATAAGGATTTGAGAATTTCTCCTAATTCAATATTAAGATTAAAAAATGCTTCTATTTAATAATTAGTATCTTCATGTCTCTCATTCAGGATCCCATTATGTTGTTCATCTATGTTGGGAAGCCATTACATTACTAATCACATTGGTTGTTGACTCGGTTTCTCCTATACCCATCCATTTGACTAGAATGAAATAGAAAATTAGGTATGATAATTATTAAACTATTTAACAAAAAAATTGGAATCCATGAACATTAAATGGATAAATCATAAATTTCTTTTACTCCTTAACTTGTGAATTTCAAGGTTTTAATATATGTTATACATGATCTTTTTACAAACATAAAATATTATGGTAATTTTTGTTTCCATTAAAATGTTTCATAAAGAACCTATGAATTCAAAAAATCATATACCACTAGAGTTTTAAACTAGTTGTGTATCAAGACTCATTTTCATGCCCTAGATGATGGCCTACTCCATCTCAATCCACCATTTTCGAGGATATTACACCTAGGTAACATAGTGATGGTGCCACATCCATTTGTAGTATCCAAAAATAAATTATTTTCATACAAACCACTTAATCTATAATTTAACAAAATATATGCATGTTTTCCTAGGATTAATATTATTATTAAGGATTTTACAGGATTTTTATAATCCTAATCCAAGAAATTATTACTCTTTTCACTAATACGAACTATGATAGACCAAATTATTAATTCACTATATTACATGATTTGTTTCAAAATGTGCACAGTATACAATAGCAAAATATAGTGAATCATTTTTTGTTTGGGTGATTAGGTACATATCACATCAACTTGGTACATGGATAAAAAATTTTAAAATCTTCCAATATATACTCCTAATATTCTGTTACACTTATAAAACTAGATGAGAAAACATGGGAAGATACATAAGAAAGGGGTGAGATATAAATCCTAAAAAGGGAATAAAAAAATAAAATAATTTTGAGTAGTAAATGTGAAAAAAGAGGTATATCATGTTAACATAAGAGGTGGTATAATCAAAATCTTGAACAATAAGGTATGATATGTCATGATATTATAATGGAAACAGGGTAATCTGACAACAACAGAAATCTTGTCATAAACATAAGTCAAGGATAACATCCAAGGAAACATTACATGGTGAATAGTGTCTTTTAATATATTATTTTTTCTCTATAATCCCATACATTATGTCAAATCCTACTAAAATGTTACCCAATTCATTGGAGTCATATTTGGGAACACCTATGATGATATATACATGCTCATGAATTCAAAATAGATCCTTCGACTGAAATATTTATTTAATAAAATTTAATCCCATGATAAAAGATTTTTTATTTTTTATTTTTAGTTCCCAAATAAAATAATCAGATTTTTTATTTTTAGTTCCCAAATAAAATAATCATAGGTATATATATAGGTGAATACTATTGAGCGGAAACAAGGATGATATTCACAACAAAAATAATTCACATAGAAAATCATAGGACAATTCTTGCAGCATTAAGAAGGTCCATAAGGATTTATTGGAGTGATTAATGAGAGTGAAAGGTACATATAATCACTTAGAAATAATAATTGTAATAAAACGGATGTGTAATACCATATCCAAACATGAAAAATTATAAAAAAGGGAAAAATATAGTGGACATTCTTGAATAAAGTGGAGAAGGAGAGGATCCCTTAAACTAAGATGGGGTTTCCAAAATGTTAGGAGGATATTATTAAGATACTGGGTAACATTGAGGGATTTATATAGTGGAAAGTAATAATATAGTCATGTTCCATGATTTTTGAGTTAAGATTAATTTATTTAGGGTTGGATTATATAGTAAAATAGAGGATATTTCTTTATTAATTTCTATACATAGGTTTTAGACTCTATATGAAACAATAATCTAAACAACGATCCTTCCAATGGTTTTTTCAATGTTTCCCACCAAATAGTTGTGTTTTTAAATATTTTAAATGTTTTGTAACCAATTTATTTAAAATAATACCCTTGGTGATGTTAATGTGAGTCATGTTTACAAAAAAGTTATTTTAAACCATTAAAATGTAATATTTGTCTTCAAAGATTAATTAATTCATTAATAAATTAATAAAATAACATGAAAAACGAAATAATTTTATATAGGAAATATATTTTTCATGTGATTATTTTTTGGAATATTTTACAACACAATTTGGTCATTATGATGTAATAGTACACACTATATATTTGTACTATATTAAAGTTTGATCCAAAAAAATAAATTATCCACAAAAATTATGAAAAATTCACTGTTGGATAACTTCAACATGATTATTTAAAAATTAATATATACTTTATCTAGAAAAATTATACATATATGAGAATTTACAATTTAAAATAAAAATCAACATTTATTGAAAAATAATTTTTTTGATAATAACAGTTTTCTGACCTTTATACATATTATTTTTAACTTTTTAAAATTATATTGTCATTTATATTCAAAAAATATTATTTTTTTAATTAATATATCATTTATATAAAAAATATTAAACTTATCAAAAAGTGTGTCTTTGTTGAAACTAAATATTTCTAAAAAATACAATTTTTGTTTCATCGTATCAAAATCTAATTTTTATCAAACTCATTGTTTTATCATTTTGAAAAATAATATTAAAATTGGATAAATGTAATAATTAATAATTAAAATAAAATATGAAATAATATTACTATTATGATATAGATACATAGTCTATTATTAGACCAGTGAACTCCCTATGTGTTAGGTCATTGAGGGTGATGTTTTCTTGGGGTTTTTTTTGGTAGATAGTTTTGTTGCTAATCTTGATGCCCTTGACCTTCTCTCTTAAATAGTTTTATTCAAGAATTTTTTTTGACTATCGAATTAAAATTGATCAAATGAAAATTCTAGTGATGTTATCTCCCTTTTAATCTTTGATAAATGGGATTCATATGGGATAATCCTTTTGTTCACTGATATCGTTTCTTTTATCTACATCAATTGGATTTTATCGTAACCATTTATATAAACTAATATTAATGGTCAATAAATAATTACAATATTAACAATGGTCAGGATGCATAAAATTATTTTTAAATTTTCCGACCATATAAATATTCAAAAATAACCTATGTAGTGCATGTGCTTTTAGTAACTTAATTACTTGATAAGTCATTTTTCTATTAAGAATTTAATTTTATTTATTAATGTTTAGGTAGTTAAATAAAAGATCACAAATGACCAAAAAAACATTGCGTGGGAATATGGTGAATATTACTAGGGGGATTGTGACCATTTTATGTAATTGAACCATAAGAGAACACATAATAGAAGTGATATGAGGTTATAGATTCAAATTTTTAGTATGGCCAACAACCAACCTCACCGACTGTGGTCGATGCCACTGCTGGTGTAGAATTATGCTCAAGACACTAGAAGTTGGTCGAGTTGTTCTAGATGTGGCCTCAAATAATGATATTCTAGGAAGATTTATTAAGGACATGCTCAAAAGAGAATTCCCCACGTTTAAATGACCACACAACTTATGACCCAGGTCTAAACTCTTCTAAAAAAAGTGAGAAAAATTTTAGCCACCCCAAACCCAAATGCTAACCGATGTGACTGTTATGGAAGATAAATCGTTTGATATATATGGAGTTCCATATTTTTTTGAAATATTATAAAATATCATATGAGAAAAACGTATTTAGGATTGTAAATATGTTAATTACAATTAGCAATCATAATAATTGCACTATCCCTTTCACCAAATTTGACCCATTCAACAAAAACAGCAATGAAATAATGGTTAAAAATAATAAAAAGAGATCAGTGACCACCATATAATTAGGGACCACGTTGTTATCCACCAAATAACCCTATTCCTAATCCCAAAAAACCCTACCTATAATAATTGTTTCTCTCTATGGATCATCATTTTCTTGCTCCTCATCACAAAATTGTTTTTCAAACTCCTTCCAGACAGCCCTAAGACACACGTCAATAGTACAACCATGATAATATGCTTACTATATTGGGTCAATAAGTAGGCCATTGACTCAATATTAAAGACGCATATATGGAAAATCAAATGGATTATATACATAATCTTGATCACCAAGTATGGTAAATATATAATACCACAATTGACTGATCAGTCAAGTATCATCAGGGACTATCCGTGGATGTTGTATCCATGTTTGTAAAATTAATATTCCTTAATGATTTTATTATCATATATTTAGAGGATTAAGAATATGTCCCTAAAATTATAGTATGTGTATTTTTTTCCATCAAAAAATATTTAATAGATGGGAACAAAGGTAGACTAGTTTTTAATTTGGAAAATAAAACACAATGTTCGATCAATGAAAATCTTCCACGAATAGTGGTGAATAATATGATTGTCATGACATTTCTATAATTGTGGAAAAATATGATTTCATGGGTATTTAAGATTATAGGGAGACCATATCTTTAATTAAATAATATATTAATGAAAACAAGGAGTTAAATAACATTTATCCTCTTAAGACACTAGAATTTGGTCGAGTGAGACTACTACTAGTCATTCCAAAAAATGGAGAATTTTCTATGATTGAGAACAATAAAATATTATTATTATAAAATAAATCCAATAAAAGATGGTAAGAGTGGTTATAATATATAAATCTAAATAAAGAAACATGAAACACAACTTTCTTCTCCCATTCATGGATCGTATACATATGATATTAAGTGGGTATAAATTTTTTTATTTGATAGATAATTTTTTTATTTTTAATTAAATCACTATCGGCCCAGTGGTTAATGTGTATATTTAAAGCATTCACCTATAATATGATATAATTTTTAATATGAAATTCACATTAAATATTTCAATGGTGAATGAAATATATCATTTAAGATATGGTGTAGGTTTTTCTAGAAATATTTATTGATATTTTTTAAAGTATGAATTATCGTTTTAATTATATTTGAACAATTTGGAATAGGTGTTGAAAAAATAGAGAAATTCCTAGTGATGAATTCGGAGAAATTAAATTTCATGGACCATGTAGGCATCATTATCATGCATAAAATTTCAAATCCTTTTATGAATGTCTACCCTACTAAAGTTAAATTAATCAATGACTTACCTAAGATCTCAACTATGAAATTAATAGTGTCTTTTTTTTGGAAATTTATGATTTTATCATTTCTTTGTTAAGAAAATTTCACAAATAAGATGTATAATAAAACACACACAATCTAAGGAAATTACTTTTGAATTAAGTCTGTGAGGTCAATGGGCATTAAATTAATTGAAAACCATCATTGGGTTAATCATGTCATTATATCCTTTGACTAGGAAAAATTGAAATAATATATATTTTCAGTGACTTCATTATGGTAAATATTTTCAGATAACATGTTGGACATATATTTAATACCATTTATTATTTCTACCACAATCTTAATGAATCTAAAATCAATTATACATCCATATAGAAAGACATTATGGAAGTAGTCTTACCACTTCACAAATATAGATCATACCTTGTACTCTCAAGAGTCATGGTTTAAACTGATCAATAATTATTGAAATAAATTCTAAATAAAATGAATTCCAAACCTATGATAATTAATTATATCCTACTACTAGAATAATTTAACATCATCATCAAAGAAATTAAAGTAAATTGAAATTTTATTTCAACTATTTGAATGGACTCTCACTTCCCAATACTGATAATGGTGTAGGGCTGAGTATTGAAGATGATTTCCTCGATGGTACACTCATCAATATAGATGTACAAGACCATCCATGGTTTACTGACATAATGAAATGTTTTTACACTAAAACCCTATTCCCCCATTTCTCGTATAAACAGAGGAATAAGTTCATCACTGATGATTCAAAATATTTCATGGAAAATTCTATTGTTTAAGAATTTTTATGAAGTATTAACGTGAAAATGAAATATAGATGATGAAATTAAAAGTGAATTAGAGTTATTTCATTCATCAATAGCTGGAAGACATCTTGGATCTAAGTTTACCATGGATATAATCCTTTAGAGTAGGTTATTTTAGCCCACACTCTATCCGAACCCTATAAATTTTATACAGAGCTATGATAGGTGCTAGTTGAGGGACACCACTAGGAAACATAATGAAATTCCATAAAACCATATCCAAGAATTATAAAATATTTTACTTCTAGGGAATAGATTTCATGGGGCAATTTCCCAATTACTATGGAAATATTTACATTTTTGTCTATGTAGACTATGTTTCAAAGTGGGTAGAAGAAGAATCTACCACTTTTTACACAATATAGGAGGCCATGTAATTATTAAATAAAAACAATATCCAATTTTTATTTTCATGATTAATCAATATACATCATGGAACACACTACAATAATGATGCACTATGGCCCTACCACACTTATTATAAAACACATATAGGAACAAATTGTTTTTTCTTGTATATAGAAAACCACATCATATTCCAATACAATTCAAATGAAACTCATTTTAGGTAACAAAAAATTAAACCCAGATACAAAAAAATCAAGGAAGCAATGATTTCTACAATTGGATGAGATAGAGGAAATTAGAATAGATTCATACAAGAATGTGAAAATTTATAATGAGAAATCAGTGAAATTGCATGGCCAAAAAAATGCGTGATTGGTTTTCAAACCAGGGGAACATATTTGTTGTTAAATTATCATCTGAATGTACTCCTTGGAAAACTAATGTCCCAATGTTCAGGTTCATTTCAAAATATTTAAGTCTTCCAAGGTGAAATAAAACAAATTCAAAAAATAAATAGAACACCTATAAATTTCAATGGACACCGGTTAAATATTTACCATAATATATTTCATAAATCATGTGTCATACAATTCAAATTTACATGATTCAAGGGGATTTATATATCTATACTTAAAAGGAAGTGCTGATGAAGAGTAATCCCATGCCTATTCGTATTAGGTATATTAGTATCATTGAATCTCAGTAGAATAATGTTGAGTTTACCCTTTATAATAACTAATGCAGTATAAGATATTCCATTTACACAATAATATATCATAGATTTCATAAACCCTTATAAAACATTTTTCCATCTAAAACCTACTTTTATGGAAAAAAATCATGAATGGGTTATTTAGGTCATAACACTAGGGTTTATGTTTCCCTCCCCTCTACTTCTCCCCATTCTCCCCACCTAAGCCGCACCTTCCCTACTTCCGCCACTCCCCCCTCATCTGACCCTCATCCGATCGAACCTCCTCACCTTCCTCCACCCATCCTCGCTTCCCTCCTACCATTGTGGTCCAAACCACAGGTGGTGTCATTCCCCCATCCAAAGGCAAAGTTCATGAATGATGACCCTTTGTGGAAAAATGCTGGACTCAGACTCTGAATACACCATCTCATTTCCCCTCAAATTATCTACCACCATAGGTGGATCTCATATCTTATAGTTTCAATTCTCTTATTTCATCCCATAACTCATAGGGTGTGGCTTAGGAATTCTATATCCATCTCTTATGGTTATTTGAGGAACACAACACCAGATTTTCTTGTTCCATTTGCGGTTCGAGCTAATGTGTACCAGAAAAACCATAGATTTACTTGTGTTGAACAAGATCATCATTTATGTTGTGGTATTGATAACCCTATGGTGGATTCACCACTCCCCCTTTTTTAATGTTCATGAAGATACGTTTCGAGATGTATTTATAGAGTTAAATACCACTTTTGAGTTTGACATCTTCCATGTCACCTTCAGACACATTGGAAGGGATTGGGAATTGACACTATGTGACTTAATAGTCATCTTGGGTGTTTATTATTCCAACTTAGTTATCTATAATAACTATTATTATTTGGTTCTTGATTTTTGCAATAGGGATATTCTCATGATTTGGGAAGCGATCACTCTTGACCTCACAAGAATCCATGATCCTCCCACCACCAAGAGGACCCAGCTGGATGATTCTTGTCTAAGTATTTTTCATTGTGCCTTATCTTACACCTGGATAATTGTGGTATGGATCCCATGGAGTTGTCCCATATACTGAGGAGGCCATAATTACCACTTCTATGTGAGCCCCTGTAGTGAACATTGATTAGTGTTTCTCATTTTATTATGAATGTCAATCCAAGAGGACGTGCAATAATCTTATGGGCGTCTCATTTGTCACTCACCATTCCACACATATAATTGTCTATAATATCTCCCATATACGGTCTTATTTAGGTCCCATGAAGTCTATATACTTATACATGCTCTATATTATGGGGCTGGTTTGTAATGTAGATGACTACTATGACTGGGCACCTGAGTTTGTCGAGTTTACGGATGCAACCCCTGGCCTACAGGTTTCATCCTCCCCTTCAGTTCTAGTTAATCTGCTCGCCACAACTTGAAAAAATGAATATGTTTCTTTTTAGCCTACCCATGATTCATAATATTTCTAAGAGATGGTATGAAACCATGACTATATAATTCAGTGTATTCTGGAGAACTAGAGGAAGATCAACTAGCATTTTAGAATCCATTTTTTCAAGACTTCCATATTCCCTTCATCTCATCTTCCATAAGATGTTGCATCCACCAACCCACATTATACTACATGAGGCTAAGCCTTTATCTCCATTTATATTCCATCAATGATAGAACCCTCCATGAACTATGTCAAACATCCACTAAAGATTACCGACCCTGCAGTTCAATAGGCCATTTTATCAGGGATAGCCTTAAAAGGGATGGGAACTACTCTACCATCTACCTATGAAGTTCCATAGAAAGATCTAAATTACCGACATATGACCATAGTATAGATTATCACCTTCCATTTACCAAGGATGATTGAGCCCACAACCAGCACCACGACACCTGTCATGGTGGTCAATTCACCATCCCATGTGGCTATCATTACTATTAAGACACCATGGTAGATCCATCAACCCAATATTTGAGTGGGGATCATAAATTCTTCTTATGGATGTTTAGCCTACTCATTTTAGTTATCCCCTAGAGAAATGGCTTTTTTCTATTTTTTGGTATATTAGTGTATTCATTATATTTAACATCATGTTCTATATCTGTTATATTATATAATGGGCAGAATTTTTTTTCTAACAATGATCTTCCAAAATTATCATCCTTACTTATAAATGTAGTTACATGTGTCTCAAACATATTATTACACTTTACTTTTTGTTCACATGTTAGGATACCCATTTTCCTTCCCCATGAGGTCTTTCATCTTATAGTTTCTATATAAGGACCACCCCTTGAGATCGATCTATGATCTACAATAATTTTCTTAATGCTGGATGAGAGGTATGACCAGCCCATTTAATAGGTTTCAATCCTGAAAAAGTGACCATTAGAGCTCAATAACACAACATAGAATTTCTAAAAGAGGCAAAGGGATTGTGACCTGATGGAATGAACTAATTGATCTTTTTCTATACATCTAGTTGACAATGTATTATGGCAGATTTATTGGAGGCAAGCCATATTTTGATCCTTTGAGTAGTTAATATGTTTGTGTAATTTTCTTAATTTCTTTTTATAGGTTTTTTATTATATATTTTGTTCTAGAACATTGTTTTTATTCTTTACCATGCACATATATATGAGCTAATATCCATTTCTATCTACTGTGTGCAGTTGAAAATTTTTCTTCTTAGAGATATTCTATATCAAATGAACTAACCATTTATTCAGTTCAATATATTTTTTTCTAACATTTTTGGGTGTCTAGTTTTAAAACCAAATCCATCATTTTCCTTATGGCAAGAAATTTATTACAGAGAGATCTCGATTCCCTACACTGATTTCAATAATTACATTTTAAAAATTTCTTATTATTTCATCTCTATATCTCCCACATCACTTCCCAAAACACTATGGACACAATTTCACTTATGTGGGGGGGATTATTATGTTATATTGAACATACACCTAGATTTTTCCTTTATCTCATTGTTCTAGGAGACATTATTCATTATAAACGTGATTCAACTTGAAATATTGATGAACCAATGTAATAAAATGAAAAACATTTGATTGAAAATGTTAAAATATATTATTTATATCTTCTTATGATTTCAGTATGATTATCGAGTTGAGTAATTTTATTTTGATCATATATTTCTATAAATTTTTTGACTGACCTACTACTAGTCACTATACCCGGAGGGATTTCCCCATTTAAATTTATTCCCATTCCTTTATGAATTCTATACCAACTTTTTTCAATTCCATTCTGATAATATTTCTTAAGGGATACATGGGGAATGGAAACTTGTTAGACCAGGCATTAGAATCATATAAAGTACATGTATGAAAAAATTAACTATTAAAATGATTTAGTAATTTCTAATGATTCACCCATTTTACAAGAGAACCACTCGTATATTTTCCCCTTTTAATCCTATAGAATCCAAAAAAAAATCTTAGGTTTCATTGATGTTAAAATCCCAGTTTATCACTTACTACACTACAATTTGGAATAATATCATGATTTTCACTTCAATATGCATGGGGGAATAGTTATTTTTACTGAACATGGAATATTTTTACTATGGATATGTACATTAACATTTCCACATAATCTATGGGTTGTGGTTCATGGTAACTTTTTATGTACTTTCATAGCTACCCTATTCCAAAATGAAGAAAATTGGGTTTTGTATTAGGAAGGTCAAAAATCACTATTAAGAGATCGATGAATCTCATGATAGATCATATATTGTTAGGTGGTTGGTTTGAGGTCAATCCTAAACATTGATTTTGAAAAGATAAAAGGAAATAGAGGCTTTTATTACACATTCATGAAATATAAATGGACCTAGAAAGAGCCTTTGGGGGAGTAAAGATGCTATTTTTTAGATGAGGTTTTTATTACAGTACACTTTATTGTCATGCATTTTACATTATAGTTTACCATCCACATTCATCTTGATTTATCAACTACCCACCATGCACAACCTCAGATTCATTTAAACCATATTGAAAAGACATCATGAATAATTTTTTTATTTTTCATTATATACTGGATATGTTAAATCCTATAAAAGTCTATGGGTGGAAACATGTATTCATGGGTACAAAATTTTACAGAATTGTTTAATGTTTGAACATTAATGAAGAATGAATTTGGAAAATGAAAATGAATATGAGGAATGACTAATTTTCTCTGCCTGTGTGATTTTGGAGGACCTGTATTTTGTGCTAACAATTTATTTAATTTTATTGGTTGTAGTGCATGTTTCCTACTAAAAATGGTTTACTTTGAAATTATTTTTATGTTGATTTTTTCTTTTGGAATAAAAAATTTTCTTTTTTGGGTGAATTTTATATGTTTAATTCATATCTATAACTTATTCAATTTATTTCCGCTCACATGTGATTTTGACCTTATTACTATGTTATTCAGTTCAATTTTCTAGGAAATGTGAGTTGAGGTTTAAAAGGGGGAGATGAAATAAAAGTATGTTATTTTAGGATAATTAAACTATAAAAAATTGTTTATGGCATAAATACCTAAAGATAGGCTGAACATATACCCTCACTATAAGATACATTCTTTTTCTAAACCCATCTTAATGAAGATAAACATATGACATAACAATATAGTTTATGCCGGAAAAACCTCAGGGCCTAAAGACCCAAAAAATTTCACTCATGTTTTAATTCCTGAAGATACTTGATTCTGGAGACTGAGAAGTTGTTATTTAGGGACCAAAACACTTTCATACCATTTAAAAGTACTAAGAAATGTAAGACTAATGAAATCTTCCAGAGTAAAATATTTTTACAATGTAATATTTTTTCCCTATTTATATTCCAAGAATTTAATGAATTAGGAAATCAATATTTTTTTTTATTATTTACAATCATTTATTTCTCAATTCATTCATTCTATATTGGGGATTAATACAGTTTTTTTTCATTTAAAAAGTTCTAAATTTCTATTGTAACTTCATCTTTATTCCTCCTTCCCTCAAAATGCATTACAACTTTATTTATCCACCCCTGTTCATTCATTCTTCTTCTATATATGATTTTATGTTTTTCTTATTTTATTCAAATAAACTATCATACTCTACTTGGGTTCCATTATTTTTATTCTTATCTGATATCTTCTACACCTGTGTTAATTATTTACTTGTTTAATAATTCCTTTTCCATGAAAAACTATACTATATAGGGCTAGGAATTTAATTTAGGGGTAATAATTTTTAATGTATTTATAAATAAAAACATTGGATAATTTTTTAGCAATAGAAATATATTGTTTTTAAAATCATATCATATTTCCTAGCATGATCCAGACTAACAGATTTGAAGGGAAGTACCTCTACCAAATTGGAATAGACTGAAGTGGGACCAATATTTTTTTCTACGTTTTTTGATGTTCATAATGCATCTACTTTGATAACTACCCCTAGACCCATGAGTGGTTGTCATCTTAGTAATATCCATATTTCATAATATTAAACAGTTTGGTGAATCCTGAATAGCTAGCCAGTCTAAACTAATATACATACCCTTGTACGATTTAGGTAATTTAATGTGAAGGGTAGCCAAAATTGATATCAAAAACTATCTTTCTTTCGTTGAAGTTTAATAAATATTCTTAGTTAAATAATCTACCACCTAGAATAACATGAGGAATCCATAGTTGGGTTCCAATTTCTAGGTCATGAGCCATTTCTTACTCTTCCCTATGGGTTCGACCCAAACTTAAACTATTAAATGTACCTTCATAGTGGTGCTAGTTTGGTTATATAAATTTATAATCAGATCAATCCCAAGTGGAATCAATGATGTTTCACATGTTTATTAATGGTATGGTATGAAATACCTTAGAATGAACACTATTAATTCTGGTTACATGACATTAAATTAAAGGACAACATCCCTTTCACATGATATGAAATTATGGATTATTATAGCCCTCACTTAAGAGGACCTCCATTCTTGGTGTCATTATCCCAACACAAAATTATCTTAGATCTATGTACAAAAGTATTCTTTCCCTGGTGTGATACATATTGATGGCATGATCCCCCTAACTAGGCCGAGATAAAATCTAAAAAATGTCCCCACAATCTTTTTTATGAGATAAATCGATACAGGTGGTTGTTTATTTTGAAGAACTACATGTGTCTTGATTATAATTATAATGAGGTATATATCAACACCTAGACATAATGTTATATCTATATAGAAATACAATAAAATTTCCATTTCCCTATATGATTATCGTTTCTGTGTGGGGTGATTCCTCTCTAGAAATATGTTATCCTTGATTCTTAACTATAAAAGATATCCAATGGTGGTTAAGTCAAACTTCCTAACCTAGATGTGAAATAAAAAACCCTTTTTTATCAATTGTACTAATTATATCCAATCAAGATATTCAAACATCTGTTATCTCATTTACCGACCTATTTTTAGTAAAAATTTAACCTTTCCATGCATATGAATCAGCTCAATACATGGAATCTCCTTCTTAAAACTATTTATAGAATGATGTTTTATTAAAAAAGACACAAATTGATTTATGGAACCATTTTCTTTGGCATATAAATTCTCTATATGATCACACACTTCTATATGTGGTCAATTATGGTCTAAAGGCCTCCATCATAGGTTTTTGACATATTATTTTTTTTCCAATCACACTTGTGTCTTGGAAGCTAAAATCCTAAAAAAATAAAAATTGACTATCAGTGATCAGGACAACTAAATAAAATGGTCACCTCAACTTTTACTATGAATACTATGCCTCAAATAATTATTTTCATAAAATCCACCAAATATATCCTGTTAACCATAGGTTTCTTCAACTTTGAGGGAAATTTCATTTTTCATTGTATGAATGGATATAAATTCAATAGGATCCACTTTTTTAGTATAGTGTATGGTTATTTTTTATCATACATTTCTCAGGAATTCGACTTAGATATGTGTATCTCAATATTATTACTTTTAATTTCTTTACACGTGTCTAAGATATAATAGAGAATTCTTATCCTGTAATCCTTGATTAGGCCATTGTCCCCATAACCAGGGTTAAAATTTTATCAAACTAATACAACAGTATCACTTGTTGTCCATCCCGCATGACCATAATATTTTTTGAGTTGACTTCCTAGAATTCCTTATTTATGTGTTAGAACCATTTAGGTAATCTTTCATCAATTGAAAATTCCCATCTATATTCATCCATCATAATTTATGAACATCTTTTTTTCACCAATCATAGTTCATGTATTAGGAAACTCAAATCCCCAAAAACTTTCCTCAGATATCAATGATAATGATATCTAACTCTGATGGACACCTCAATATTGATCAATGTATCTAAAAATTATGAATTTCGGTTTCCTCCCCGACATTCTAAGAAGATGCTAAGTAATTATTTCCCCACAAACCCCCATTTGGTTGAATGTTTCCATTTCTATGATATAAAAAATAATACATTAAACTAATTATAATTTTCACAAAGAACTTATATACTATAATTGATCTATATTCCTACTGATTTTTCTCTTTTCCATTATGATATGGTCTTCCTGACCAACATTTTGGTCAAAGTTTTCCTACCCTAAACCTTAGTTGTATTAGCTCTCCATAAAAGACCATAAAATTCCAATGGAATGACACGTAATTATCTCTACTATTAAATCATACAAAGGGATCTATAAGAAAAATTCATGTCTATTCTAACAATAGAGTAACTCTAAAAGACATAGTGAAATAAAGAATTTGAAAATTAAAAAAGCTCCAAACTTGTTACGTAAAAAACCTGTAAAGTTTCGCCTAAAAAAATGTAGTTTCTTCATATTAAGTATAATTTATGAATTTATTAAGAAAAATAAAAGTAAATGATAAAAAACACATAAATATTTTGGGATACCACTATTCACCCCCTATAATAGTCAATCAACTCTCTCTTGGTCACATGGTTTAGGGGGAAGTTAGATAATTATTATATTATTAAAATTCCAGTTCAAAAAACACATGAAAATAATATGAAACTAGATTACTTCTACAGACTATCCAAATCTAGAGTTATGGTGATAGAAATTATAGTTATACTTGCCTATAATCCATGCCAAATAAAAAATATGTGAGGATTATCTCGATATAAGTATAACAATTTTAGAC
Source organism: Viscum album (assembly GCA_963277665.1). Classification (NCBI taxonomy): domain Eukaryota; kingdom Viridiplantae; phylum Streptophyta; class Magnoliopsida; order Santalales; family Viscaceae; genus Viscum; species Viscum album. The sequence continues at coordinate 1,219,960,422 of OY728130.1, forward strand.
AGATATCATTGTTTAGTGGTAACATTATCTTTAATAACTTGATGTATTAAAATCTCAAATATAGAGTTAATCAAATTGAATAAATAGATGTAAAACTAAGGAAAAATAAATTTTAATTTATTTAAAAAAGAAAATGAAATATAGGAGCTTTCAAAATATAGAGCCTCTCTATGATATTGTAAACAAACTAAAGAATAAAATGGATACAATGGTAATTTTCCATCCTTTTCTAAAAAATCATCCAACACATAATGTGGGATATTGAGGTACTATTAAATTTTCATTATTTTTTAAAACCCTATCTTAGGTCAATGTATGTGTTTGTTCTACATAAGTATTTTCCAATTTCATTATTAGTTCAAGGGATTATAGAGTAGTTTTCCCTGATGATTTGTTTAATTTCACTCTCTCCCCAGGATCCTCATACTTTTATAGTTCTATTGTATCATAGTTTTCAAATCATAAAGTTATGCCTCCTAAATAACCCAATGATGCAGCTCCATAATAGAATTTTTGTAGAGATTATTCATGAATGTACATAAGATAAAATTATATTGGGTCTCATTATTAGGATTCCATATCCTATGTAGAGAGGATAACATTAATAATGAGGGAATGCAAGTGTCAGTAATCGAATCCACTAATGCCTATGTCATAGGTTCCGGATGCAGTGGAAGCATGCGATGTGTCATTATGAACATTATTTTTCATGATCAATGATCAATTAGATATTTACAAAATGATAAACATAAAAATAATACTAATTGAATCAATGAAAACAAGATAGTGGATAGAAAACTGGAACTATGTGTAGGATCATAACATATTATTTATAATTTATTTATTAAATTAGAGAATTAATTGGAATTAATTATTTATTCATTAATGGATTTTACAATATATATGCATTGTGGAATCATTGAGTTGTACTAATCAAGATAATGTATGACAACCCTGCTTTTTATTACAACTTAAACATGCTTTATTACATAAAACTTCACTTGATACAACAAAGAAGATCGAGAGGTTTAGTGTCTTTGGGGATTAGGATCATTACATAAAAAATTTAAACTTGAAATACAACATCTTTATTGAAAACTTCCTTTACATGACCACTACATTCCTTCGTACTTAGCATTGCATGGGATAACCTGAGGACATGCATAAGAAAAGGGTGAGCTATAAAGCACAGTAAGGGAGTACACAATGAATAACATGAGGAGTACAATACATGTTAGGAAATAGGAATATCTATAGAGCATAAGAAAAACATGAACATAAAGGCATGATAAAGCATGATAATCATAACATGGAAATGTGGCAACAACACTTAACATTGAATTAGCATGAGCCAAGGACCATTGCACATGGAGCATGAGTAAACCCTCATTGAACTTGAAGCACGAGTAAACCCTCGTTGCACTTGAATTATCATGAGTCAACACTTATTGCACATGAAGTATCATGATACTATACTTTACCCAATGCATTGGAGCGCTATAAAGGGCTCACCCTTCTTAAACATTTCATTTCATGCATAAGTGTGCCACATGGATCATAAAACAGGGATTAATAAAACATAATCATTTATTCCACGATAAAGGAATGTGGAATTAATACATGAATATTTACAATCAAGAAGTAAATGTGTGTAAAGGTGAATACCCTTGATGGAGAAATGGGCATGGTATTCACTACACAATGACATTGGCTTAGAAAATCGGGGCGATTTCGGCAGCGTAACGGCGTGACATAAGAATTCATAAAAAAGGTTGATGAGAGAGAAAGGGGTTCCACATCATATTTACATGTAATGGAAAGTACGTAGGTCATATATATACATGTCCCAACAATAGAAATGGAATTTAGATTCATGATACAAAAGTATTGCTTGAATGTAAAAGAAGAGAGAGAATTTCCTTTCGGAATTTCAGCATAGTAACGGGTGTTCATGGGAGGCATTTAATGAGAGAGAAAGGGTTCTCCCATCATACAAAAAATAATAGGGAAGTATGGGGGAGGTGCGAAACCATACCCCAACATTCATAATTGAAATTAAAAGGGCAATACAACTTAAAGAAAATTGACAAAAATGACAAAGGAAGAAAAAACCCGTACTTGGAAGTGTGCTTCCAAAGGCTAGAGAGAGGCTTGTGAGAGGCTTCATGGGAGCTTGGGGAACCTTGGGAGGATTCTAGAGAGATTAGGGCAGAGGTTGGACGAACTCCAAGGGATTTTAGTGAGGAGGAAGTGGGAGCTTGGGTGGGTTTATATAGGAAAGATGAGAGAATTCTTTATTATTTAGGTTTGGGACCCCTTATATTAAAATAATCCAAACCACAAACCATCACATGGTATTTTCCCATGGTTTCTGGATAAGGAAAGAGGAAAACAATATTTTACAAGGCCAAGGTCCAAACTTATTAAAAAATTAGGGTTGCTTATGTGGAGGTGAGTCACACTCCCATGGAAATTAATTTAAAAAGGCAAAGTGTTGAATAAGTCTTGAGGGCTCCATTAATGATTTGAAAAGTAAGTCAAACAAACCCAAAACATTATTATTTTAATGATAAAACACATATTGGCCGAACATAAGGATTATGGTATTTTATTACATCACCATTGGGTCATTATGATGTCATAAAACACATTATATATTTAAATGGTATTTAATTTTTACCCAAAAATTTGACTGTCTCGGAAAATTATGAAAAATTAACCGTTGGATAATTTCGACGTCCTGATTCCAAAAATAATATTTATTTTATCTAAATAATTTTCTAAATATGTGAATTTTCACTTTTAAAATAAAAACCGACATTTATATAAAAAATTCACAGGTTTTGACAGAAATGGCTTTCAAACCTTAATAAAAAATTTAATTGCATTCATAAAATTATAATATCATTTATACTTAATGAAAAATCAATTTAATATTAATAATAATATTTTATTAAAATATTATTTAATTCAAAAAATCCTTTAATTTAATAAAATATAATTCTTAATTAAATAATAACTAAAAACACCATTTGTACTTTAAAAACTATTTACAATGTATAAAAAATGACTAGAAATTATATTCACTATTATATACAAAAATAATGTACATGAACATGGTGCTACTTATGTGTTACATGACCCCTTAAAATAGCCGCATAAGACCTAAGGGTAAGGTGTGCGATGGTGACAGACTCTTGGGGTTGCTCGGATAACATCGCTCGAGTTGTAATTTCAATCAACTTCCATTTTTCCCGTAGACGATCACGTTCGAGCTTGACTTGATGAAGCTCAGGTTGGGCTTGGTCAAGGGAAAATCCCAAAGACGCCACCTCTTTTCTGAGCTCCGACAAATGGGCTTCATAAGGGGAAATTCTACTAGATGAGGACATCGCTTCCTTTGGCTGAGTAGAAAATTGGTTCGTTAAAGCCTTATATTTATACTACTCAGATGATCACTGTTCAACGACTATAAAAGTAACGGTCACAAATCATAACGTAAATTTAAAGAAGTTGACATCTTATAAAAACAATTTTCATAAAGAGACATTTAACTAGATCAAGAGGGATTTTTATTAATGAAACTTTGGGTCGTTACAACATTCCCCCCTTAAGAAATTTCGCCCTCGAAATTTTCCTTTTCCCACACTAAAACAAATGTGGGTAACTTAGCTTCATCATATCCTCTGACTTCCAAGTTGCTTCTTCAAACTTGTGGTTTCTCCACAACACCTTGACGAGGGGCATTGTCTTATTTCGTAGAACTTTTTCTCTACGATCTAATATCTTCACTGTTTTCTCCTCATAAGAAAGATCGTCTTCTAATTGTACCACCTCGGAAGAGAGTACATGTGAAGGGTCTGGTATGTACTTCCTTAAGAGGGATACATGGAAGACATCATGCACCTTGGCCATAGTAGGTGGAAGTTCTAGTCGATAGGCCACAGCCCCAACATGATCAAGAATCTCGAAGGGGCCGATGTACCTTGGAATTAACTTCCTTTTCTTTCCAAACCTCATGACCTTATTCCACGGAGATATGCGTAAAAACACCATGTCTCTGACTTTAAACTCAAGGTCTCATCGACGATTATCTACATAACTCTTCTGTCGACTTTGGGCGGCCTTGATATGCTGCTGAATGGTTTTCAACTTCTCCACCATTTCTTCGACCATTTCTGGTCCAAGCAGCTTACGTTCACCAACCTCATCCCAACATGCTGGTGTTCTACACCTTTTCCCATACAGGGCTTCATATGGTGCCATTTGGATGCTCGAGTGGAAACTATTATTATAAGAGAATTCAACTAGAGGAAGATGTTGATCCCATCCTCCTTTAAAGTCCATTGATCACGCTCTCAACATATCCTCAAGTGTTTGGATAGTCCGCTCGGATTGGCCATCAGTTTGAGGATGATAGGCCGTACTAAAGTTCAGTTCAGTATTCAGAGCATGTTGAAGACTCTTCCAAAACATAGAGGTAAATCTTGGATCTCGGTCAGACACAATAGATAGTGGTACTCCATGCAACTGTACCACTTCCCTGATATATATCCGTGCCAGTTGATCCAAAGAGAAATCCTCTCGAATAGCAATGAAGTGTGCAGTCTTTGTAAGACGATCCACAACAACCCAGATTGCATTGTTGCCTTTGGATGTCCTTGGAAGTCCAGTGACGAAGTCCATGGTGATGTTCTCCCATTTCCACTCTGGTATGGGCAATGGTTGCATCATCCCCTTAGACTTCTTCCTCTCTGCCTCCACTTGCTGACACACCAGGCACTTTGATGTATATTCAGCGATCTCCTTATTCATGTTATCCCACCAAAAGTTTTCTCGGAGATCTTGATACATCTTTGTGCTCCCTGGGTGAATAGAGAAATTTGAACTATGTGCATCATCCAAAAGTTCCTTCTTCGGCACCGAACTTGATGGAACACATAGTCTTTTCCCAAACCGCACAATTCCTTCTTCATTAACATTAAACTCTGAGGATTTTCCATTTTTGATAGCTTCCACTTTTTCTTGGATTCCTGCATCATCCTTTTGAGCATCCTTTATCCTTTCCAAAAGAGATGGTTGAGCAATCATTTGTGAAAGGATTGATGATGTTCCCTTCTTTATGATTCCCACATCCATCTTCATCAAGTCTAAGAAGATTGGATCCGTCTCAATTCTCATCATTGATAGAATCGCTGGATCCTTTCTACATAGGGCATCCGCCACCTTGTTCGCCTTCCCAGGGTGGTAATGTATTGACCAGTCATAATCCTTGATGAGCTCTATCCATCTTCTCTGGCGCATGTTAATCTCTTTCTGTGTGAATATATATTTAAGACTCTTGTGGTCAGTATATATCTCACATTTCTCTCCATAGAGATAATGCCACCAGATTTTCAAGGCAAAGATCACTGTCGGCAACTCCAGATCATGCGTTGGATAGTTTCTCTCATGGATTTTCAACTGCCTTGAGGCATAGGATATCACTTTATCATTCTTCATCAGCACACATCCTAAGCCCTTCTTCGAAGAATCACTGAATACCACAAAAAGCTCCCCACTTGTGGGTAAAGTGAGCACGGGTGCAGTGATAAGCCTCCTTTTCAACTCCTTGAAGCTTTCTTCGCATTCATCACTCCAAGAAAACTTTACTCCCTTTCGAGTTAGATTGGTAAGAGGGTTGGACAATCGTGAGAAATTTCTCACAAATCGTCGATAATATCCAGCTAACCCCAAGAAGCTACGGATATTAGTTACCGATGTTGGCCTCGGCCATCCCTCAATTGCATCTGTTTTGGAGGGGTCCACAGATATCCCATTTCTTGTGACGATATGGCCCAAGAATGATACTTCCTTTAACCAGAACTCACACTTGTTGTACTTGGCATAGAGCTTCTCCTTGCGCAAAGTCTCCAGTACAGTTCTTAAATGCTCCTCATGGTCCTCCTTAGTTTTGGATTATATTAGAATATCATATATAAAGACTACCACAAATTTGTCTAGGTAATCTCTAAAGACTCTATTCATCAAGTCCATGAATATTGTTGGAGCATTGGTGAGTCTGAAAGGCATTACTATGAATTCATAGTGCCCATACCTTGTACAAAAAGCAGTCTTGGGGATATCTTCCTTCTTCACCCTTACATGATAATATCCCGACTGCAAGTCCACCGTGGAGAAGTATTGTGCTCCACGCAGCTGATCAAACAAGTCATCGATTCTTGGGAGAGGATAATTGTTCTTTATCGTGATTTTGTTAAGTTCACGATAATCGATGCAAAGCCGCATTGACCCATCCTTCTTATTGACGAAGAGGACTGGTGAACTCCATGGTGATGCACTTGGGAGTATAAACCCTTTATCCAGATTCTCCTGTAGTTGTTTCTTCAGCTCTTCAAGCTCAACAACAGCCATTCTATATGGAGTCTTGGATATTGGTAGCGCCCCAGGTATAAGTTCAATTGAGAACTCAACATCTCTTCTTGGAGGAAGACCAGGAAGTTCCTCGGGAAATACTTCAGCGAATTCCCTCACAATAGGCATTTCTTCAAGGGTGGTTTCTTCCTTGGACTCAATCATCTGAGCCAGATATTCATGCTCATAAGGAAGTAATATCCATGCTTGAGATGATGGAGCTAAAGGAGATTCATCTTCCTCCTGACACTTGTAAAGAATCGGGGGTCGATTCTCCATATTGAGTGTGATTTCTCTCTACCGACAATTTATGTTGGCTCTATATAAGGAAATACAATCCATGCCAAGAATTGCATCAAATTCCACCAAAGGGAGTATGACGAGGTTCTCCGGGAAATTCAATCCACAGATTATAACAGGGGAGGACTTATACTCATGGGATGCAATGATTTCCCCATTTTCCGTACTCACCGACATCTTTACTAACATGATTTGTGGTGGTGCAGGGATTGTTCTAATAAACTTTTGAGATATAAAAGAATGCGTAGAACCTGAATCAAAAAGTACGTTCTCTATTCTTGAATGAATAAACAGCGTACATGTCACCACTTCATTGTCGGGGTTCACTTCGGCAGAAGTGAAGGAAAAAGTTCTTCCTTGCTGTCTTGGAGGTTGCTGGTTGCCTCCGATAACCCTTGGATTAGGGCACTGATTTTCAAAATGACCCGGTTCTTTGCATTTGTAGCATTGAACAACGCGTTGAGGTTCGAACGGGGTGTTCCTCTCCTCTGTCGCAGCCGCGGGTCCTTCTTGCTGACAGTTAACAGCTAGGTGCCCTTCTCTTCCACACTTGAAGCATTTTCTTGTCCCCCTAAGACAATTTCCAGGGTGCTTCTTTCCGCACTTTTGGCAAGTGGGGTGCTGGAATTTCTTATCGCCGTTGGATTTATCCATCGGACCACCAGCATTGAAGTCCACCTTCCGCTTCTTGTCCCCATGATACCCCTGTGATTCTCCGATCTCCATTTCAACCTTGAGGGCACATCGGACAATTTCCTCATAGCTTTCGAAGTCACGGATCGCTAATGCTTTCCGCAAGCTAGGCTTCAGCCCACTAAAGAAGCGGTCAACCTTGCATTCGGGGGTAACGAAAAAGCCGGAAGCGTATCGTGCAAGCCTTGTGAAGTTTGCCTCGTACGCTCCCACAGATTCTTCATCTTTCTGTTTGAGGGAAAGGAAGTCCCTTTCCATCTTAAGATGGAGGGTGCGTGGAAAATATTTATCAAAAAACATCTCCCGAAATTCCTTCCATTCCAAAGCGTCGATCTCCTCCTCAGGCTTCGTATTTTTGATCAACGTCCACCATTGATCAGCTTCACCCTCCATACAATAAGCCTCCTGGAGAACCTTCTCTTTTTCAGAGCATTGGAGGATGGATAATATCTTCTCAATGGAGTTGATTCATTGTTCAGCGATCGTGGGATCGGATGATCCACTAAAAGTAGGAGGCCTTTGTCTCATGAAGCTTTCAATAGCGACTTGTTCTTTCTTAGGGGGGGTTGAACGTTCCTCTTGACGAGTGTTTCTATTCAAAACTTGAGTTAGCTGAGAGAGAAGCGTGACAAAGTTCGCGATTCCCGCTCCCATTGGATTGGGCATCTCATAAGTACAATCATCACACTGATCTTCACAACGGTTGTTAGCCCGAGTTATCCTATTACCGGCCATTGGCTGGAATAAGAGGAAAGTTAGGGGTAACACATAAAGGGTAATCCAGAGGTAAAATTTGATGACTTATAAATAAACTTTAATCTCTTTAACTCATGAGTCTATAGGATTCAATCCAGGATTTTCATGATCTTCCTTCTAACATATATTCTTAGGGGCATTTTTTCCTTAATAAGGGTTCATACTAAGATTGTGAATTTATCAAAACATATCCCCCGGGAGTGTCGTAACCAAGAGTGCAGCAAGGCCCGTTGTCGTGCACCAGTTCTCGTTCGAGTCTAGCTCAAAGCGGTGTTTTAGGGTTTTACCCCTAGGATACATCTGTGCCAGAGCCACCTCTACCTGCTCGTATCCAGAGAGGGATGTATTTGTTTGATAAACCACTTACATAGTATTTACCAAAACTTAGGGATGTTTTTATTATACTTAGTCTTGTATCTAAGGCTTTACTAGGGTTTCCTAATCCAAAAAATAACTAAACCTATCCTTTGATACCAACTATGACAACCCTGCTTTTTATTACAACTTAAACATGCTTTATTACATAAAACATCACTTGATACAACAAAGAATATCGAGAGGTTTAGTGTCTTTGTGGCTTAGGATCATTACATAAAAACTTTAAACTTGAAATACAACATCTTTATTGAAAACATCCTATACATGACCACTACATTCCTTCGTACTTAGCATTGCATGGGATAACCTGAGGACATGCATAAGAAAAGGGTGAGCTATAAAGCCCAGTAAGAGAGTACACAATGAATAACATGAGGAGTACAATACATGTTAGGAAATAGGAATATCAATAGAGCATAAGAAAAACATGAACATAAAGGCATGATAAAGCATGATAATCATAACATGGAAATGTGGCAACAACACTTAACATTGAATTAGCATGAGCCAAGGCTCATTGCACATGGAGCATGAGTAAACCCTCATTGCACTTGAAGCACGAGTAAACCCTCGTTGCACATGAATTATCATGATTCAACACTCCTTGCACATGACGTATCATGATACTATAATTTACCCAATGCATTGGAGCGCTATAAAGGGTGCACCCTTCTTAAACATTTCATTTCATGCATAAGTGTGCCACATGGATCATAAAACATGGATTCATAAAACATAATCATTTATTCCACGATAAAGGAATGTGGAATTAATACATGAAACTTTACAATCAATAAGTAAATGTTCGTAAAGGTGAATACCCTTGATGGAGAAATGGGCATGGTATTCACTACACAATGACATTGGCTTAGAAAATCGGGGCAATTTCGGCAGCGTAACGGCGTGACATAAGAATTCATAAAAAAGGTTTATGAGAGAGAAAGGGGTTCATCATCATATTTACATGTAATGTACAGTAATTAGGTCATATATATACATGTCCCAACAATATAAATGGAATTTAGATTCATGATACCAAAGTATTGCTTGAATGTAAAAGAAGAGAGAGAAGTTCCTTTCAGAATTTCGGCATAGTAACGGGTGTTCATGGGAGGCATTTAATGAGAGAGAAAGGGTTCTCCCATCATTCAAACAATAATAGGGCAGTATGGGGGAGATGAAAAACCATACCCCAACATTCATAATTGAAATTAAAAGGGCAATAAAACTTAAAGAAAATTGACAAAAATGAGAAACGAAGAAAAAACCCTTACATGGAAGTGTACTTCAAAAGGCTAGAGAGAGGCTTGTGAGAGGCTTCTTGGGAGATTGGGGCACCTTGGGGGGATTCTAGAGAGAGTAGGGCTGAGTTTGGACGAACTCCAAGGGATTTTAGTGAGGAGGAAGTGGGATCTTGGGTGGGTTTATATAGGAAAGGTGAGAGAATTCTTTATTATTTAGGTTTGGGACCCCTTATATTAAAATAATCCAAACCACAAACCATCACATGGTATTTTCCCATGGTTTCTGGAAAAGGAAAGAGGAAAACAATATTTTACAAGGCCAAGGTCCAAACTTATTAAAATATTTGGGTTGCTTATGTGGAGGTGAGTCACACTCCCATGGAAATTAATTTAAAAAGGCAAAGTGTTGAATAAGTCTTGAGGGCTCCATTAATGCTTTGAAAAGTAAGTCAAACAAACCCAAAACCTAATTATTTTAATTATAAAACACATATTGGCTGAACAGAAGGATTATGGTATTTTATTACATCACCATTGGGTCATTATGATGTCATAAAACAAATTATATATTTAAATGGTATTTAATTTTTACCCAAAAATTTGACTGTCTCAGAAAATTATGAAAAATTCACTGTTGGATAATTTCGATGTCCTTATTCCAAAAATAATATTTATTTTATCTAAATAATTTTCTAAATATGTGAATTTTCACTTTTAAAATAAAAACCGACATTTATAAAAAAAATTCACGGGTTTTGACAGAAATGGCTTTCAAACCTTAATAAAAATTTTAATTGCATTCATAAAATTATAAGATCATTTATACTTAATAAAAAATTAATTTAATATTAATAATAATATTTTATTAAAATATTATTTAATTCAAAAAATCCTTTAATTTAATAAAATATAATTCTTAATTAAATAATAACTAAAAACACCATTTGTACTTTAAAAACTAATTACAATGTATCAAAAATGACTAGAAATTATATTCACTATTATATACAAAAATAATGTACATGAACATGGTGCTACTTATTTGTTACATAACCCCTTAAAATAGCCGCATAAGACCTAAGGGTAAGGTGTGTGATGGTGACAGACTCTTGGGGTTGCTCGGATAACATCGCTCGAGTTGTAATTTCAATCAACATCCATTTTTCCCGTAGACGATCACGTTCGAGCTTGACTTGATGAAGCTCAGCTTGGGCTTGGTCAACGGAAAAGCCCAAAGACGCCACCTCTTTTCCGAGCTCTGACAAATGGGCTTCATAAGGGGCAATTCTACTGGATGAGGCCATCGCTTCCTTTGTCTGAGTAGAAAATTGGTTCGTTAAAGCCTTATATTTATACTACTGAGATGATCACTGTTCAACGGCTATAAAATTAATGGTCACAAATCATAACGTAAAACTAAAGAAGTTGACATCTTATAAAAACATTTTTCATAAAGAGACATTTAACTGGATCAAGAGGGATTTTCATTAATGAAACTTTGGGTCGTTACATAATGTTACTTCTAGCATTGATCCAAATTTGTTCCACAAATATCAGAACATTGTTGTAGGAATCACCAAGTTCTATCACTGTAGATCCTATCGCATTCATCATCGACCTTTTTCTCCAAAGAATTACTTCCAAAGAATTATCCTTGATATCTCTAGACATGAGAGTGGGAGGTAGAGGAATATCTCTCTTCTTTCAATGGTAAATTCATGGATAGGGAGCTATTTAGATCTTGAGAGTACTCTTTAAATTCAATGTTCACAACCAAATAAATGAATTGGTTCTTATATAAAATAATATAATTTGGTTTATATACCAGTAGAGATAAAATAAAATAATTGTAGAAGATCCATTTATTACTTATTTAATACCAACAGAACCCCATGTCAGATAATAATAATGATACTGTTATTATTTCTTAACATGCACAATTAAATTAAATATTACTTAATAAAATAATATTTATAATTTATTATTTTCCAGCAGACCTAAAAACTATATCTACCATTCCTCCACAATATTTACCAGTCCATGAAAAATGACTATTTATTTTGTAAATAAGTAAAAGTAAATTATTTTCCTATAAATAATTAAATATTATATTCACAAAATAGATTATAAATAATTATTAAATATTCCACTCACATTATTTTCTCTCAAATAATAGGTGATGGAATATATCAAATCAAGAAAAATTGAATAATTCTTAAACCAAATGGGGAATAATATTTATTCAACCTATTAAATAATAATATATTATTTAATTGGGATTCTTGATAACTTAGTGTGTGACCATCTTGGAATCTTTCTCAATGTCATTAGGCTAAGTAGCCTAAAGTACATGGTTAGAATCTAGCAACATTCCAAGGCTCCCATGTAAAAATAAGTTAATTTCATAATGACATAATACCTCATATATATGAATAATGTATAATATAATCCCTTTATCACTATATCTCTAATCATGTAGGTTGCATACCAATGTCACCAACCTTTGTGATCGATGTCTCTTTATTTGAATTCCTAGAAATTGAACATTCATATAGAATACCATGGAAATTGATTTATATATTATATATAATTTCTATCATAGGTCTGGATATATAAACATACATTAAGAAATAGAAGGTTCAAATACATTCTCATGTCATTCATTAAAGAAATATTAATCATGATGCACATAATGTATCCTTCCTCACCGAAAACGTATGTTGTCACAAATTTCATAAATGTATAAAATTACATGACTCATAATACTAATTAATAAAAATCATAATTTATATGTTTCAATACACATGTCCACAAATAAGAACATCCAATTACACATATAAATGTGGATTTCATTCTTGCGGCTCTTGTTTTCATAATATACTACACTAGATATTGCAAAGGGTATACACCATCAGAAGGTGCCTTAATGTCCTATGAGTCTCCACACATGATAGAATGTATCTTTTATGTCCCTAAAAGGATATCATATTGTTACATAACATTTAGTTAAGAATATTTTCATAGAACTTTTAGGTTCGCGTCATAGAAGGGAACTGCAATGACAATTTTTCATGAAAACTGCTCTTAAAACATTATCACATTCAATTCTAATTAGATGAACAAAAATTATGTGATAAATAGTTTATTAATATTAAAAACTATGAATAAAAGTTATCATAAAGTATAAAAAATGTTAGTTATATGGAACCAACTCCAAAAGACTCCCACTTACAGTAGATAAAACTTCTAAAAATCTTGAGTCCACTATTTCTCACATGATTCTCATTCTTTTGGTGACATAATACATTAGTAAAATGATTCACAAAGTTCTATTACATGTGTAAGATTATTACTGCATATTCACCCCTTTGATAAAAATATCTCAAGAGGTGATACCCTCGAGGTATATTCTTTGTATGTTTGTGTGACCCTGTCTCCTATGCAAGAGCCACTGCTACAGTATTACCACAATATAATGTGATCGAGTCTTCACATGTTGCGACCAAAACAATATCATGGAAGATTTTCCATTACCAAATGGATTCCATGGCTATATTATATGACACTTTATACTCAAAATCCTCTATAAAATTAGAAAAAAATGACTACATTGAACTCCTTTAGCTCATAGATCCTCCGTTGAGATAAAAAATATATCCTGACAATGAATTCAAATGATTTTGATCTATATAAAAACTAGAATCAGTATAACCCCTAATGTCCATCTCCTCCACCCCTTCATACACTAGGTAATATTTCTTCTCAGATACTTATGAATAGCCTTAACAATAGATCAATTCTATTTTCCTGGATCATCTTAATATCATCATATTGTGCTCAATGCATAGGGAACATTAGGTCTAGTACATAACATAACAGACATGATTTATCATATCTTTGAGGTGTATGGGGTTTTACTCATTATTTGTTTCTTTTGTTGTGTTTGAAGACACATTTTCTTTTAAATATTTAAACCATGGGATAGTGGGACTAATACCCTCTTGGATGGTTCTATAACAAATCTCATTAAAATCTGGTCGACATATTTACTTTGAATTAGTCCATGCAGCTTCATGGATCTATCATGAATGATCTTGATTCCTAAAATATAGGATTCTTCTCTAAAATAATTCATGGAGAAACACTCTTTAACAAGTCCTTCACATACAATAATACGATTATGTTGATTCCAATATGTAATATTTTATTAACATATACTTATAGGATAACAACTTCATTTTCACAAAACCACTTGTAAAAAAATGGATCACATTCATTCTTAATGAAACAAAATTTTTTATAGCATCAAAGAATCAAATGTTCTAGGACAGAGATGATTTCATTAATCTATATATAGATCTCTAAAATTTAAAAAAAATTTGGGCATCACCTGGAGTAACAAACCCTTCTAGTTGTGTCATATAGACACCTTCCTGTGGGATTCCATTATAGAATACAGTATTGATATCAATCTTCCAAATCTCATAGTCATGGTAACTAGTAATAAAAAGTAGAATTCTGATGGACGTAATCATAGAAACTGATAGAAATTCATCATCATAATCAATTCTTTGATGTTTTTTAAACCCTTTATACACTATCTTTGATTTATAGTCATTTAGATTACCTTTCATGTCCAATTATCTCGTAAATACCCATTTTCACCCAATTGGATTTACATCAAATGACTCATTGAATAGAACCCAAACATAGTTCCGATACATGAAATCTATTTCATAATTCATGTATTCCTTCCATCTTGTATATTTTAAGATCTAAAATGCCTCATTGTAATATAGTAGTTCATTATTTTCCCAAAATATTGAGTCACCATCTTCCTTGACTATAAAACCATATATCTCTGGTCCTCCTACTGATATTTTTCTTCTATGCAGTACTTATGTTTTAGGAACAACTTCTTCCATGGATAACTATAGAGTATATTCCTATTCCCACTCTTTTGTATCTTGAGAATAAAGTTCATTGATTTTTTTCATTATATGGAATTCCTTTTTGATGATGTGATTCATCCTAAGAAAGAAGTCTTGTCTAGAGAAAATTATTTTCCTATCCAAGGGGATGTATAGTTAGTATCCCATTGTTTCCTTATGATACCCTAAAGTGATAAACTTTGTTCCTTGGGATGCTACTTTTTTTCCTAAGAAGGCCTTAAAAAATTACTCACAACCCCATACATGTTTATATGACAAAATGGGTTTCTTTACACTGCATAACCCAAAGGTAATTCAATTTTATTCTTTTGTCGGTACTTGATTTAATATGAATGATGATGTTTGTAATGTGTATCCCCATGAGAATAATGGTATATTTCTTTCACGCGTCAACCACCTTACCATGTCTAACACGTTATTGTTCCTCCATTCACTAACATCATTCTGTTGGGGTGTATATGGTGGATTGAGTTGATATAGAAGCCCAAACCCTCATAGAAAGTTGATAAACTCTTGGATTTTATATTAACTACTTAAATTTGATAAAATATTATTTATCTTATTTCCAATTTTATTCTATACGTCATTATATAATTAATTGAATTTCTCAAAGGACTCAGACTTATACCTCAACATGTTGACATAATCATATCTACTCCAAGTCATCAGTAAAAGTTATGAAGTAAGAATACCCTCTTCTTACTTCTACTAGAAATGTTCAATAAACATCAGTTTGTACCAATACTAGAATCTCTATGGCCCTTTCACCCTATCCACAGAATGAAAGTTTGGTCATTTTTCCATTCAAACAAGCATGAAATCTTTCAAAAAAATTCACTCAAAAAAGTCTAAATAACAACATTAATATAGCTTTTTCAAATTCTTCTCATTTATAAGATGAAGATGTTGATACCATAGCTCAGTGTCATGTGAGTCGTGGGAAAATTATTTTTATCCATTTCTTGTACCTGGTTTTTATAATTTAATTAATAAGAACCATTATTTAAATGTTCCATATCATAACATATATTGTATTTATCAAAAAATCATTTCCAAACATGAAATTAGAACCATTTTTATCAATGAATGATACATAAATTATGTTTTTGGTAACCGTCGGTATATAATAGTAATCCTTTAAAATAAAAAACAATCTTGTTGACAATGAAAGGTGGTAATCACTAATTGATAGGGAATATAGCCTCACACCATTAGCCTCTCTCAAATCCACATCTCCTCTGGTAATCTCTTGGAATATTCATTGTTCTTACATTTGGATACATATATGAGTATCCCTTGATTCTGAGTTCATCTCTTCTTATAGTGTCCTTACTCACCACATGAAAAATATACATCTTAATTTTACTTTCCTAGCCTCTACATATTCATGTTCTTGGAAGGATTTTTCTAAAGATCTTTATACTTGTTATGAGTCTTGGTCCCCTTCACCTTGTTCGTAGTTTTAATATTCGCTTAAGGATGATGTGTTTATGATGCCTCGTGTCCTTATACACTATTTGAATCAATGTAAGAATTTCCAAAAGACACTTCTCATTATTTATCATATTGTAATTCACAATAATACAATAGAAGGTATTGGGATGTGATGAAATTATGAGATCAGTATGCAACTCATCTGAGAATTTAATCCATAATATGACTAAATGTTCAACTAATCCAATAAGCCTAACAACACAAGGACTAGTTGGAACAGAATCTCCATGATTAGTGGTAAACACATTATTGGATATCTCATATCTCACTTGTATCACTATCTCTTGATAGAGATCCTGAATATGAGACATAATTCAATAAATATCCATGTCCACATGTTGCTTTAAAATCACATTGGTCATGGATGAAATACTAATACACTGAACATCTATGGAATACTATGAATGTTTCACATATAGTGATAACACTACATAACTTTCCTCTTTACCAGGCACATAAGGAATATGTTCTCCAATCACATATTATTTTCCTTCATGGAACATGATATCATGTAAGTTTCGTTTCCACTCTTGGAAATTTGTGCCAATGAGAATATCATCCTTCTAAATTATGGATCATACTGATATGCTTGATTACATTTTTATTTTTTTTCTATAAGTAATATGAGATTTGATTTAGTACATTATATGATAAAATTTACACCATTAAATTAATATTATATTTATTAATCCCCCACTTTTTTAACAAAACCCAATATCTCTCACCATTGGCTTCAGAATATCTGATTTCGGGGACATTGTAGTGGTAAGGATCAATATTCACCATCTCACTACCCCAGCATAGGTTATCAAGAAACATGAAAGGTTTTGGTAGGCATACCAAATTCCAACTATATTAACTCATAGTTCCTTGATCTGTTGAGTGGACTCCCCAATCTAGAAATCCACAAATTCATGTTAGAATTCCTTCATAATCGAAACCACCCCAGAATTGGTTGTTTAATTACATTGAACTATGGTTTTATTTTAATTAAATTATTATAAGGCTATACAAACATAATATGTAATTGCGGGATTTTATCAATTTATTTGAAAATTTCCAATTGTTATCCATATCTCATGATTTTTAATATTATGTGGATTTACTTAAGTGATTAACCATGTATTAAATATTATTTTTTCATAATAATGTTTTATTTTACTATCATGCATTCTTATTAATTTCATTAATTAATGTGATCCTGAAAAAAAAATTGATAATTATATAATCAAGAAATGTTATAGAAATAAAATAATAAAGTGGCATGATTATGATTTTTACTAATGGTTAGTTTATCAATCTATTAATAAACTAACCATTATCATAAGGGAGAACACCTTGAACTAATTATGGTTCATGATATAGAATTCAACCAATCCACCTTTGTATCTCTTTTTTTATTGGTTTTTCCTCGGAATCAAACTTTAACCACCTCTGATATATTGGGAGATCTATCGATTATATATTCTTTTAGTTGCATATAGGAGAGGGAAACAAGAGGTTTTCATAAAAAAACCATGTGAATACTTTCCTTTATATAATAAGAGGATGGAAGGCACACATGACAACAATTTAATTTAACCATAAATTAAATGAAACCAATGACATACAAAGGTCTGGTCTATGCTTATGATCACCCACATGCCAGCAATGGATTACACATTAAATAAAACAAGAATTCAATTCTTACTCTTTATTTTGTAAGATAGATCATGCTAAAATCATTTAATTATAATAATTCGTTCATTCATTAATTTATCTTAATTATCATATAATTTTTTTTTGAGAATATCATACATCATAATTTTAAACAAATAAATTATATTTATTTAATATTTACTATGTATATAGATGTATCTTAGAGAAAACATAGTGAACACCCATCAGAATTTAATGAACATCAATTATACATATATGCTTTAAACTCTTGTTACATTTGACTAACAAGAATTTTCATATACTTTCATGATTTGTACAACCAAATTAATGATTACATGAATTACATGTTTTCTCTAAAATGTTTTATGCTTCAATTCATGTGTATTAATATCAATAAGATGAATCATACAGGACATGATGATATTAAAATTATATAGAAATTAATCAAACAATTATATATATATATATATTAATACTTTTCATATGGAATGTCATATCTAGTTAATGACCACATGAAAGAACATGTTGATAAGGTTTACATTGTATAATATATTAATTTTTATTATTCATAATTTTGTATAAGTACATGGTGTGTATAAGTGAGATATGTGATATGCACGTCTCTCACTATCTATTTGAGGCACATGCCTAGGGACTCGGCGTGTAAATCATGCCTTGGAAAAACATGCGTACACAGTTTTTACAAACGGCTACATAGTGTGTGGTATTCAAGACACACAGTTACCAATCACATGGGATGTGTATCAAAATACATGGACTATATATGAATTAAAGGACAACACGATATATACATTGGACACACAATTTCTACTACGGCTAATCGTGCATAAGGATCTCTTGATCAACACGCCGTGTACGAAATTAAATGCACTGGTTGTATTTAATGCACATAGGTTGAATTAATTCTGAATTCATTCCTGGTTGAGTGAACACAAGTGTGTGGTGTGTACTCTTGTGTTATCTAAAAAAAATACTTGGAACCTTGGGATGATATTTTTGATTCTATTTTTGTCATAAAATTAATTATATTGTTTATATTTATGAGAAAATAATGAGGAATAAGAATATCTAATGATTTGTATTAAAATAACAATTAATCATGAAATGAAAACTAAATCACAAATTCATAAATTAATCAACAATCATTAAATAATTATAGATTATTATGTGACCACTCTGATACCACTTGTAGGTTTTGGGATCAATGGAAGCAAGTGATGGGTCGTGCCTAAATTTTCTTTTTTTCATAATTTATGGTCAATCTACGATTTACACAATGGTAAACATTGGGATCAATGGGATTGAATCAAACAAAACTACATAGTTGATAGAATGATGAAACCAAGTGTCGAATCATCACAACTTTTTATAATTAATTTAATTTATTAAGGAATTACCTTTCATTATTTATTTATTCATTGATGGATCTAAAAATAGATATGTGTTTCACCATTGTTGCATTGTTGGAATCAATATAATATTCCCTCTAGTAGTGATCCACACATGTTCCAAAAATCTCCGAATGTCGGTATTGGAATATCTGTGTGCTCGCACAAAAGATCATATTTCTTTCATTGTCAACCTTTGATCACCACAAGAACCACTTCCAAATAATTCTTTTTTATCTCTCTAGACTTGGGTCTGGGAGGTGGTTGATGATCACTCTCTTTTCTTGGGAGAATTATTGTAGAGGGAGCTCTCTACGACCTAATAGGATTCTCTAAATTCTTGGTTCACAACCAAAAAATTGAATTTTCATTGATAGAAAGCAATAAATTTGAGTTTATATAAATTTAGGGTTAAAATAAAATAATTACACAAGTTACTTTTATTATTATTTAATCCTTGTGTAACCCCATGTCAAATAATGATAATAATATTATTATTATTTCTCAACATGCTCTTAACGTGTGAATTAAATCAAGTATTATTTAATCAAATAATATTGAAGATTTATTATTTATAACCTGACCTAAAAACTCAGTCCTCCATTCCTCCACCATATTTATTGAACCTTTAATAATGATTAATTATTTATTAAATAGATATCAATTCATTATTCTCAAATAAATAAATAAATATTATATTCAATAAATGGAAAATATATATTAATTAAATATTATGCTCACTTTATATTCTCCCGAATAATTGGTGACAAAATATATGTGATCAAGATGACATGAATAATAAATAAACCACATTAGGGAATAATATTTTTTAAACCTATTAAATAAAAATATATTATTTTACTAACAATCTGGATACACTTAGTGTGTGACCCTCTTGGCCTCTTTCGCAGTGCAATTATGCGAAGAAGCCTAAAGTTCAAGTTTATCATCTAGAAACATGACAAGGCACCCATAGAGAAGGAATTAAATGACATAATGACATAATACCTAATACAAGTGCTTAATACTTAATATAAACCCTTACTCACGATATCTCAAATAAAGAGGGTTTCATGTCGGTGCCATAAACCTCTATTCTTTATTTATCATTCTTTGACTTCCTAAAATTTAAAATTACCTATAAAACACCATGGAAATGTATTTGTTTAGGCTATATCATTTCCATCAAAGGTCCTGAGATATCAACTTCGGTTAGAGAATATAAGGGAAAAATCTTTTCTCTCATTATTCAATAATGTAATATTACTCATGATGCCCCCAATGTATCCTACCTCACCGCAAACATATTTCTTAATGGTTTTCGTCAAAACATAAAGTACATGACTCATAGTACCCATTAATAATAATTTTTAAGTATAAGGATCAATTCACGCATCCACAATTTAACAACCAAAAACATTTAACAATGAAGTTCCCTTATTATAGTTATTTCATATAGTATAATCCCATAAAATCACATTAAGAACACAATTCATACATTGTAAATTAATAATTGGTTAAATAAAAATAATTTCTAGAAGTAAAGGAACATCATCCAAAGGGATAGTAACTTGACCTTTAGGAGAGTAACATGACCCTTATGAATAATAAACCAAGAAATTGAATAGTAACCTCACCAATGAATGTATAAATAAAATTTAACCATTTATAAATGTTAATATTATATAATTACATCATTGTGTATGTAAATAAATATATTAAAAATTATTAATTAAGTGTTGGTTTTTTTGTAATTCATAAATATTTAATTATAATTTGATGACTAATTTAATAATTTAATAGTAAATTGAAATTCATAAAATGGATTAAAAATTATTATTTTTATGATTTATGATTTTGAGGTAATTTTATGAGATGATACTTAATTTTTCAATGTGTTAGAAAAGTGGTTTTAGTTATAAAATTTTTATGTTCCAAGGAAATGATGATTTTAATTAAAATATTAATTTCTTTTATTTAGAAAATTAATTTCATAAAATAGAGTTCATTTTTTAATTATACGCATTGAAAAAAGGCAATGGTGAATTTTTGGTATTTTTCTGTATTACTTGATTATTTTAATAGTAAAATACGATAATTTATGAAAATGCTAAATACATGAATTATGGAGTAATAGGTGATTTATTTATTATTTAATCCAATTATATCAATCTAAAATTCTAAACTTATTATATTTAGTCTCAATAATCCGCACTATGTCTTGTCTAGAGAAAAATAATAAAATAATGATTAAAATGCTCAAAAAAGAACACCCTCCTTCACTATAAATACCACCCCTCACCACCTCTTCTCCTCACACATCTCAAGCCTTGATACTTATCTAAATTATTCCCAATACTCTTCCCAAAATCCCTCCCCCATGTCCTAGAGATTTTTGTCTCAAAAAAATACACAAATAAATATGCTAAGGAGGTTCTCAAGAAGGAATAATAAAGAGGTAAAACCCTCTTCCATTTTCATTCAATTTATTTTCACGTTATTTTATTTCATTATCTTCTCCTAATGTACCGTTTTTTAAGTGTAATTAAAACTCCATTATATTATATATTTTATAATGTTATCAAATTTATTTAATAATTCTTCATCAAATCTCTTCTCCACTCTTATAATGGGTAACCCTAATATTTATGTTTGATTTATTATAAGTTATTCTTCATGTGAAACACATATTCATTTACATGTTATGATGGGTGTTCCTAGATTTGTCTCTAATGAATTGGGTAATGTTTAGTCACATGATACGTTTTTTGCAATAGTCGTGGTGGTTAGCCTTGAATCGCGCTCCTCTATGTGAAACAAGACTTGACTCATGATCATCTATGTGGAAGGATCCTTGAATTGTGCTAAGATATTTTATTATTTTGCTTCCACATTACTATTAACCCATGATAATATGATCACATGTTATTATTCCTTATGTTTAATCATGTTCCATTCCTTTTTATATCATTATGTTTTTCCTTCTAACCCATTTTCTATGCTTTATTTTAATGTTTATTACCTTACTGGGATTTTAATGTCATCCATTTTTTAATTAACCCCTATGTTATACTATGATTATTTAGTTGCTAAAATATGTTAGGAGCTCATAATGGATGATAAATAAGGAAATGATTTATTTATTCCAATATTTTCAATTTTACGTACCTAGTCTTCCATGAAAATAGACTCCATGCTACTTGGCTTGTAACATGATGTATAATTATGTTTAAAACAATGTAACAATAGGTGTAACCAGATAGGGTCTCTATAGTTTGTATAAAAGGAAACTTTTAGTTATTTTTGGATACTTGGAACGGAGTACATTAGTAAGAACCTTATGGAAACGATTATGTCTAAGAAAACATACCTATATTTTGGTAAGTATAGAGAATGTGGTATATCAATAAAATACATCCCTATAAGTATACTATATGTGGAAGTGGTTATGGAATATATGTACATAGGACTAAAAACTCTGACAAGGTGTCTTGGGCTTGACTTTGGTTAACCAGGTTCACAAAACGGGATTCAATTTGCACCTGGTTTGGCGCTCCTAGGGATATGCTTTGGTCAATTCATAATCTCATTATGAACTATTATTAAGTTAAAACAATCTTGTATGAAAATATTTTAGGAAACCGGTCATGGATATCCAAGATTGAAACCTAGGGAATCACAAGTTAGGATATAATTTTCATTTATAAGTTTATCTTTTTATGTCTAAAGTCTCTTTTTATACAAAGTATTCAAGGACCCTAATTGTACTGTATTTTTTAGGGAATGGATGAGAATATAAGAACACATTCTAAAAATCAATGTTATATGAAATGTATTGATTTCCCTAATGATATTCCAAATATGATGGGAACAGGTGCTCAAAACTTTATGATAGTACTTGATCAGCTGGCCCATGTTATGAATAGAACCTTTAATCATGTGGAACACCATCCTTCTCAAAATAAATAGATATTTTACATTTAATCCATCATGTGGAAAAGGTCTCCCATGTTTTGTGGATCTTTTTATCCCCTCCTCACGAAATAGTGGATTAACTCCATTGAAAATACATTCTCTATCATCTCTTTTTCAAGATAAGACAATGTTGTGCTAGCGTTATATCATTATGATGGGGAATCTAATCAGTTGTAACATCCTGGCCCCCGGTGCCACTCAACAGATGTCCCGAACCTGGTTGGTCACATGACCTCAAGCACATTTCCCCAAACACCAAAGGATGCCAACTAGCAGAGAGGGCCCAGGTCTAATTGTGGGGAAACAATGCCCTCATTTTTCTAAGTGTAGCTCAACAGAATAAAATATAAAAACATACAACAACAATGGAAGCAATAAACCATAAACAATTAAAGTAAACAACTGCAGTAAAAGACAACCAACAGTCATATGGATAATAATGAAACAAGTATCATGTTCAATGAAAACAACAAGAACATGTTACACAACAATACAACACAATACAATATTGCTCCAGGAATAAGGTAAAGTAAAGCAAAAAAATGAGAGTAGATAGAATGCAGCAGCATCGCAAGCCTAATCTCGGTCTCATGCTCTCATACTCATCTACTACAATCATGTACCTATATAGAGACCCTTTTCCCTATCAACACCTGAAGAAATGTAATCTGTTTGGGGTGAATACATGACCCAAATAGGCTGTGAAAAATAAATCCTAGTAGGCGCCCACCAAAGGCTCGTGCCCAATTGATAGTGTAAATGTTTAATAGTAGTGTGCAGTAGTAAAAATTCAATAAACTGACTAGTACTCAAAAGTAACTAACTTTACCAGTTATATTTCCATTTTAATATTCATTTTATACAATTAATATAAGACATCACCTCGGTGAATGTAATATGTAGATAGTCAATGTCCTCAGACATGTCAACTCTTACCCTTAGGTAACTGTCCTCAGACAAAAGAGTTATTTCCCTCAGGCATATGATGTGTTTTTCTCAGTCACAAAAGTCACTACCCTCAGGCAGAATAAGAATTTCCCTCAGGCGGAATAGAACGTTTCCCTCAGGCTAAGAAGTACCTTGACCTCTGGCTAAATAGTACCTTGCCCTCAGGCTAAACAATACCTTCCCTTAGGCTAAACAAACCATGCCCTTGGGCTAAAAAGAAAACTGCCCACAGGCGCAAGTAACCCAGCTGAGCCCAAAACATAAACATGCAATTTATACCCAATTCCTATCATGGAAAAAGTAAATGCACAATATAAACATGGCATACCCTCGGGTATCCTGTCCAGATGGCTAAATAGAGGAATGCACCCCTAGGGTGGTCCTGGATCCAATAAGTGATCCAAAAAAATTGTTTATTATCACATTTAATTACCTATACATTTCTAGGTATTCAAAAAATCCAAGGCCTCAGCCACACGACACCCCAACATGGGTTTATAGAAAAAAGGTTCACACAAACGCACAATAGTTTGAGTTTAAACACCAAGACACCTAAATCAATAGCCCTTGATCAGTATACGCGAACAACACTCCAATAATCATCCAAGAACGAAGTAGGTCTGAGATAAAAGAAATATCGTTCAAATGTAAATAACTTCCCCTCGAGAAATAATTGCTAAGAACGGCTTAAGGAGAGGGAAGGTCTTACCCGTACGGTTCCAACGAGATCGACCGAGGCGGAATCAGATTCCTGATGCTCGATCAGGTGATCTCCAATGTTCCGGCCGTCCTATCGAGCTCTCCTTCGGTTCTAAGCCTTCCTTGTGAATAGGGGAAGCTAATGCCCGATTTAAGCAAAAAAAAACAGACTACACGGCGTGTACTTATCAAGTACATGGCGTGTACTTTCCATTTTTTAACTGTTCCTACATCGACTTCTCACTAGAGTGGCACTATTCATCTGTCTACAAGAGTACACGGTGTGTTTTTTTGGATTACATGGCGTGTACTATCGCTTAGCTGGCGGTTTCATCCACCACCTTACTATTCACCTACCGACTAACTAAATGGCGTGTAAATACCCACTACACGGTGTGTAGTTTGTTTTTACACCTATCGTCACTAACAGGGATACATGCCCTGTGTACTCATCCCACACGGCCAAAATACTCGACGTGTGGAAAGGTACACGGTGTGTAGTCACAAAATTTATGATTTTCTCCCATTTTCCTTATTTTCTCAAAAACACTTAAGGAAAATGGAAAAGAACAAAACCGTACCTCAAGAATCAGAACCAGGATTTTACAAACTTCCCCAATTAAAGAAATTTGTCCCCAAATTGCCCTTCCAAGGGTGGAAAAGATAATGCTGTGAACAACTCAGGCCACTGAGCATATACGTCGGTCTCCCACTCCTAGGTTTCGTCCTGCACTCAGCCATTCTGCCATAGCACCCATACGAGAGGAACAGATCGGCTTTGGAGAACATTAGTGCTCCTATCAACGATACAAATCAGATGCTCCTCAAAGGACGCATCTACCTAAAGCTCAAACTCCTCTGGCTGAAAGACGTGAGATGGGTCTAAATGATAGCGGCGTAACTGAGATACATGAAAGATGTCATCCATGGCCTGATAGCTCAGTGGTAACTGCAACCGATAGGAAACCGGCCTGACCCTCTCCAAAATCTCAAATGGACCCACATACCACGGTGAACGTTTACACTGTCCCCAGATCTTCCTATATACCAACCATGGTGAAACACGCAAGAAAACTTGATCCCCAACCACGAACTCTAAGGGTTGTCTACGACGATTAGTATAATATTTCCGACGAGACTGTGTGGTAGCCATCCACTTCTGATTCAACCGGACCTGCATAGAAGTCTCCTACACGAGACGTGGTCCTAGTAAAGCTACCTTGCCTGCCACTATCCAGCACAAGGGTGATCGGCATGGCCTCCCATATAAATCCTCATAAGGTGCCATATCAATAGTTGCCTAAAAACTGTTATTATAGGAAAAATCTACCAGGGGTATGTGCTTATCTCAAGAGACCCCAAAGTCTAGGATGTATGCGCGCAGCATGTTCTCAAGCACATGTATTGTATGTTCCAACAAGCCATCGGTCTCAGGGTGGAAAGCTGTGCTCAGAAGCACCTGTGTACCTAGTTCCCTCTGAAAACTCTACCAGAAATGAGACGTAAAATGGGCTTCCCTATTAGAAACAACGGAATGAGGGACCCCATGAAGACGTACTACCTCTCAGATATAAAACTTTCTGATATCGTCAACACCAAAGGTCTCCTTGATCGGAAAAAAGTGAGCTACCTTCATGAGTCTATCCACAAAAACCCACACGACATCATTGCCTCGAGGTGACCTCAGCAACCCAGTCATGAAGTCCATCGCGAAATCATCACATTTCCACTCTGGGATGTGTAACTGCTGTAATATTCTGGTTGGCCTCTGATGCTCCACCTTCACCTGCGGACAGGTAGAACACCTCATAACAAAACTAGTTATCTCTCTCTTCATACCCGACCACCAGTATTGATGTCTCATGTCACGATACATCTTGGTAACCCCAGGATGAACTGCCCAAGCTGAATCATGAAAATCTCGCATCAACTCCTCGCGCATATCCCCTGGAACCTACACTCCTCCATGGAAATGTAGAACCTCATCATCACCTATCATCCATCCAGGAGGAGGGTCCTCACTTGCCACTAAATCCCGTAGAACTAGGCCTCCGTAATTAGATAGCTATCTCATCCTCACTCCATCCAGGAGGGTAGAAGTCACAACTAAATATGAAAGATAGGTTTTCCCCTGACTTTCATGCACCTCCAAATGCATCTCAGATAACAAAGCCATGAGCTGCCACTCACCACTGGCCTACTGCACTGTTTGTATCTAAGTCCTCCTGCTCAATGCATCAGCTACTACATTACCCTTACCAGGTGTATAGGCTAGCTCAAACTCGAAGGAATGAAGGTATTCAACCCACCATCTCTGCCTCAGGTTCAAGTCACATTGAGTAAAGATGTATTTGAGACTTTTTTGGTCGATGAAAACCACAAAATTATTTCCCAAGAGATAATGTCACCAACAACGCAACACATGAACAACCGCAGCCAACTCAAGACCATGCGTCAGGTAATTCCTCTCATGTGTCCTTAACTACCGAGACCCGTACGCAACAACTCAACTGCACTGCATCAACACTGCTCCCATCCCAATACCTGATGCATCACAGTAAACTGTATAGCTCTTACCTTTCTCCGGGAGTATCAGGATTGGTGCTGATGTCAACCTTCCTTTCAGGTCCTAAAAGGCTATCTCACAAGCTTCTGACCAAATAAACTTCACACCCTTTTTAGTCAAATATGTCAATGGAACTGCTATGTGGGAGAAGTCATGGATTATACTTATGTAGTAACCATACAGCCCTAAGAAACTTCGTATCTCAAACACGTTCTTAGGATGCTCCCAGAAAACTATTGCTCTCACCTTCTCTGGGTCTACTACAACTCCTACCTCTAAGATGATATGGCCCAGGAAGTGAATCTGGTCCATCCCAAAGTGTCACTTTGAGAGCTTAGCCTATAGTCGATGCTCTCTCAGTGTACCCAGAACGATCTCAATATGGGTGGAATAGTCATGTCGAGTGTGAGAGTACACCAAGATATCATACACAAATACTACCACAAAAGAATCCAGATAAGGATGGAACCCACGATTCATCAGAGCCATGAAAACTGCGGGTTCATTCGTAAGTCCGAATGGCATAACCAAGTACTCGTACATACCATATCTGCTACGAAAACTTGTAAGAGGTATATCCAATGGCCTCACGCGCAGTTGATGATATATAGATCTCAATTTAATCTTCTAGTACACTCGTGCTCCACGAAGTTGATCAAAAAGATCATCAATCCTCGGAAAGGGATATCAGTTCTAAACCGTCAACTGGTTCAGCTTCCGATAATCGACAAAGAGTCTAAGGGTACTATCTGCCTTCATAGCAAACAAAACAGGTGAACCCCAAGGAGAAGTGTTGGGTCAGATGAAACCCTTTGACTGCAACTCTTCTAACTTCCTCTTGAGCTCCTGAAACTCTGGTGTGGCCATCCTATAAGGAGGAATGGACACCGGTGCTGCTCCTGGAACAATCTCAATAAGTAAATCTACCTCACACTTCATAGGTAGACCTGAAAATTTGTCTAGGAAGACATCCCTGAAACGATCAACTACTAGAGGTAAATCCTTCTGAAAAGTCCCCTAATCATCCAGATATAAAATCGCAATCTAGGCCGTCACACCACCTCACCCTCGATGCCCTGGTCCTGCTCGACTCGCCTGAACATCCCATTCAACGTTGTATAGAAACTTTCCACCCTCTGGTGAGGTGAAACTCACTCTATGACGATAGAAGTCTCCAAAGGCTCGAAAGGGAACTGACCAGTCCATCCCGAGAATGACATAATAAGTCATCATCTCTAAGACATATAGGTCCCATAAAAAGTGACACCCACCAACCTCTAGGAGGCACTCCCTGCACTGGCACACACCATTTGTTCTAGTTTCCAACAGAGTGTCTTGCGTCATAAAAACAGAAGGAGAAGAAACATTGAGCCCAAGGCTCTCCATAATGGGCATAGATATAAAGCTATGTGTAGCACCTGTATCGAAAAGTACTGAAGATAAGACAGAAGCTACTAGAATAGTACCTCTTACAGTAGAAGGTTTGAGATCCTACTCATGATGGGTATGTTGCATAGCATATGCCTGCCTAGTGCTACGGCCCTGCGACACAGCCTAGCTACCCTGAGCTGTCCCACCCTGCTGCCTCTGAGATCCTGGAGTCTGGCTACCATGACCATGACCGCCATCTCTGCCTGCACGCCCTGACTTATTCCAGTTTCCCGACTGATAAGAAGATGCTAGTCCTGCTCCCACACGCGGAGTCTGCACAGAACCCCTCTCACAATCCACTGATGGAAATGCTCTACAAAAGCGTTGTAGATGACCCATCTTGCCGCAAGATCGGCACTCCACTGGGTCTCGTGGACACTGAGGTCTCTTGTTATCCTCTCTACCATAATGGTAGCACCTGACCGGGCCAACTGAAGTAATCTAATGGCTAGTACTATCACCGTGAGAGAAACTCATCTTTCGTTTCCTCTTACCAGAAGAAATAGTACCAAAAACTGGTGCTAAACCGCCCTGTCCTGCACCACAAGATTTCTGAAGGTTCCTCTATGGAATCAGCACCTGGTTCACAATATAATTTACTGAAGGCAACCTGAAAACATTCACTAGTCCTCGGATGTCATATCAAAGACCATCCTCAAAGATTCTGGCCCTCAACGTCTCATCACCCACCAGAATGGGTGAAAAACGATGAAGATTGGTGAAACGAGAAGAATAATCCATCACCGACATAGCACCCTGCTGCAGATTCATGAAATCTCGAGCTCTCTCTGCCCTCAGAGTCTCTAGGAAGATGAAATCATAGAAAATAGTCTGAAAATATTCCCACGCCATGTCTCTATGATGCTCTGTCTGAGTGGTAACATCCCACCACCTCTTGGAGGAATGACATAGTATATAAGTCGTGATCTTGACCCTTTGCCCGGGAGGTGTCTCAAGACGCTTGAAAATATTATACATAGACCCCAGCAAAGACTTCGCAGCCTGTGGTTTGCCATCCCTTGAAAACGTAGGCAGATGCTGCTGCTGGAATATACGAGTCATCTCAGCCATAGATGTGGCAGCCTGCGGTGCTCCCTAAAAGGTCTGCATGAACCGCATAAAGCCTTCATGGAACTGCACATATGTACCTATGTATGCAATAAAGGCTGGCACCACATCTGGATCTACTAGAGGATCCTATGGTAGACCATGTCCCACCATCTCTAGAGTATAATCGTTGCTAATCTCTTGGCGAAAAACACATAGTCGTCTTGGTGGCATGACTCTACAAGGTCAGACGCACACCTTAGATCAAGATTTATCACAGTCTAAAAAATGAGGGGACCAAAAAGGGAACACGAGGAAGAAGGAATTTAAGATTTTCAAAAAAATACTACACAACATGTATATTGACTACACGGCATGTACCAGACATTTCTTCCCCTGCCTGGGTCCTACTACACGGCCAATCCACGCGGATCCCATTAAACAAGACAAAACGATGTGTGTATCATATACACGGCGTTTATAGTTTAATTTACAACTTCATGTGTCGTTCGTGACACATCCGACTACTCGGCAGACTCTACATAGCGTGTTACACCCGGACACGGTGTGTACTCCACCCCGTTTCCCAGCCACACGGCTAAGTCTACATGGTCTCCCACTGGTCAGGACTACATGGCATGTCCCCTAGGTACATGGCGTGTACTAGAGGAGGTAACACCAACCCGTGTTTGTTAGTTACACGGCCAGGTCCCCAGGTCAGAATACATGGCATGTTCCATAGTGGACATGGCGTGTATGTCTTAAGGTATCCTTCTTCCGTGTTGTTAGTTACACGGGCGGACTCCCTGTCAACACTACGTGGAGTGTTTTTCCCAAGCGTAACCCTACCCCATGTACCATTCCCCATGATCTATTACATGGATAGGGACTACATGGTGTGTACATAGTATATACGACATGTACTTAAAAAGTTTTATTTTCTTCTCGAACAGAAGAACACACAGCATGTGTTCCAGGAACTACACGGTGTGTATTCTGGGTTTTCCGGACAGTAAGCCTCTGAAACTACTCTAGAACCCAGAAAATACTGAAAAACAACTCCTAAGTGCCAAATTTTGATCCGTGAGGGCCCATACTCTCCATGAATCAATGTTTGGAATCTTATATATGTTACAACAAGATAAACAGTCGTTGATCCACCCAATTTCGGTCAATGAGGACCCATACTCCCCAAAAACCAAAGTTTCATGTCTATCCTATCATCAGGCTCACACAAGAATACCCTATCACAAATCAGGTATTTATCAAAGAAGCTATTAAAACAGAATTCTTTTCTATCACAACAACTATCACAACAACATGAAAATTTCTAATGCACCTACATGGCATCGAACAATGCATGGCATGTAATTTATAGAATGTGCCTAAATGATCCATGAGATGGAATACCATCATCTTATCGGGTTGCAACTAAAATAGAAACCATGGATAAAATATAAATGGCACAATTGCAAGTGCATCACCCAACGGTGAAAATAAAATCAACTGTAAACCTTGAAAAATCAGAAAATATTGCAATTCGAGATAAATTGGCTTTTACATGTACACGAGTTAGCTACTCCCAGGCATATCTTATTACCAACTATCTTGTCCATCATATCCCTGAATAAATCTCTAAACAGTAAGTCAAAGAAAATAAACCCTCTGACACCACTTTGTAACGTCCCGGGCCCGGGTACCACTCAACGGGTGCCCCGAACCCGGTTGGTCACATGACCTCAAGCGTATTTCCCCAAACACCAGTGGATACTGACTAGAAGTGAAGACCCAGGTCTGATAGTTGGGAAAATATGCCCTCATTTGTCAAAGTGTAGCACATAGGAATAAAATATACAAACATACAACAACAACAGAAGAAATAAACCATACACATTTAAAGTGAACAATTGCAGTAAAAGACAACCAACAATCATATAGATAATGATGCAACATGTCTAAAGTTCTAAGAAAATTGCTAGAACATGTCACACAGCAATAAAACACAATACAATATAGCTCCAAGAACAAGTTATAATAAAACGAAACAAGAAGAGTAAACAGAATGCAACAGCATCACAAGCCTATGTTCGGTCCCATGCTCTCTTACTCCTCTGCTACAATCATGTACCTGTATAGGAACCCTTTCCTCTGTAAACACCTATAGAAATGTAATATGTTTGGGCCGAAGACATGACACAAATAGGGTGTGAGAAATAAATCCCAGTAGGCACCAACCAAAGACCCGTGGCCATTTGACAATGTAAATGTGAAACAACAGTGTGTAGTAGTAAAAATGTAATAAACTAAGAAGTACTCAAAAGTAACTAACTTTACCAATTAAATTTACAATTTAATATTAATTTAATCCATTTAATATAAGACATCCCCTTGGTGAATTTCCTAAGAAGATAGTCAGTGTCCTCAGACATGTCAACTCTTAGACTCAGGTAATGTTTCTCAGACATAACAGATATTTCCCTCAGGCATATGAAGTGTCTCCCTCAAGCATAGAAGTCACTGACCTCAGGCAGAAGAAGCATTGCCCTTAGGAGGAATAGAACGTTTCCCTCAGGATAAAAAACACCTTGAACTCAGGCTAAACAATACCTTTCCCTCAGGCTAAACCGTACCTTACCCTCAGGCTAAACAAACCATGCCCTCAGGCTAAAAAGAACACTTCCCTCAGCCGCAAGTTACCGAGCGGAGCCCAAAACATAAACATGCAATTTATAGAAAATTCCTTCAATGAAAAATTAAATTCCCAATATAAACATGGAATACCCTCGAGTATCCTGGCCAAATGGCTAAACAGAGGAACGCACCCCCGGGGGGGTCCTGGATCCAAGAAGCGATCCCAAACAACACACTACCACAAAACAGGGCAAGGGAAGAGCTGCCCTTTATCAGCGCTAAACAGAAAGTGCTGATAAAGGGGTATGCCTTTATCCGTGCTATATAAAAGCGCGGATAAAGGTAGTGCTTTATCAGTGCTAAAAAAGCGTTGATAAATGAATATTTTATCAGCACTTTTATTTTAGTGCTGATAAAACATACCTTTATCATCTCTTTTAACGAGCGCTGATAAAGGTTATGTCTGTTTTTATTTAATAACCGTTACAGGCCATCCTCACTTGCACGTGGTCAAGCTCTCGCGGAAGCTGAACCAGGCCCTTCACCGCACGACCTCGTCCTCCTCATCCTCCTCCTTCCTCCTCCTTCCTCCTCCTCGTCCTCCTCGTCCTCATCCTTCTTCGCTGCCACCGCTGCCTCCGCCCCCGCTCCTGTAACCGCGACCGCCTCTGCCTCTGCCACCTCCACCCTCCCTGCCGCGACTGTCGCCTCCTCTGCCGCCGCTTCTGCCTCGGCCTCTACCGCCGCCGCCGCCTCCACCCTCGCTGCCATGACCGTCGCCGCCTCGTCCTCCTCCTACTCGTGCTCTCAAGGTGGGATGTGAGTTCCATGGATGGTATTCCCTTGGTATATTATTTATATATTGTCTGTGTGAGGACCAAATAGTGAATATAGATGTGAGATAGGAATGATAACATATCTTGAGCTTAATTCCTATAAGTATTTCCATAATAGATAGTGTGGTCCTAATGTGATTATGATTATGTTTAGGGATGTGATTCATAATTAGTGATGAGTGTTGAAATAAGAGATGTTATTGATATTTAGCAATTCAAGTGCGTTGTTTTTGAATTATATGGAATTGGATACCCTATAGGTTCCATAGGGATATCTTGACTCTAAGATGAAGTATATGGTAATTGGTTAGTTATGATGGTTCACATGTGTGAGAGGTCTAACAAGGTTATGTGTGATGACTTCTGTGGATAACCAACCCTTGTTTTCATTTTTTTTATTTTCAGTTACCATCGGTAGTATGATCTACCCCTTCGAGTTGAATATTTATTTATGAGATACAAAGGAAATAGTTTTTAATCTTATGGTTATATGGATTCCGAAAGATTATCCCAATGGAAATGATGATGGATCCATATTAATTTTCATCACATATCATAATCTCATAGTTATATGATTAGACAAAGATGAACCCATAATACAAAACCTATCACCTAGTATGTCTGTCACATATACAAATAAATAAAATAGAAAAAAAACATGATACAAAGTATAAAGGTACCATTAAATACTTACATTGGTCAACTTGTTTTAGAAATTGTTTATCTTCATCTGTGCCTTGTACTTGCACCCATGAATTTGAAGGTGAGTATGCGTACACGATAGTTGAACTTCTTAGAGAAGAGTTTCTGGAAGATTATAAGAGACGTGAAGCAATTAAGATCATTCGAGTGTTGGAGAAAATGTGGTTGCTACAAACATTGTGGAAATCGGCTTGTGCAGCGCGGACTACGTTACAACTTACAGGTATTGTAACTTAGGCCGCGTTGCACAAGCCGATTGCCACAATGAATAGAAATGATCATTCCAAAATGCATTTACACTGAAACCACATTTGCTCCAACACTCTAATGACCTTAATTGCTTCATATCTCTTATACTCTTCCATAAAATCTTCTCTAAGAAGGTCAACTATCGTGTATGCATACTCACCTTCAAATTCATGGGTTTACGTACAAGGCACGAATGAAGATAAACAATTTCTAAAACAAGTTAACCAATGTAAGTATTTAATGGTACCTTTATGCTTTGTAGCATGTTTTTTTCTAATTTATTTATTTGTATATGTGACAAACATACTAGTTGATATGTTTTTTATGATGGGTTTATCAGGAGTCTGTATGATTTCTTGTTTCCACATTTCATTTTAAATAGCATGTTATAATTATATATTTACTGTACCCTAATGGATAAAATAGTCAGGCATATTGTAGATGTTGCTAGAATGTTGTAGGATTATTTTTCCCCAATGGTAATACATTTTTAGGATGTTTTCACTGATGATGTATAAAATTTACATCTTAATAAAGAGATAAACTTTATAATCTAGTTTGTTTTGGGAGAAAATTCAGTTTCTATCACAATTACTAAAATAACACCAAAAGAGCATCAGTTTTTTGAATTAAAATTTGATAATATAGAATATAATGGTTTCATATGGCATAGTACATTACCATGGGGTTTTATAGTTCTCTAAAATATATGGTTGATTGTTATTTATTCTTTTATTGGACTATTGGAGATTTAGCCTGATGATAGTCATGTATATGTATCCTCATCCATTCATTGATGGTCACATTGATCATCTATGAGGTTCTATGATCTTCTCCAAGATAGATTTTACATTAGGATACCATCAGATGAGTTGGACATCGATGGACCTACCATGGACTGATTTTAGGAGTAGTTATGGCCTGTATGATTTTTTAGTGATGATTTTTGGTTTAATTAATGCATTGGTTGTATTAAGGGACTTGATGAATAGGATATTTCATCCTTTTCTGGATCAGTTTTTAGTAGTTTTTTTCAATTAAATATTACTGTACTCCAAACCCATAGTTGATCTTGACCAACATCTTATCATCACCTTGAGTACAATGAGATATCATCATATTTATTACTGTTTTCTACTGTTACTCATTAGTTTCCTCTTGTTCGCGTGTCATGTATTTTCTAAGGCATCATTCAGTCTTTTTAAGGCTAACTTGGAATAAATTTGATATATGTCAGATTAAATCAGGTATCTTATACATACATGATGTTCAACGTACTTGACACACCATGTATATGGATTTCACTTGTGTTTAAAGGTATTTTTACCTTGATTTGTTTTTATAAAACCCAAACAATGCTATCTAATAAATTAAAACATAATATTAGTCAAGTTCTCAAGATCGCACCCATAAAGACGATGAATATGAATAAAGAATGGATGAATTCCAATCAGTTGACAAAAGAGTATGAAGATGGCATGAAAGAGTTTATCAAGTTTACAGAAGATCATGCATGAGACCCTTCTCATAACCTTTTCCATGTTTACGTTGTTGTTATTCAAGACAAATTAGTCCAGAGGAGTTGGAAGAACACCTGATCTGTCACGGAATAGATCAAAGTTATACATGTTGGAATAAACATGGGGAAAAAACCAATGTAAGTAGTGACTCAGAGAACATGACATTTTATAGATCATCTGATATGATTAGAAGTGTGAATAGTAAAGACGATCGTATAGAGGGTGTGATTACAGATGTGAACGATGATGAAGATCGTATTGAAGAAATGACAAGGACAGTTGAAGATGAACTTCGTGATTTCCCAAAATTGTTTGAGAAGTTAAAGAGTTGTGCAAAAATGTCATTGTATGCTGGTTGCACTCAATATACAGTATTTTCAGCAGTATTGAAGCTGTATAATTCGAATGCATGCAACGGGTGGAGTGACGCTAGTTTTACGGAACTACTTTCTCTCCTAAATGACATGCTCCGAGAAGATAATGAACTCCCAAGCCAAACATATGATGCCAAACGAATGCAACGATCTATGGGTATGATCTCTGAAATAATACATTCTTGCCCAAATAAATATATATTGTTTCAAAAGGACCACATTTAACTTAAAGAATTCCCAAAGTGTGGTGCTTCCTGATACAAGAAAGATGATTCTAGTCCTATGAAAGTTGTATGGTAATTTCCAATAATTCCTATGTTTAGACGACTATATGGAAGTGAGAAGACTGCAGGACAATTGACGTGGCATGAAGATACAAGAATTAAAGATGGGAAACTATGTCACCATGTAGACTCTCCTCAGTGGAAGAGAATTGATCACGGGTATCCTGAATTTGGGAACGAGCCGACAAACCTTCGTCTGGCATTATCTATAGATGGGGTGAATCCTTTTGGTTTTCAAAGAAGCAGTCACAGTACATAGCCGGTTATACTGGAAAATTATAATTTACCACCGTGGTTCTGCATGAAACGAAAATACATCACGTTATCTATGCTTATATCAGGACCAAAACAACCGGGTAATGATATTGATGTTTATTTGGCCCCATTGATCGAGTATTTGAAAATATTATGGGATTCAGGTGTGACGATGTATGATGCTTACAAAAATGAACAGTTCACTTCAAAATCCATGTTGTACGGGACGATAAATGACTTTCCTGCTTAAGGAAATTTTTCAGTATATAGCATTAAAGGAACTCAAGGGTGTCCCATTTGCGAACAAGGTACACATTCAATTAGGTTGAAACATTCATCGAAAACCGTGTATCTAGGACATCGCAGATTTCTACCCCGACGACATATGTACCGATCTTGGACGACATCATTCAACGGAAGTTCAGAGGAACATACATCAATGTCTCCACTAACAGGTGATCAATTGTTTGAGAAAGTGAAAGATTTGGACACTACTTTTGGTAAACCGTTTTCCAAAAACCTTACAAAAACTGGTTGGAAAAAGAGATCAGTTTTTTTTGAATTACCATACTGGAATTTTCTGTATGTCAGCCATTTTCTTGATGCTATGCATGTTGAAATAAATGTATGTGATAGTGTCATCGGCACGTTGCTAAATTCACCCGGCAAAACAAAGGATGGAATTAAGGCTATATTGGACATGGTTGAGATGGGAATACGAGAATAGTTGGCACCAATGAAGGGTGAAAAATGAACATTTCTTCCTCCTGCTGCTTACACTCTTTCCAGGTAGGAGAGATATCAGTTTTGCAACTTCTTGAATGACGTAAAGGTTACAGAGGGGTATTCATCAAATACCAAGAACATCGTGTCAATGGGAGATTTAAAATTAAAGGGTCTGAAATCACATGACTGTCATGTTTTGATGCAAGATCTAATTCCTACAGCATTACGTTGCATTTTTTCCAAGACTGTCCGTCGTACATTAACGAAGCTCTGTTTCTTCTTCAAAGCTACATGCTGCAAAGTTATAGACCCAGTGAAATTGCCAACTATGGAAAGAGAAATTTCTGTCATATTATGTGAATTGGAAATGTTCTTCCCACAGAAATTTTTCGATGTGATGGTTCATTTGATGGTTCATTTGGTGAGAGAGATTAAACTATGTGGTCCTATACATTATATATAGATGTACCCCATTGAACGGTATATGAAGATTTTGAAAGGGTATGTCAAAAACCGAAGTTGGGCAGAGGGTTGTATTGCGGAGAAATATATTGTTGAGGAAGCTGTTGAATTTTGTACTGAATACCTATCTGGTGTGGAAATCGTTGGCCTACATAAATCTTGTCACACTGAGTGGCTTGACGGTGAAGGAATTTCTGGAAGAGAGGTTTCCACAATCAATATTACAGATCAGGAGCAGGCCCACCTTTTCGTTTTGCATAACTGTTTCGACGTTGACCCATATGTTCAAACCCACAAAGAAATTCTTAGGCGTTTGAATCCTTCTAGGGATGAAAAATGGATATCAGATACACATAATCGACAGTTTATAGGATGGTTTCGAGACCATATTTTTATGCAGTTATATGAAAATCCAGTCTCAATTTCAGAATGACTTCGATGGCTTGCCGGAGGAGCAAGTGTGTACGTATTATCATACAATGCTTATGCAGTTAATAGTTATACATTCTATACTAATGAACATGATGAAGGCAGTACCATGAAGAATAGTGGGGTTACACTTGTGGCTGAGGCGATGCATGTTTCTGGTGCTAAGGATAAAAATCCAATTTATGTGAATATGTCATACTTTCGCATCATCAAACGAATATGGGAGTTGGATTATACGAAATTAAAAGTGCCGATTTTTCAATGCAAGTGGGTTGATAACAGAAGTGCTATTAAAATAGATAAATTAGGATTTGTGAAAGTTGATTTGAGTAAGGATGGAGAGAAAGAAAAACCATTTATAATGGCATCACAGGTAGTACAAGTATTTTATGTTCGAGACCCCGCAAACCGAAATTGGTCAATTGTTCTTTTATCGACCAAAACAACTGAAGGGTCAGATGAAAGTTGAACAGAGGTTGACCCTTTTATAGGGACTTCACAATCATTTCACAGTGGCCCAAATGTATATGGCATTTTTTATGTCAAAGGAGACCACAATGAAGGAATTTACATAGTCGATAGAGGAGTCAAATCACTTCAGCTTTTAAAGAAAAAAAGTGAGTACAATAATCAGGTTTTTTGTTTATTGTAACATACATTGTGTTACATTATTTTATTATCTATTCTTTGCTGTTTTTATGTAATCTAAATTAAATATTAAACCACTTCTGCAGATAATGACTTATGCACCTGCTGATGCACCCAATACCGAGGCACAAAATGTCTCTCAACCAACAGCTTGTGGTCCCACTGCAGAGCAACAACAGGTTTCTCAACCAATGCTGGTTGTCCCAGTGCAGAGCAACAATAGTTTTCTCAACCTGTTGTTGTTGGTCCCAGTGATGCGGTTCAACAGGTTTCTCAACCTGTTGATGCTGGTCCCATTGCCGATGCTAGCGCTCCTGGGGAAGATATGGATGCTACTTCTGAGGAAATGGTAGGAAATGAAACCCTGAAAGCGCAAAAAAAAACAAGAGCGTCGTAGTTTGACAGTGTTGGAAAAAATCCTTAAGGAAAAAGAAAAAGGCATCAAATTTGAGGTGGGATGGAATAAGCGAGGCCAATATGTTAACCCCAACAAAGCCATCTTTAGTAGCTACATTGGAATCGTCACTCGACAACGTGTGCCGATTGATGTACAGTCATGGCACCATGTTGTCACCGGGCTGAAGACACTAATGTGGGAAGAGATTACAATAACATTATGATATCATTTTTTTAATTTATTAAAATAATATAAAATACCAAAAAATTGACATACTCTTCATCATCCATTACAGAGTGCATTTATAGTAGATGTATCACACAAGGAATATGTATTAAGAGTTGCAGGAAGGATTCATAGATGTTTCCACACAATTTTAATGAAATATCATCTTAAAGATGCAGAAGGGAAAATCAAGCCTCACCCACCTCCTCTTTACACACACTTAATATCCCAAGGAGTGTGGGATGCATTTAGCAACCATCGTGGGGAGGATACTTTTCAGGTACACTGTTTTTGGTAATACGTTTTTTGACTTTTTCTTGTATTCATCACTCTGATTCACAGTTTTTTATTTATGAAACAGCTACTGAGTGCTGAAAATAAAAAATGCGCAACAGAACTAGCGTACCCTTACAG
This sequence comes from Viscum album, assembly GCA_963277665.1. Classification (NCBI taxonomy): domain Eukaryota; kingdom Viridiplantae; phylum Streptophyta; class Magnoliopsida; order Santalales; family Viscaceae; genus Viscum; species Viscum album. The sequence goes on from OY728130.1 coordinate 1,220,000,539, forward strand.
TAAAGTAAGGATGGGGTACGCTGAACTTGAGAAAAAATTGGTACGTCTTTCAAATCTACCCTACTAATAGTATGTGACATAAAACAACACCAAAACCATGTTTCTCTGTTTATATAAAGATTGATGAATCAAAATCGAAATCCATATCCATCCAATACCATGTTCTATGGAAGGAGGTTCGTGTAAAAAAATAGGGGACATTGATAGATGATAACACAAAAAAGTGTGGGAAACATGTGTAAGTATGACATAATATAAATTTGAGTTCCTTTAAATCTATATTACATTAAAATAACTACTTATTTTTCTATATTTTCTATCTGAAATAGTCACAAGAATCAACAACAACCGCACCATATGCAGACATTCTTTCAGCAGCCTTGAAGCAGCAATAAAAGTATGGCCGCGTCAGAGGTGCGGGTTTTGGGGTGACACCCCCCAACATATTTTCAAAAACAAAAACAAGAGGAGGATCAAAATGAAAAAATGGAAAAGCTGCAAGAACAATTATCTTTTTTTCAAGAAGAATTACAATACCAGAGAGAGATGATAGAAAAATTGATGGGGGAGAGGCAAAGAAAAGAAACAACTCAACAACAACCCATGCGTGATGATCTCACCCCACCCCCACCAGCTTTGAGGTGAGCCATTCCCCTAAAAAACCTGACTTAGATGAGGTAATCAATGTTTTAATAATTCTTTTTGTGAAATTTAATTTACATAATCACTGATAGCTTTCCTGTACTAATATTCCATAGGGTGAAAATGACTGTGATTTATATTTATCAACTCCCACCTATCGCCTTGTAGTGAGGGCTACGGTGTTCAATACACAAAACGACATGCTACACAACAGACAGCTTCCGAAAGATCATATTAGAGTGTAAATTAACATATCTAATGAGCCGAGTGCCAAGATACCTGTTCCAAATGATGATGAATACATTAATACGGTTGAACAAGCTATTTGAACATTCGTCTCATGGCCGACAGTTCTTGTAAAAAAACATGTCGACAAAAAGGTATTCATTTCTTATTTATTTTTCAAGCTGGACCTTTAACATTTAATGAAAAAAGGTCTGAACTGATGACTGTTATTACATAATGACAAAGAATATGGGGTGAAACGAAATATCAGCTCAAAACTATCTCAAGGATCAACCATCCGATTGAAACGGTCCACTGATAGCACCTTCACCCCGCCCGTTCTATATCCACATTTAATATCATTACAGGCTCATGTGGATACAAAGTAGAAAGATGGCAGTACTCACATAGTTGCTTTAGAAAAATATATGTATGGGGAGGTGATATCAGATTTCATTAGTGCTGAAAATGTAAATGAAGTCCTCAAGTATGAATGGCTAGGCGCATCAGTTTTAAATGTATACATGAGATAAGTTTTCATGATTTTATTTTACTAAAGCTGATATACTCTGATAATTTTGACTAAATACATTTTATATTTGTTGCAGACATATATATGAAAAAAATTTGAAGGGATTTCCCCATGAACAAAAATTGGGACTCATTAGTCCTCACACCACATCTTGAAAAGATGAAATAGATTCTGTTAAAGAGGCTACAATAATTTCATCCCTGCTCAAATCATTTGAAAACAAAATTACAGATGACAGACACTTTTTAATACTAACGATGCAGGGGTAAAACTATACAATTTAATCATATCAACTATATTTTCATTTCTTTCTTTACATATTCCTTTTTGTATTTTTAGGGATCATTGGATGCTGATTGCAGTCAATTTGGACACTCCAAAGATTTATTTTCTGGATTCAACGCTTGGATATCCAAAAAACAAACCATTCATGATGGAGTTTGTTAATTTGTAATACACTAGATCCAACATTTAAAAAAACATCTAGTTATATAATTTATGTTATATTTTAATGAGGATTCTGTTATGATAGGGTGGTGCATCAATATCATCTAATGCATGGAATGAATCAAAGGCATAAGGATGAGCATGCCTATAAGATCTACAACTGGAAAAATATCCTGGTAAATATAATAACATTTCACTATCCAAAAACATATCCAAACAAATTACTTATTGTTGTTGATGTTTCTATAGTGTCCAAAACAAACAAACGGAAAGAACTGTGGTTATTATGTTTGTAAATTTATGAAAGAGGTCGTATTTCATCAACAAACTAGCATCCCTGCTAAGGTATTTTTGAAAATAATTATGAGTTCATTTAAAATATTTATTAATCCTTTGTGAATTTATATTTTTTCAGTACTACTATGACTGTCGCAGAAAAACATATTCAGAAGATGATATGCATGTCTTTAGAAACGAATGGGAAACATACCTGATGGAAGATTGTACACAAATAGGATGAAGGTGAATTCCTACCACTTATGTTATCTATATATGATCATTGATTATCCTCCAACCTTCTTTGGTGAATTGAGAATGCTCTGATGTATTGAAATCTTAATTTATTACTCAATGTTTTCTATCCCCAGATTCATATTATTGATCTTTGAACAAATCAATATTGAAGTAAGGCATGATGGTGTGCAGTGTGTATGGGGTGAATGACGGAACCACTGAGGATCAGAAAAATCCATTTTCTGTATCTCCTTTGTTTGAACTTGTATTTGAGCACATGTGTTGTTGTTTGGCTTGCACAATTATTTCTAGGTAGATGCATGAGATAATCAGTATCGTTGAGGGATTTTTTGGAACCAAAATATGTGTCCTAGGATAATTCAAGTAATGGAAAGGCTGGTTGAGATAAAATCCAAGTTTAAACGACCAGTACATCATCAAAATAATCAACCCTGTGATGCACCATCATGTAGAATCTGGTCCTCCTGATGATTTGAGATGTTTATGGAAGGTATGGGGAGTCTGATAAACCCCATGGCCACCATAAATAATGTTTACAGATAGCTCCACATGTTTTTTGTGCCTCGTGCATCTTTACAAGGATCACACCATTCACATGGTCAATCTTAGCACGTATGTATCATTCATCCCATTACTACTCTTGGAAGAACCAGAGAATCTGACAATGCATAAGCCCCACAAGACCCATACTCATCCAACCAAGATTATTCCTAGTGTGAAGGGAAGCTAACCATGGGTAATACCCACAACATACCTCTTTTAAATATATGGGTTCTGATCCTTGTATTCTAAATAGTGTACGTAGGAAGCCTCCATGAGGTTAAATCCCAACCAATGGTAAACCATGGTGACCCCCTCACCGGGGTACACCTTTGCTTATTTTCCCTCTTGTATTTCCCTTAGTGGCGTTCAAATAATTCTTCAAAATGAGAAATCTTACCTTTATGGGATGCACCACACTTGGGTCAGACCTCATTGGGCGTTTTGATCCATCTATTAGGTAAACATTCTAGGTGCTCTCTCCTAGAGATGTACCTACCTGATCCACCTTTATAAGTGTTTTGATCCACCCAGGTATTACATCTCTGTAAGACATTAAATCATGACCCTCTATCCTTGTGGGATGTTAAACTCATGGAATACCACATGTTAAACATGGTTTTCCATTAATATATTCAATATTAATGTTTAATCAGTACTTATTAAGGTATTGTGGAGGTGTGGTTTTATGTTTTCTAGCAGATTTCAGAAGATTACATTCTTTATGTAGTCGATTCCATGCTTTTACATTATATGATGATTTTATTATGCTGTATTTTCTTACTAAGTGTAGTATATGAAATGTTTGTGTGGTAAAAAATGTGTTATCAAAGGAATTTGGGGTGTGTATAGACTTGAAAGTTATTTTTAAAATGAATGCAGTTGTATTTCTTGTGGATTTTCATGCTTAAGTCCTTTAAATGTGTTTGAAGAAATGAGAAAGTTGTGTGATGGGTGTTTTCAAATGTATTTAATGTGTTTGGGAGTTTTAAATAGGGTTTTGTTATGAGATGTAGAGAGTCTATATATGTGTATTTACATTGAATGAACGTACATGAGAATGTGTTGATATATATGATGTGTATAATGTAAATTGAGCACAATTTCCATACAAGGTATTTTCTTTATGATGTGCAGGGGACAGGGTGAGAGGGAAGGGGTGGTTTTCTGGGAGAGGGGGAAGGGGGAAAGTGGTAGGGGGAAGGGGTAGTGGGTGTGCTGGGTTCTTTTGAAATATGTAGTGGGTGGGCAGGGGGTGTGCAATGGGCAGTGGGGAAGTGTAGTGGGCAGGGGTGTGCTGGGGAAGGGGGAAGGGGGTTTTTAGGGGGCATGGAGTGTGCAGGGGTAGGGGGTGTGCTCGGGGGTGGGCAGTGTATAGGGGGTGTGCTGGTGAAGGGGGAAGGGGTGCTTCTTTTTTATGGAATGGGGGGACATATAGCCATGTTCTACTAAACATTGGGCCATTTTATTATTATATATAATTAGCCCTAACCATGCACCAATTTTGTTAATTGGTTATTTTATGTTTTATGCCTCACTAGTATAATTCCATTTAGAAACCCCATTATTTATTTCATTATTTTATTACTAACATAATATTTGTTTTATTATGTAGGTGAAGTCTTTTTCCTCAGTTCGAATGCTTTGTTCGGAAACCGCCGCCATGGACGACAATTTTTTAGAGCGGATGGATGCAAAAAGGATGGAACATCATTTTTTTTACTGTTTGTTGGATAAATGTAATTGTAACCAAATTAAACATTGTTTGAAATATATATAGAAGTGTGTTGTTTTGTATTCATGATTTCAAGTAAATGTGTGTATCATTTTTCTTCTTCTGTGCTTTGTGTGCGGGTGTTGTGTGTGTTGTGTGCAGGTTTTGTTTGGACTATGTGCAGGTGCTGTAATGTGTGCAGGTGCTGGGCAGGTTCTGTGCAGGTTCTGGTTTTGGATTAGATATTTGGCCTTTATCAGCGCTAGTTAAGCGCTGATAAATGGATAATATATCAGCGCTATTTTGAGTGCGGATAAAGGTAGTTTTTATCAGCGCTCACAATAGCGCTGATGTATTATACATTTTTCATCACTAAAAATATCATTGATAAATACTACCTTTATCAGCGCTTGCTGAGAACTGATAAAGGGCCCCCCCCTTTATCTTCGTCGAGATTAACATCGCTTTTTTAGTACTGTTAAAGGCCGTTTTTAGCGCTATTATAAGCCATATTTGTAGTAGTGACAGTTCATTATCACATTTAAGTAGCTATACATTTCTAGGTATTTAAAACAGCCAAGGTCCCAGCAACACGACACCCCAACATGGTTTTTTAGAAAAAAGGTTCACACAAACGCACAATAGTTGGAATTTAAACACCAAGCCACCTACCTTGGTCTCCCCGGATCGGTATACACGAACGACGCTCCACGCATCGTCCAAGAACGAAGTAGATCTAAGATAAAATAAATATTTTTCAAATGGAAATAACTTACCCTTGGGAAAGAATGGGTAAGAACAGATTAAAGAGAGGGAAGGTATTACCTGTACGGTTCCAACGAGATCAACCGAGGTGGAATCGGATTCCCGGTGCTCGATCGGGTGATCACGAATGTTTCAGCCGTCCTCCCAAGCTATCCTCTGGTTCTAAGCCTTCCTTATGAACAGGGGGGATACAGCCCGATTTAAGAAAAAAAAATAGACTACACGGCATGTACTTTTCATGTACACGGAGTGTACATTCCATTTTTTACTGTTCCTATGGCGGCTTCTCACCAACGTGGCACTGTTCATCTGTTGACTTGAATACATGGCGTGTTTTTCTTGACTACATGGCGTGTACTGTTTCTAAGCTGGTGGCTGCTTCCACCGCCTTACTATTCACATGCCGACTGACTATATGGCGTGTAAATACCCACTACGCAGTGTGTAGTCAGTTTTTACAGATTTCGTCACTGACGGGGCTACACGCCCTGTGTACTCATCCCACATGGCCAAAATACACTGCGTGTGGAAAAGTACATGACGTGTAGTCACAAAATATAGGATTTTCTCCCATTTTCCGTATTTTCTCAAAAACACTTAAGGAAAAAGGAAAAGAACAAACCAGTAACTCAAGAATTAGAATCGGGTTCTTACATCAGTGGTGGGAACTAATAAAAAATATGTTTTATAAGGAGGAAATTGATTCCATGGATTGTGAGGAATTCAATAAATTGTCTTTAAATAAATATTTTCTCTAAACCCTCCGTCTTAATATGGAAAGACAGTTCCTCAAACTTAAATAGAATGGAAACGAGTATGTCGGGTCATATGAAGAAAACTTTACAAGAATTTCAAGATACCCCCGTGTCATTTTAATGAACACCAAAATCAAGGTGGTTCAATTATTTTTTGGATTAAAGACGATTCTATGAATATAATATGATATTTGGGACTTGAACTGTTATGAGTAGATTGTCTGTTGTTCCCTCAAGGTGGAAATGGAGATAGTATACACTCAGTGGTCTCATGGGGTTGGTGATAAAAAATGTAGAAATTTGAGTCTAATGTGGGAGGATATGTAAATAAATCCCAGGATGTAAATAAGACTGAATATCCCACATGTCAAAATCGCAGAAAAAAGCATCCTAGGAACTATTTATAGGGAACCTAAAAATGATTCAAATGTGGAAGAATAGGGCATCTGGATAAGAAATACCAAAGTGATATGAAGAATCCCACTAACTTGGAGGAAGAAAGGATGGTTCATATCATGGCTCAGCTAGTAGTGTGGTGTTTCAACTACAAGGAACACAATCATTTTTTGAAACAATGCCCAAAGTCAAGGGTTGTCAGACGCAACAAAAAACAACTTATAAATCAATAAGGAAGGTATTTTTCTATCACTACTAATGAGGTAGAGTTGGAAAACGATATGGTGACAGGTACACTAATTTTTTTATTCCAGAATAGATAAATTACTATTTTATTCTAGTTCTATGTATTCATTCATATCTTGAATGTATAATATAACTATTCAAAAAACACCCCAAAATATGGATGTTGAGTTATCTGTGAGAATTGGAAATGGGTAAATTACTATATACAAAGTACATAATGCCTCCCTGATTCATTTTTGTAAACTGAACCTCCTAGAAAAATTTTTCACACTAACTTTGGTGGATTAATATGCTATATTGGGCATGAATTTTCGATATTTATACAATCCCAACACCAACTATTGTGAAAAATATATCACTCTTTACATCCTGAAGCATCCAATAATTCTTTAATAGTTTAAGGAGATAGATGAATCTTCTTTAAAATCATTTTATAAAGTGTTGATATTAAATCCTTATGAGCAAGAATATCTCACTCAAATTATTAAGATAGAAGATATCATCATTCTCAAAGACATGCCCATCGTGAAGGATTACACTAATGTATTACCTAAAGAGTTTCTTGGTCTTCTTCCTAATCGATAGGATGATTTCTGAATTGATATTATTCCTGTATCCCAACCTATATTAAAGAATCCTTATAGAATTTCCACCGATGAGATGGAATAACTGAAGAAACAGTTACAGGAGAATCAGTATAAGGGTTTTATATTCCTGAGTGTTTCATTGTGGGGTGCGTATATCCTCTTTATTAAGAACAAGGATGGATTCATATTCCTCTTCATTGATTATCACGAGTTCAATACAATAACAATGAAGTACAAGTATCCATTTCCATGGATAAATGATTTTTTCTATCAGCTATGTGGATCTAGTTATTTCTCTTATGTGGACCTTTGGTCATGATATCACCAATTAAAGGTAAAAAAAGAAAATATTCCCAAGACTTCCATTTGAATAATATTTCGACACTATGAGTTCATTTGGATTTCATTTGGACTCATTGATTCTCCCACAATATTCATGGGCTTAATGAATATATTTTTCGGTATTTCCTTGCTAAATATATGGTATAATTTAATGATGTTATTCTGATATACTCCAAGTGTAAGGAGGAACATGAGAAGTATTTCAATACTATGTTGAAGAATTGTGAAGCAATAAAGTCATTGAAAATTATAGTAAATGTGAGTTATTTATGGAGGAAGAATCATTATTGGGTCATGTTATCACCAAAAACGAATATATGTGTACCCTACTGAGATAAAGGAAATCTAAGAGTGGCCCATGACAATGTCTATAATAGATATCTATAGTTTCCTTGTCCTCTATGGTTATTACTGGAAATTTGTGAATAACTTATCATGATTGTAAAAACCAATAACCAAGATAACATAAAAGGGAATGATGTTATTTTAGACTCAATAATGCGAGGAATGCTTTAAGGAGAAACAAAATAGGCTTATCATTGTGATAGTACTCACACACATGACAAGTGGAGAACTCTTTGTGGTATACAATGATACTTCAAAGAAATGCTTAGGCGATGTACACATGAAAAGGGATAAATTGATATTTGACACCTCATTATAGTTGAAAATTCCTAAGAAAAACTATCTTATTCATTATCTAGAGTTGGAAGCAATAATCATTGCATTGAAAATATGGTTCATTATCTCTATGGGAGAAAAGTGTGAGATATATACTGATCACAAGAGCCTAAAATATATATTCACATAAAAGGAGCCTAATATGTGCCATTTAAGATTGTTAGAACTCAACAAAGATTATGAATGCTCAATCTACTACCATCATTCAAAGGTAAATATGGTGGATGATTCTCTATGTTGAAAGGATGAAGAATCTTTTATAATAATGAGAATTGAGAAGGATCAAATATTCTTATAATTAAAAAGGATGGACATGGGAATAATTGAGAAAAGAACATCATCAGTACTTTCTCACTGGTTTTATCCGCTATACCATGTAATGAAAATAAAGGATTCTCAAATAAATGATATGGAAATTCAAAATAGGGTAGAAGCTATCTAAAATATGAAAACCTCAGAGTTCATGATCGGTGAAGATGGAGTCGTAATATTTGGGTCACAAATATGGGTACCATCCAATCTAGAGATAGAGAAAGATATTCTTAATGATGCACATAACTTAACATTCTCTTTCCACAAGGGAGCACAACGATGTAATTTGATCTCTATGAGAACTTTTGGTGGGATATTATGAAAAAGGATATTTTTTATACACATAAAAATTCATGGTATGTAATCAAGTGAAGGAAAAAAGGTAAAAAGTCTAACGGTGTGAGAAAAATATTACCCATAACAACATAGAAATGGGAAAACATCACACTGGAATTTTTCACTAGAATTCCAAAGAAATCCAGAGAAAACAATGCTATGTGGGTTGTTGTGGATCATTTTACAAAGATGAATCACTTTATCACAATTTGAGAGGACTTCTCACTGGATCAACTTTCATGGATATACATTAAATAAGCACTAAGAATTCATGGAGTACCACTATCTTTTATATACAATCAAGATACATGTTTCTCCTCAATGTTTTGCCAAAGTCCTCAACATACTCTAAGTACTGAGCTGATCTTCAAGATGTCCTATCATCCTCAAACTAATGGACAATATGAGCAGACTATTCAAACACCATAAAAAATGTTGAGATCATGTTCAACAAAATTACAAGGATAGTGGGACCAACATCTTCAACTAGTCGAATTATTTTACATTAATAGTTTCCAATCTAGCATCGAAATGGATCTATGTTAATCCCATTATGGGAAAAGGTGAAAAACACCGACATTATGGGATGAAGTCAGTGATCGAAATCATCTTGGACTTGAAATGGTTGATGAAATGTAGGAGGAGGTGAAAACCATTCAATATTTGTTAAAGTCATCCCATCATCGACAAAAGAGAAAATCCAACTATCATTGACGAGTCCTTGAGTTTAAAGATGGAAACTTGTTATTCCTCCACATATCTCCATGGAATTTGATCATGAGATTTGGAAAGAAAGGAAGGCTAAGTCCTAGGTACACCATCTCCATTGAGATCCTATATCAATTTGTTGTTGTGGACTATAGACTAGATTTTCCACAAACCAAGCCTCAAGTACACGATGTATTCCATGTATCCCTCTTAAGGAAGTACATAATAGATTCATCACGTGTACTAATTTCAGAGGTGGTGTATTTGGAGAATTATATTACCTGTGAGAAGTAACCAATGAAGATCTTGGATCATAGAGATAAAGGTCTACACAACAAGACTACTCCCATGGTCAAATTACTATGGTAGAACCATAAGTACAAAGATGAAACATCGTAACTATTGAAAGTGATAACGAAAAATTACCTAGAGATATTTTCATCTTAGGTAATAAAACGATATTTCAAGGGTGAAATTTCTTATGTGGGGGAAGAATGTGATGAACCAAATATTTTAACAATGAAATTCACTCTTTATAATTATGTCATTTATTATAACCACAAAATATCACACCAACAACAAAAAAAATTTATAAATGAATAATTAATGAAAAAGGCATTTCTATATGTTAATGAACATAAACCAAAGGAATAGTAACCTGACCTTTGGAATAGTAACATGAACCTTATGAAGAGTAAATCATATAATTAAATATTAACCTCACCAATGAATTTATAGAAAAAATTTAAGCATCTTATAAGTGGTAATATAATATAACAATATCATAGTATAAGGAAATAAATATTGTAAAAATTAGTAATTAAGTGTTCTTATTTTTTTATGTCTTAAATATTGAATTAATATTTTATGACTAATTCAATAATTTAAAAGGAAATTTAATTTCATAAAATTTATTAATAAATTAGTATTTTGATTCCTTATGATTATGAGATAATTTTATGAGGCCTTAATTAAATTTTCAAAGTGTTAGAAAAGTAGTTTTAATTTTAAAAATTTTATTTTCCAAGTAAATTATAATTTTAATAAAAAATTAAATTTATCATATTTTGAATACTTTTTTTTATAAACTGGAGTTTATTTTTTAATTCTACATGTCAAAAATTAGGTTGGGTGAATTTTTTGGGATTTTTCGGAAAAAAATTGATTTGTTGGTGAATAGTAAAATACGATAATTTGCGTTAAATGCTAAATACATTAATTATAGACTCATAGGTGATGTAGTGACGATGTAAGACAATTATATCGAACAAAAATACTCATGTTATTGTATTTAGTTTCTAGAATCAGCAGTATACCTAGTCTTTATAAAATTATTAAAATAATAATTAAAATACAAATAAAAACACACCACCCCAATATAAATACGATTACTCGCCACATCTTCTCCTCTCTCCACTCAACACTTGATCAAAATCCAAAATCTACCCAATACTCTTCCCAAACCTCTCTCCAATTTCTGGAAACGTTTTTTTTTTCAAAAAATAACACAACCAATCTCCTAACGAGGTTCTCAAGAAGAAGGAATCAAGAGGTAAAACCCCATTCCTTTTTCTTTCAATTTCTTTTCATGTTTTCTGTTTTATTATCTTCTCATTACTTAACTCTTCCAAAGTGGAATGAAAAATATTTTAGGTTATATATACTATATTTTTATAATTATTAAGGAATTATTATTCATCAAATATCTTCTCTACTCTTTTATTTTAAGAAGAAAAACATCATCTATGAGGTGCCGATTTACAACCTACATGGACGACGTGCTTTCATCTTTAAATACCTCTTTTATTACTAGTCATGAAACCATTTTTATGGTTTAAAAAGATTATATTATATGTATTTCAACCTATTTAATGTTATTTAACAATTATATACACATGATATTTAATAATACAACAAAATTGGTTAGTGATTTTCAAAAAACACTAAATTAATCTAAACGATTATCATTAATGATTTATCTAATGAATCACACTTTATTTTAGAACCAAAATGGTATTTTAATATTATATAAGTTCATAAATTACAAATAAATTCATTTCTGAATAACTACTCTCATTCTACCTAATTTTCTAATACACATTTTCAAGTAACTCATTCATGAAAACCAAGGAAACTAACGCTTTCAAACAATGAAATTGAATTTCATAACCCATCAAAAGGGAAATAAATTAACTTAATAAAACTATAATAAATCAGATAAATGTATCAAAGGTCTTGAATTATTTATTAATGGATTTGATTTTATTATTTAGTGCCTCAAGATCAAGTGAAGAATCATTTCAAACCAAAGGTAAGGGATTCTACCCAAACATCCATTATTCCTTTACGTTATTCATTATCTATTTTTACCCAATAGAAATCACTTTTTATTATTATATAAAACTTTAAATTATTTCTATATGTTCCAAAATTATGTATAAATACCCATTCATCCTTATGTTTTTGGATACACATGTTTTTAAAATTTTCTCTACTCAATTATTAATGATTATCAAGCGCAATTTTAGGGAATTTCTCGAATTTTGACCCAATTTCATGAATAATATATAATATATTTTAATCCAAAATTATTTTTATAAAATCCCAAATTATTCCTAGGAAATATTTATTGTTTCAATTTTTGTTATATATAAATTATTATTCCCTACTCTTCTATAAATGCTCTTAAATATTTTCCTTAAACTGCACTAGAATATTTTAATTCTAAACATTCATAAATAATATTTTTAGATGTTATCACTTCAGTTTGACAAAAAATTTCATTATCTATAACTATTTTACCTTAATTATGTACTTTAATTATTTAAATCCTTTATTTCATGGACAACATTGTGTTATTTCTTTATGTTATTCCCTTTTCACAAGATTATGATACCCAACTCTTACCATGGGTAACCCTTTTGTTTATGTTTGATTCTTTATGTATATTTATTATTAGGGAACAAATATTCATAAACATGTTAAGATGGGTGTTCCTAGATAGTGTTCTAATGCACTGTTTAATTTTTAGTCTCAGGATACTTTATATGCAACAGTCTTGTTGGTTATCCTTGACTCGTGGTCCTCTATGTGCAACAAGCCTTGACTCATTCTCCTCTATGTGCAATGAGCCTTGACTCATGATGAATTCATGTTTTATGTTTCTACCAAATTAATATGAATCCAATATTATATGATCAAACATTATTCTTCCTTATGTTTAACCATGTTCTATGGCTTTTTATATTGTTATATTATGCCTTCTTGCCCATGCGCTATGCTTTATTTAAATGTGTATTCCCTTAATGGGCTTTATAGACCATCCCTTTATTAATGTTATGCTAAAGTTATCATGTGAATATTTAAGGTCTCAAATGAAGTTAGGATCTCATAATTTATGATAAATAATGAAATGTTTTATTTAATAAAATGTTTTTAGTTTTATATACCAAGTATTCCAAGACACTATAATTCATGATCCTTTGCATGTAATTTTATGTCTAATTATGATTAAAATAATGTAATTATATGTGTAAAAGGATAGGGTCACTATATATAGATTGTAACATCCAATGTTTCACATAAATTTATATTTCCTACTACAGGGTCTCGTTTAGATAATATCCTATATCAGATATTACCTACGGCGTACCCCATGAGAATGTTCTTCAAAGTCATATGAGTATCCAACCATGAAATACAATATCTTTTGTGTCCCTAAAATGATATCATCCAGCTAAAAAAATTAATAATTGTTTTGTAACCGTTCTCGGTTCTCATCAAAGCAGGGAACTGTTATTCCCTTATAGCATGATAGCAACTCATAGGACATTATCACTACTATGTTACACAAAGGGACAATATTTATGTGATAAAGAGTTTATTAAATTTTAAAACAATGAATATAATTTATCATAAATAACATATAATTAGGTTATATAACACAAAATACAACATATTTTATAGAAGATATGATAGAGACTTTCCACATTCTCTACAATATTCTCCAAAGGAGTCTCTCTGATAATAGTGCCAACATGGTGCCAAGGAAATTTATGCCTATCCCAGATTCTGAGGGAAAAATTGGGATCCATAATATTTTTTCTCAATGTAATAAATATATAGTCCATAATTAGCTTTTATGTTGATATATTTTCCTTTTCATGTAATACTACTCTAGAAATACCATCTTATATTGCCTCTTGGTTTCCCGTAGGGACATGGTTATTAGGAATAGAACCTGGTGATGAAGTGATTTCCACTTTCATAAAAAGATCAATTTCATAATTTTTTGAAAATTCCAGGCTCTTTCCACTATCAATTTGATAGGTACATGAAGATGAAAATTCCTAGAAATGGTTTGAATTTTTGGACATATATTTTTCCATGTTGTAAATTTAACCTAGAATCATATCCAATGAGTGACTCATAAAAATAAATGGGTTATTTACCCATCATATAGGCTTCTCAATAATATCATATAGATACTAATCCACCCAAATTTTGGTATAATCCCCAAAAAAGTAGTTAGAGAATCTATGGGTGAGATGAGAATTTTATTCCTAATATCCACACACAACAACATCGACAAAAGTTGACGATGGATTTCTATATGAGAATCCTCCTTAATCTCGATAAAAGGAAAGGAAATAGATTCCTGTAGAAATAAAATATGTTATGAAATCCTATAAGTGTTTTAAATTTTAGAACTGATTTCTCTGTATATTCAAGAGGTCATAATCCCATCTCAAATTGAGATGATGTAAGTGAATTATTAAATGTTTTCCTAATCATTACCCAATTCTATTCTAGAAGGTGAAAAGTATGTAATCGAGTTAAAATAAAGTGAATTACTCAAAAACATAATAATTCCATCGAATTTTATGGTTGATGGATGTAAAGTAGTAATATTGATCAATTATGGGAAATAATAGTATAAGGAATCAATATGATATATTGATACTCAGAACATAGAAAGTGTTCCACTATCCCTCCTTATATAAATTAGAATAGAGTTTTTTAAGGTGGATACCTGCCATATTGTATGTGACACATCAAATCTAAAATCTGATCATGAGTGGGAATAACTATGTTGATGGAATATACTTCTACTAATGTAGCCTCCATCATCAAAGTGTGGACCCTAACACATGAGTAAGCATCACAGGGTAGTAAAATAAATCCTCTTATGGAATGTGTGAAAAATTCAACAATCCCAAAATATGATGATATGTACATCCAGATATTGTAACCCCATATGGTGTATTGACCTTGTTCAATGGTTTCCCCTTATGAGACTAAAACACATCGAGGATTTTTAGTAAGGTGAGTTTAGGTGTGCAAAACAATTTAATTTTTTCCATTAAGTTTCAAAATGATTTTTTAAATCTAATAGAATTTGATAAGTGATTGAGTATGAAGGCATATGACCAATTAATTATTCATAATATTTATTAATCCTATAGAATAAAACATTTTTACATTCACCCAGTTGTAAACCATTGGAAGGAATTCATCATACATCCTTCCAATAATCAATATTGTTACTAGTTGATAGATATACCAAAAACTAATCATATATTCACCATGTGATAGATAATTTTTTTGGTTTCTGAAGAATAATAGATGATCAATTCAGTAATATACCAGTTATTAGATACATTGAATATCGAGAAAATACCACTATATTATATAAATAATTGGACTCCAATCATTCCGGATATTCTATATAGTTCTCATACACCTATAAAGTTTGAGACCATTCATTAGTGAAGCTGCCACTAGACTACAAGTCCCATTTGAACTCAACCCCCAATAGAACTACCCCAAAAAATCTAAAAAATGGACGGATTATTTAGATAATAATGTCATAGATATAAAGAATGGAAATACTAGAAAATTTTAGTTTACTAATATCTATCAAAAATGAAGAAATTTACTTGAATTGAATTTTGGATTAGGTGACATGTGGTGGAGATATTGACATGAACATTTTTCATGAAAACCTCGACCTAAGAAAATTGATAAAATTTACTAGACATATGAATTATGGTCTCATATTGTAAGATAAAATTGTACAGATGTATTCTCCTTGAAAATGTGTAATTATATAACTTAGGGAGAAGATGTCCATTAAATATTTGTCTTCTGTAATAGTTTGGTATCAAGGGTCTGCCTCAGTATTTCCATCTAATACAATTCTCCTCTATATGTAACTCATTGACCCAAATTGGTGCCTTCGACCATGATGCATTTTCTCTAAAAATAAAAGAAATTGAATTGTCATAATGTTGAGAAACTGAGAGATAATATTTTAAAAATGTCAATGGGAACCACATTTTTTCTTATGCGGACCATATAATATCCATGATATTATATGAGTTATGAAACTATTAAACCGAAGTAGTTCCTCCATAATTTGAATAATTCATTTAGTGGGAAAACTGTTTCACAACTTATGGAGCTCCAGTACATGAAAGAGTTTGATCATATATGGATATGTGTATGTGAAAGGAATTGTGTATTGCAAGCTCTATGGGATCCACAAACCACCTGACCTTACTACATTAAAAACTAGTTCACCTGACACCCTTATATTTGTATGGGACCTTATACTGGTCCACCAACAAACCACAAAGTATTCATGTGAACCAAATTTATTCCTTGTAAATGGATCCTCTTTATGTTGATCTGACCCCAATCTGATGGGGGTGGGGGGATTTCTTAGGATATAAACTTTTGTAAATAAATCAAGAAATCTATTGAGAAAATTTAAGTATCCAACAACTGAATTTGGAAAACAAGAATTTCGGATTAATAAGAAAAAGTGATGAAAACTACATTATAATACATATTTTGTAGAGAGGAAAAAATGTTATGTGGAACCCACTCATCACAAAGATACACCTCAAATGAAAACCCCTTTCTCCATGAGGTGATGATCTCATACCCTCATAAAATGAAACTTTTCTGCAATGAGAAGGGGTAATATAAATTCCACACAAATGAAAATAATTTCTCATGTCTGTATAAAACATTATACCTATCACTGAAAAAGTTTTAAATCTAATGAGGTGAATTCTCCATGCCTTCTACAAACAAAGTCATTTACGGATTACACATAAAATTGTTTTCCACTATATAGAATAATTTATTCTATGTATCTATTCATTTCATGAAAGAAGTTATTGTTGAGATACTTTTAAATACCCAAATCTACTCTCCAAAAAGATATAAACGGGAGACAAAATAAAATAAGTGGGAAAATAAACCTCGAGTGATAAACTTCCCTTTTATGAAGCTCACTAAAAGGGTAAGTAACTCACTCTCAACAAATGAAAGGGGGATCATCTACAAAAGGGATCCTCAATTTGAATGTCCAATTCTACAAAAGGGAGCCCCCTGAAAAGGAAAACTATTCAGGTTATACACAAATTGATACTCTTAATTTTTTAGGAGAAATATTCACAATGAACCCCCCATTGTAGAAGACACCCTTTATTTAAAATATTCCACATCCCACATGGAAAACACAATATGTAAAATAGGGTTTACCTAGGTTGTTCACTTTTCTTGTCTTATTATTATCCTCCAACATTAAAATTGGATTCATGATATCCCATTAATAAATAATAAAAATGAATATCTCTAACCTATGACAATACATAAGGAAGTCTAATTTGAGACCACCATAGAAGCCTCTGGACGTGTACAGTCATGGAATAATTCCCACTAGTGTATCCCACATTTGATCATACATTACTATTGTAAGAGACATCCCCCAGTTATCCTCCCCCATAGTTGGTTTCCTCAATATGTTCACAAACTATTATTCTCATGGTAATGAGGGCCCGGTCCTTGGAGGTAGTAGTGGAAGGATTCATAGTACAAGAAACAATATTATCCCCCACACGATTCCTTTAATATGAAGAGAATCGAGTAAAATTTGTCCCTTTTGTTTTCCAATAAACATATATAGAAGTTATAACTTGGGGTTTAGAAATAAAAAAGGAAAAGAGAATGTGTAGACCCAATATTTATTTCTAGCTACTGTAAATCCTGAGATTTTGTTAAATATATTTTTTCTCATAAATGTAATCTTTTTGATATTTTTCATTTCACACAACACTAAATACATGTTTTAAAATTAGAAAATTATGTTTGACATTCATTATAAACAACACCAAAATAATATTTCACTATAAGAAAAACTTATATTAACTTTAGGTACACGCAAAATTATGTTTAGATTATGTTACACACAATTCTGAGTTCCTTCAATAGTTTGTGTTACATGCAAGGTCAAGATTCACCGATCCACATTATATTATTAATATTGATATTAAAATATTATTATTGTTACCACCTAGCTATTGGAATGGAAGTTAAAAATAAGATTAAATTAATTTTAATTATATTATTTACACATGTAAATAGCATGAATGCTTTGGTTATCAAATAATTATAAATCAATGTAAGAACTATTTAAAAATAAAGAAATTACTTTTCAAAGAAACCCATTTTTCTTTGTACAAACAAACTTTTTTCTTAATAGTCTAAAGGAACTAATTTTGATGAATATTTTCAATAAAATTTATATATTATATATTCAATCAATATTTTTGATACTCATCGAATATATTTGATAGGTATAATATAATAATAAAACCAAATTTTTCAATTAAAAGATATATTTTTCTAAAAGGTAATATTACCGGATTTTAATAGAGAACCCATTTTAAATATAAATTGTGATAAATTAATAATTTTTTGACAAAAAAATCATTTTTATAAGTAGAATATCAATATTTACTTTGGGTGTATTTTTAGTATGTTTCTGAGAAGTTTCATTTTTGATGAATTGTGAAGAGCGATGAATTTTAATACAAAACTGCGTTTTGGTTTAATTTGTTTATGGAGTAATATTAAAAATTAATTTCGTTTTTTTAAGTATAATTAGATATATTATACGTTAATTAATCCAATGTAGGTAATTGGAATCAATTTCATAATAAAATTGGATAAAAAATACTTCAAACTTGTAGACTTTTTCACCGTTAAACCATCCTTTCATGACACATCTACGAGATTAATTTTAAATTAATGTCTCCACTACAGGAAAAGTCCACTTTTGTGTTGGTTTGTTTGGGATGGGTTCACCTCCCATCACAAATAGTTCATCGAAAAAGACTATTTTTGATGAGAAACGTTACCCCCCACAAACAACCATTAAAAAAAAGTTTTTGCGATGTAAATCTCTTCCTATCGCAAATACCTTTGGTACACACTATGCGCCAAACCCCATGAAAGGTATTTTTGATGGGACTATACCCATGTCGCAAATACATTCTATCTTATTTGTAATTTGTGATTGGAAATAACTTCAATATCAAATAAACTATCTGAAAATGTGTATTTGTGATGAGATCCAAAAAAATACTTTTCTTACTGCCACACTAATTAATAACGGTGTGTATTATTTGTTACTAGAACCCCATCACAAATAGTCTTGTCATAAATTATCTAACCTAGATCTACCCACACCATATCTTTTTTCATTCCATTCTCTTTTGAAATCCATTTTTCTCATATTCTCTCACACTCCTCTACATACACTTTTAGAATCATAAACTTTTAGAGGAATGAAATGTTTTGGAATTGAATCTTCTAGAAGACTCATTTTTTAGGTAATTATTTAATGTTTTCAATTTTTAATTAATTTAATTTATTTTATAATGATAACAAATATTATTTTTTAGTCATAATTAGATCAAATTAGAATAACATAGAATCATCTTTCAGTAATAAGTTGTTAAGTAATAGTGATTATTTTTAGCAGTTAATATTTATTTTTAATCAGAACTGTTTAGCTTTAATTAGTAGTATCTAGTAATAAATAGTAATAATTAGTAATAATTATTAAAAATAGTAATAATTAGTGGCAATTAGTAATAATTATTAATAAATAGTAAAAATTTGTAATAATTATGTGTAGTTAGTAATAAATAACCACAATTAGTAATAATTAGTAAAAATTAATCATATTTAGTAATATTTATTAAAAATTAATGACAATTATTATAAATTAAAAATAAATAGCTGTAATTTGTAATAATTAGTGGAAATTAACTATATTTAGTAATAATTAGTGGTAATTAGTAATAATTAGTAAAAACTACTGATAAGTAGTGGTAATGAGTAATAAGTAGAAAAAAATAGAAAACCATAGTAATAATTAGTGGTAGATAGTAATAATTAGTGGTAATTTTAAATGATTAGTGTTAATTAATAATAATTAGATATGATTTTTCGTAATTATTAAAAGTTAGATATATTTACCGTAAATTATTAATAATCAGTGGTAATTTGTAATAATTACTATTAATTACTAATAATTAGTAGTAAGTAGTAATAATTTGTAAAAATAGGTAATAATTTGTAAAAAGAACTAGAAATTGGTATAAATTAGTAAAAATTAGTTGAATTTATTATAAAATTTAAAAAATTAGTAATAATTAGTTGTAGCTAGTAATAATCAGTAGTAATTAGTAATAAATAGTGGTAATTTGAAATAATTAGTGGTAATTAGTGATAATTAGATCTAATTAGTGCCAATTACTAATAATTAGTGGTAATTAGTAATAATTAGTCCTAATTATTAATAATTAGTTGTAGTTAGTAATAATTAGATATAACTAGTGATAATTATATATATTAGTGGTGAATAACAATAATTTTTCATAATTAGTAATAATTAATAATAATTATCCATAATTAGTAATAATTAGCAATAATTAGAAATGATTATAAATAATTATAAATAATTAGCCAAAATTATTAATAATTAGTATCGATTAAAAATAATTAGTTAATGTAGTAATCATTAGAAAAAATTGTTTAAAATTACTTATAATTAGTAAAAAAAAGTTTTAATTATTAATCATTTTTGGTAACAAGTAAAAATTGTTGTAATTAGTAATAATTGTTGGTAATTATAAAAAATTAGTAATAATTAGTAATAATTTTAAATAACGAGTGACAAATAGTGGTAATTAGTAAGACTTAGATATAATTAGTCACAATTAGTTATAAAAACTGGTAATTACAATTAATTAGTAAAAATTAGTAAAAATTAGTAATAATTAGTAACAATTATGAATAATTAGTAATAATTTGTAATAATTAGTAAAAATTATGAATAATTAGTAATAATTAGTAATAATTGGTAATAATTAGTAATAATAATTTACAATCATTCAAAATTAGTAATGATTAAATAATTACCTCTAAATAGTAAAAATTATTAAACATAACCAGAAAAATTTGGAAATTAGTAAAAAATGGTGGCAATTAGTACTAATTTGTGGTAATTATTAATAATTAGTTTTAATTAGAAATAAGTGTTTGAAATTATCAATAATTAGTAAAAATTAATAATTATTTATAATAATTAGTAATAATAAATTAAAATTATTAATAATTAGTCAAAATTAGTAATAATTAGAAAAAATACACGTAATTAGTTAAAAATTAGTAAAAAATAGTAAAAACTACGAAACATTAGTAATTATAAGTGGAAATTAATAATAATTTTTAATAATTACTTATAAATTTTATAAATTTGTAATAATTGGTAAAAATGAAATAATTAGTAATTAATACTATAAATTACTATGAAATTATAATAATTAGAGGTAATATGTAATAATTATTTTAAATTAGTGATAATTAGTCAAAATTAGTATTAATTGGTAATATTTAGATCTAATTAATGGTAATTAGTTATAAATAGAGGTAATTAGTAAAAATTACTTATCAATTCTAATAGTTGGAAGTATTTATTACCAATTACTAGAAAAGTGACAATGGAATAGTTAGTAAATTTCTAGGTCATGAGAAATGAAAAATTCAGACATGGTTGACAGAAAATGGTCATTTCTCATGAACTGGAGACTGTAAATTCTGTTATTTAAACTTTTTGGGTAATTTATAAAATATTTTTTTACTTTATATTTGATAATACTGAAAATTAGATGAAATTACTAAAAATTAATGGTAATTACCAAAATTTCAAATAATTTACAAAAATAGTGGTTTTAGTAAAAATTTACAATAAATAGTTATAATTTATGGAAATTAGTAGTGATTACTAATTGAATAATGGTTATCGAAAAAATATTTTTAATTAGTAAACATTCCCTATAATTATATGTAATTATTTTAAATTAGTAAATATCAGCACTAATTAGTAACAATTTGGGGTAAATAAGTAAAATTTATAATATTTAAAAGTAAATTATTATTTTTAAAAATATATTCATTTTGGATCTTCTTTTTCTTATATCAAATTAATAAGAAATAATATATATTTATTTTTTATTTTTTTGAGAAATATGGAACAAGGAAGTAGAAAATCGTCTTTACTACTTGGTCATGATTAGATAAATCATCACAGAAATACAAATGATTCTTGTCTAAATAATGTATATTTTGATGGTGTTGAAGCTTTTTTTAATAATTTTCTTCATAAAAAATATATTTTTTCTGATGAGGTAATTATATTTCCATGTATGAAATGTGATATGATTTGGTAAGAAATATTTGACCACATTGAGGGTCTTTTATTAAATTTTGCTTTTCAAACAGATTATGTTTTTTAGTATCAACATGGTGAATTTAATTCTAGTTAAAATATTAAAAATTTGGATCTAGATCGATCATTGATTCAAAGATAAGTGCATCTTATTGTTGGTCCTTTTCACAAAATTAAAACTCAGGATGATATTGAATTAACACATGCAATAGAACCATCTCGATTTTATGATTTGTTGGATTCTGATAAGGGAGCTTTATATCCTGGATATAAGATATGAAAATTTAAATCTATTGAGAAACTTATGGTAATTAAATCAGATAATGGAATTTCAAATATGTGTTTTGATCAAAGATTCTCTTTGGTTAAAGCACAATTACTAGAAGAAAATGTGTTTCCTACAAACTTATATAAGAGAAAGAGGTTGGTTTATTATTTAGGTCTTCGTTATCAGAAGATTTGTGTATGTTTAATTGATTTCATCTTATCCTATGGTGAAAATGAGTCATTGGTCAGTTATCTTAGATGTGGAAAATTGAGGTACAAAGTGGCTTAACTAGGGAAGTCTGGATTGATTACTATTAAATAGTTGAGGTATTTCCAACTTATACCCAGATTGCATCATTTATTTATGTCTCAAAACATAGCAACAATGATATCATGACAGAAAAACAATATTTCAACTAATAAAAGATTTAATCTCCCTTTTGATGTTGATTCATGGGAATGTTTTTACTAGGTACATCTGTCATTTCCTTTAGAAGCTCAAACCGTGCAATTAGGTCTTTTTACTGACTGTTTCTATCCATTTAGTTATTATGGTAGACAATATTATTATTGGTCTGTATTTATAACACCATAAAACATAACTAATTTTTTGTTGACGAATGATCTATAAATATTTTTGACCTTATTGATTCTAGGACTTCCAAAAAATAATATCAATTTTTATTTGAATCCATTAATTTATGATTTAAATTTATTATGGATTAATGGTGTTAGTACATATGATGTTATTATGAAACAAATTTTCCCCATGGAAGATTCATTAATGTGGATAAATAGTGGATTCCCTGCATATGAAATGATGTCTGGATGGAGTAAACATGGTATAAAATCATGTCTGTACTATATGAGTAATTGAAAATAATTTGTGATCATTAATGGGAGAAAACATTTTATTTTCATCAGTTATAATAGATTTCATCCCATTTATCATCCATTCTAAATGAATAGAAATCAATTCTAAAAAGTTAAAATTGAAGATATTGGACCCCCAGAAATGATCTATGTTATCGATTTAAAATCCATTGTCTCTTCATTACCTCCCATTAACTTCAAACTTACAATAAACCAAAAAAAATATGGATTTAGAAAATATAAAAATTGGACTGAATGGATTATTTTTTTGGATCCTTCATATTAGTCTCATTTTTTGTTCTGTCACATGTTTTATGTCTTGCATTTTTAGAAGAACTATTTTGATAATATATTTTATACATATTTTGACACACTTGGTAGAACCAAACATCATATAAAGGAATTATTAGATCTTTCCAAAACATATTGGTATGTAGAACCCCAATTGTTTGAAAATGGAAGCCAATAAATGTTAATGATTCCAAAAGCAACTTAAAAACTTTCCAAAAAAACTGTTTATTAATTTTTCAATGGATTATCGATTTAAGACAACTAAGTTTTTGTGTTTCTAGTTTGGCTAGATGTGTTAGAAAAAATTATATTACTGTATTAAGAAGTCCTGATTGTTAGGTTTTATTGTAAATACCTCTATAGAATGGATTTAGATGTTCTTTGAATTCTTGGATTTGTTATGTGATAATAGAAATATCATATTCTTTCCAAGAAATAATCATGGTGAAAACATACTATGATTCACTTTGTATAGTTCAAGAATACATTGTTTTAATTTTCTGTAAACATGAAGAAAAAATCCCTAATATTTCATTGATTCAATGGAACATTTGATATTACATTTTATGGATAAAGAAAAATGTGAATGACTAGTACAATTATAATGGATGGATAAATATAAGAGATGTATGAAAAAAATGAATAAAAATGTACAAAATGAAGAATAAGTTGAAGGTTTAATTGAAGAAGCTTATTTATAGTAGGAATTATTTTTTATACTCCCATTATATCCAAACTAGATATCCTTTAAAACATAATCAAATGGTTCATAAAGAGGGAACTCTTGATGATGCACTGAAAATTCAATTATTAGTCTTTAAGCAATATGGACATAGCTTTGTTGGACTTCATGAATAGTGGCTTTTAGATGATGCACATCACAAGGATCATACATATTCCTTATTAAACTATAAATAAATGATAAGATTTGTAGAGTTAGTTTTTCTACTAAATATTCATTATTATTTCTTAAATAAATAAATTTTATTTTATTTCTTGATTATATTTTAATCATATCTAGAAACTATTTCCAAAAATCCCATAAACATCTCTTAAAGAACATCTAAATCATAATTTTTCGTCTTGGTTTCAAAAAAAAGTATAGTAAATTGATTATGGTTTAACATATAGAAATAATTTCTTATTTTTTATGTTTTTATTTTTTTCGGTTTTTTCAGCTTTGAAGGTATCATAAGATGCTAATAAAATAGATAATAAAAGTGTATATTTAGTTACCCACCATCTAAAATGTCTAAATATTATAAGGAATATGTGGTGAATTGTTTTGATTTCATAAATATGTATATATTGAATAAAATAGGAATATTGGCATTTTCTTGAGAGAATATCATCATAGAGAAAGTGAATTTGACATTAATATAATGTTTGATGATTTAATTGAGCTGTGTTATTTATGAAACAATTATTTAATGATGTTAAAATATCATTAGATTGATACTAATTGAGTCTTTCAGGTTCATATGCACCATGTAATCATTCATAATTAATATAAAATCATTCAAGTAGTAAATAAAAAATATATTGGATCATTAAGTGCAAAAAATATATAATTCCTATTATTGTGGTTCGTAAAGAGAGTTAATTGATTAGTGGATCCATATAAAAAGGAAATCCCATCAAAATAAGTTTATATAAAAGTGAATGTGGTATTATTAAATTGAAATGAATTAATAATTTTCATGAGATAACTCCAAATACATGTTTTCAAGAAAGAGACATGAATATTGATGACGAAGCCCAATAGTTACAGGTTAATGGTGGCAATGATATTGATTATGTAACAAATGAATTTGAATTTATAAGGGATGATGTACCTAAAACTACAATGGTAATTGATGATACTAAGAATAAAGATGAATGAATTGAAATTTTCATATTAAAACATAAGGATAAAAATAATGAATGAAACAATTACTTGTTAGTTATAGTCAGAACATATATAGATATATAATACTAATTTTCTTTTTTTTTCTGATTATATTTGGTTCATGTTTTAGATGGCTGAAAAGACTTAGCATGACATCCTCTGTAGCCTCAAGGAGGTTGTAATACCCTGTGTTGATCCTGATTCTTTATCATCAAACCCTTAGCTTCCAAGTGGTTCATCATCATCTCCAAGGGGTCGATCAATTATGAGATTAATGATTCCCAACCTAATTACGGATAGACGTCCATATATTGAATTGGATCAACATATGTATAGGTATTTTCAGTTGTGTATTTTAATTAGTTTTCATTAATTTTCATTAGTTTTTTTATGTTCTAATTATTGGATTATTTGATATTTTTCATATATTTTCAAATATAGTTGTTGGGAAGGGGATCAATATTTTGGGGAAATAATTTTCTAAGGAATGGGTGACATGGGATCAGATTCCCATTGATGTTCGTGACTGAATGATTGATCATTAGATGGTAGGTAAATAAATAATAGTTTTTATGAAATTTATTTAATTATTAACTTAATATTATTTGAAAATATAGGGTTTATGGTATCTCATTGATGATAAAATGACGAGTTCCATTAGGGAGCATCGAGAGGTGTGTATGTGTGACCACTACCATCAGGTTTTGCACAATTCGAAGAGGATGGCCATGAAGGAGGGAGTAAAAGAATTTGATCAGCCTTGCTTCACCCATTTACCTGATTATATCTCATCTCACGATTAGAATGGATTATGTTTATACTATATGTAATCTAGTTTCCAAATGAGGGAATCATTAGGTCAGCAGAACTGAGGGATGCATTAGGTGAGACCTTGAGATGTTAGTCCTAAATCAGTACGTATCGATGTCATGTGGTAAGTAATTTTTTAATAATTTATTTAACATTAAATGTGAACTATTTATTTTATAATCATGTGGGATTTGAACCTTCCTATATTATTCTGTTTCAGAATTAAAATATTTTGTACAATGATATTATCACTAGAGAGATTATTGGTGGCCTCTATTGTTAGATTATGGTCAGTATAATTTTTTGAACTAAAAAAACTAAAAATAATAATTTAAATATTTTAATTTCTAATTGTAATTTAATTACTCATATATGGTTGTGACTTATCATAAATTGGATGAGAGTCAGCCTAAAACTGAGAATCAGGCCTCCAATGTTGTAGGATTTGATGACGCAACAAAGTTTTTAGGGATGCATTATGCTTTCAAGAAGGGATGTGTGGTTGGTATCAGTTCTCGACTGATGCCTTAAAATTTTTATGGTACCGCTACATGGATGAGATCCATCTCTAGTGGATCTAATGGATAGTCTTCATTATCAGTCCCAGAATATGAAGAGCTGATGTGACTTAGTGTGAAGTTATTGAGGTCACACGTATGGAGATGGAAAAGCTCTTTCGACAACACTAGTATGAGGAGGAGGATATGTGACGATTGAATGAGTATTTAAATTAGTACATGAGATTTCTAGTTCATGTTTTAGGGATGGAGTTCCCTCAACATCCTCCTTCATATGACCCTCACCTTCCCCTCCCCATCCATAGTGATTAGTACCTTATATACAAATTTATTGTGTTAAAATTTTAATGAACAAATTTTGGGAAATATTTTTATTATTTTAGATGTTTACAATTTTATTTATTACAATTTTTTTATTTATTTTTTGATATTTTGTGATATTTGGTTATTTTTATATTTTTCAAACTTATATGTGACAAGTCTATCACCCATTGACAATAATTTATAATGATTGGTGAATTAACCCATCATAACAAATAACCTGTTGAAAAAATTATTTATGGATGGAAATCTCCTCATCATAAAATATACATTTTGTGAAGGATCATTGAAAAAGGTATCTTTTGCGATTCCATTTTCGGTGATGAGTTATTTTCAATGGGCCCCTGTCACAAATAATAATTTGGGATGAGTTCCTGTCACATATAATATATTATCTATTTGTGATGTCATTTCTGTATAAAAAATTTAGAAAATGGATTCCATATTTAGAATCATCATAATTTCAAATATATAGTAAGATCAACATTGTTTTTAATCAAAACTATTATTTAATGAAATTAAAATTAATTAGAGTTATTAAGTTAAAAATGAGTTTACAAAGAGGTTAATCTTTAACATAAGGTAAAAAATACCCAAAACAATAGTCCAAAAGTCCTTAGCTATCCATATTTTGACTATACCATACCTTGGCTAAAAAATGTGTATCTATTGGAGGCACATGATGTAAGGGAGACCTCTCAATAGTGTTTACCTGTTAATATTTTCAATAATTCCACTCCTCCTACATTATAAAAAGGAACTCAACACCCTCACTTCCTCACACATCCGATGCCACTTTGACTCATAGGAACCTTACCTAATTAAGCTCCAAACCTCTCTCCTCTCGACCTAGAATCCATAATTTGGGGATCAAGTAAACCAAGAGGTTCCTTTGGTGAAAACTAAAAGTATTTATCCAAATAATAGGTTACATCCATCCACAAGCTCTTTTGTTTTATTTTCATTACACACACCCTAAGTTATTATTATTCTGAAATTATATAATAAAATATGTATCCACAATATAATTATATTTTCTTATTCTGAGGGGTTTACTTATTGCTACACACACTTCCCTAAAATTTGTAACGAACATACTGTTAGAGTGTATGGCGGACTACCGCCTCCCGAAATAATGACGTTTATTTTTCCATTACCACCTTTCATGGTCTGGAATTATGATTGACATAAAATTTTTAAATATAATATATGATACTTATGATTTCTATATTCTTTTTTAAATTTTTATGTTAGAAAAACCTTCAAGATTTACAGTTTTATAAAATATGATAACTTATTTTGGGGACATCTAGACTACCGTCTCCTCAAAGCGATGTGATTCATTCACATTTTATAGGGAATGTATTAAGGATGGGTATATTAAAATTATATGATATATAAGAAAAAATGATTATACTGGTATAATAATATATATATATATATATATGATTTACATTCTTTCTTTCAATAAGATAATAAAACATAAACAATGTTCATGCATATGTACGGTCCACCATCTCCATGAACGGTGTATTCCATTTCATATTTCAATAATTATATATTATTATAAATATCTATATGTTGAATATATATTATATTTACATAATTTTTTACATTATATAAATAAATAATGATCTATGTAAGAGTATAAATAATAACAAATCAAAACATATTTTAAAAACAAAGCATATATTAACCAAGAATATATTCGATGCTTATTATCCTTATTCACCACTTATTTCATTTTTTTGTGGTGTATATAATACCCTCGAATATAGTCTATTATTATTATCCTTAAATATATGGGTATTTTCAAATGCATTTTATGATCTATATTTCCTATGGTTTATTGTTCAATGGTTACCAAATCGGAAAAGTAATTGTGTCTCAATTTTCCTTCTATGATATAAATGTCATGTTACGCACAAATATTATTCTATGAGGTGTATACACTAAATTTATACATTTAATATCATGATTATAATTATTTTAATGATATATTAAGCTTTATTATTGTTATTATTTCATTGGGTCTATGATTCCAAGTTACCAATGTGGTGACAGTTTATTGCTACAATCTCATCGTTTATTGAGATTATTTATGAATACACTTTCACTGATGAAATATTATGATCCTTATGTCCATAAATATCATGAATTTTATTATTTTTCGGTTATTCATGATATCTTATTTTAATGGTACGAGTAATTCACTCTTTGGTACTTAAGATAATTAATAGCGTGCGTTTAATAAAATTTGACTTCTTGGTCAGAAATATGTGTTCTTTCAAAACCAGGTTTTCAAATAATGTTTTAAAAAATGTTATACTATTCACCTACGATATTTAGAAGAAAGTTTTATAGATGTTTTACCTTTTAAACAAGAGAATTTTTTTTAAACGTAACTTTATTTAATTTTTCCATTCAATACACTTTTCTAATCATTTTTCGGCGAAAAGGGAATGATAGGCATATAAAGATTGAACACCAACATTTTTTTAAAGGTTCCAATAAAAGTTAACAATGTTATTTATAAAATAAATTTATTTCCAAAATGTTAAGTATATTTATTTCCTCAATAAATGTTTTCAATGTTTTTTCCTGATTCCTTTATATATTTTTGATGTGTTTCAAATAAAAGTTTTTTTAAATTTTATTAGTTTTAAAAAGTGATTTTCAAATAAAATATAGATTCCAAGTAATCATTCAAAATCATCTTCCATCTGAGATTATATCCTTAAATATAGTTTATGATTAACTAGGTTTATATTAATATGAAACCATTTTTACTATTTATTTTAATGGTTTATGATTATGATGAAATGTTATTTATGAAACCCGTTTCTATTCCATAGGTTATACCATGATAAAATGCTTATGAAACCAGATACCTTTCCCAGGATATTACATGATAAAATTTTTATGAAACATGACTATTTTCTGAAAGTTGTATTATGGGTAAATTCTTATGATTCCAATTTTATTTCCATTACTATTATATGATGTTTATGAAACTCGTCTCTTTTTTATAGGTCATAGTATGATGAAAGTTTAATTATCTCATGGAATGCGTATTTATGATTGAATTATGTTATTGGTTGGACCTATATGTTCATAAAATTCATTGGGTAAATATTTATATATCCCATGATATAGTTATGTATAAAATGAGGAGTGATTTCGGTATAGTTATATAAGACTGGAATGAGTATTTAACTCGATTTAGTGATACAGTGATTGAACGAGGAGTGAAATCGGTTCCGTAATACATGTCTGGAATGATGAATGAAATCAATTCAGTAATACACGGAAGGAATCAAGATTGATATCTATTCTGTAATACATGTATATAAGGAGTAGTGAACTTGGATAATTAATATAGGGATGGAATGAGGAGTAAACTTGATTTAGTAATACATGACATGAACAAGGAATGGACTCAGTTCAGTAATGCATGGATGGAATGAGGATTGTACTCAGTTCAGTAATAAAAAGATCGAATGAGGAGTGAACTATTTTCAGTAATAAGAATCATAAACTAGAGGTGAAATTAGTTCCATTATATAGGACTGGAAGGGGTAGTGAACCTGATTCGGTAAATGACATTTTCCACTAAGAGGATATTTGGAGTGATCCTTGACAACTAAGAGGGTTTGGGGAGTGAACCCATTCAAATAATATGGACATGGAATTAACCCTTGACTACTATGGAAATCATTTTATATGTTTATGTATCTACCAAAATCACATGTCTTGAGATTATTATATGATCCCATAGATTATTCTCCAGATTCCCAACAATTCATGTCCAATAAATAGACAATATTTATGTCATGACTCTTCATTGTGATATTTTATCTACAAGGTATTATCTTATAATGTTATGATCATGTTCCCGTTTAATTATCCTCAAGTTATGATTTCATATCTCTATTTTTAACCCTTTTTGAGCATCTAAGATCACCCCTTTATAATGTTTCATTTACCTAGGTTATGAATAAAGGTTTTTTGTAGGGGTATTAAAGATGAATTTCTTGGATGGAGATTTTGAAAATCTTTCAACAAGATAGAAGATTATGTTTCCATGTTTCCAAAGACACTAAACTATTATGGTCCTCAGACATGTATTTTTCCAACGTGTTGAAAATTCTATCTAAAATGATGTAATATTCAATGATGTTTATTCTGGGTCTCTATAGTTGGTATCAAAGAAAAGGTTTAGTTAACCATTAGAATATATGATGAAAATACATTATTGGGATACCTAGGGATATTTACATGGATATATCTACATATATAACTAAAAATAATCCTATGGTTTCATAGATTTAAATTTAGGTTACCTAATTTGGTCATCCTATAAGTAATTTTTTAAGAAAATGTGGTTTTCTCCTATGATAAGTGTTTCTCACACTATGATTTGAGGTCTTAGTCAATAATAAGAACCATAAGGAAATGGGTTAACATTGAATTTTTAAGATGATGAATGTATGCAAATTATTCAAATCAATTATCCTAACTAGAACTCTCATGAAGATAATCATAAAGGTGGTAAAAGTATTGGTTATACTACTAATGTTAATTAGACAAAAAATGAAATGCACAAGGTGTGGGATGTTCTAACAGTGTTTCATACATTAAACATAAAAATCAGGATTAAATTTAAGATGTGAAACCTTATTACATGATTTATATTTTAAATTCTATGATAGGGGTTATTATGGAATAAGATGATAAATAGTGATTTATGGTTTAATAATAATGTTGGATAACCGAAGTGTTTGTGTTTTGGAATTAAAATACTACGTAATAAAAATCATGAAATATATAAGTATTTTTAGTATAATTGTTTTATTTGGGATTTAGAAGGATATGTTTAATTTTGATAAATATTTAAAAAATTGATTTATTGGGAAGATTATATTTATAGAAATATAAGATTACGATTAATATAAACTATAATATTTTTTAATGTTGATTTAATTATGTTTATATAATGATTTTTTGGATATTAATAAGTAAATTGGATGGTAGTAATTACATTGGATTTGATTATGGATTTTTTTTTTGAAAAAGTGGTTTATGGTATCATAGATGGAGAACATAGCATTTTTTATTTAAGGAATATATCCAATAAGCTTTGGAATAAGGAAAAAAGTATGATTTCAATAAGGATTTAGGAAAATTTAGGTTATTACCATGTTTCAAAAGAATACATGATTAAGGTATTCACATGTTTAGAATGTAAAAACCAAGAGTTACTTTATGATATATGGGGTGTCAACGTTATGAATATTTAGTGACCTTAGTTCAAATGTTTTGGACATTCAACTTTTGGAAGGGTTATAAGGTAAACCATTTATAGAATGTTTTATGATAAACATCATATGAGGTTTTAGATCTTAAAGTATTATCTCTCCATATGAGGATTTATATATATCATATAATATTTTATATCCATTTCTTAATAATAAATATAGATAGAATAACCTTTCATTCTATTTATTAATCTCATGACACTTCAAGAATGAAAAACTGTCCTCCATTTTTTTAAATAAGGGATGATGTGGAAATCGACCAAGGAATAAAAAAAGGGTGAGATTGTGCTGAAATCATGTAAGAACATCACCTTAGGAAAATTCATCAAATTTAGGAAAAGTGACTTGAAATAAAATTTTGACACATTATCATTCCTTTTTTATGATATTAATGTCCATTTTCAAGTCTCTTAGGGTTTTGGATTTGTGATTTTTAACATTATCTTAATCATGTTCTCTCTAAATCTCCATCAGAACACAACATTTTTATTTCTATTCCATATCCATTTTTCACTTTCCAAATTGTTTCTTCTATGTTGAAATCTAGCTATGTGTTACTCTTGGTAACCACTATGTTTCCAAAATTTATATTTAAAAAGTTTTTTTGTATTCATTTTTATGATGTGGGTTTTTATGAAAGGAACATTAATGTATTGAAAATTTGATAACCTAGTAGAATTTTGAGGGAACATTAATTTTAATTGTGGTAGAATGTAACATCCAGATATTTTTTGAAAAATATTTTTTAAAATAATTAAATCATTTTGATATTATTGATTCCAGACGACACTATATATACATTTTTATATTGGAATACACTATGTTTTAATTTCATGATATGAAAAAAAAATTAATATTGTGTTACACACAACACATAGATTATCTTTCAGTACACACAACATTTTGTATGGAACGTGTTACATACGATGTTGAGTTCCTTTGATATCTTTCATTACACGTAAGGAAGAGTTTCACTAAACTACAATATACTATAAATATTGTTATTAAAATATAGTTATAGTTACCACTTAGTTATTGGAATGGAAGATACAAATAAGATTAACTAAATTGTGAAAATATGATTTACACAAGTAAATAAAACGAATCTTTTTGCTATCAATTAGTTAGGAATGAATGTAAGAACATTGTGGTAATAAGGAAATTACCTTTCATTGAAAAATATTTATATATGTAAAAACACAATTATATCTCACTAAATATAAGTACCCAATTTTGATGAATTTATTAATTAAAATTTTCATATTATATAATCAATCAATAATTCTTATACTCATCCAATAGATATTATAATAATAAAATAAGAATAAATCCAATTACTTGAATAAAAAGTTGTATTTTTCAAAAAAGTAATTTTACCACATTTTAATAGATATATAATTTTAAATCCAAATTTTGAAACATTTCTATTTTTTGAAAAAAAAATGTAAATAAAAAATATAAAAATTAACTTTATGTGTATTCATTTAATTTTTCTCAGAAATTTCAATTTTTTCTGAATATGGAAAAAATACTGAATTTTAATTCAAAACTAATTTTTTGTCTTATTAATTTGTACCGTTAGATTGTATATTTATTGGGTTTTAAACAATAATATATCAATTATAAATAAATTAATCCAATTTAGGTCATTGGAACTAATTTTACATTGGAATTGAGTATAAAAACATTTCAATCTTTTGGGTATTTTGTCTTTAAAAAACCACTTTTTATAGAATATATGGGATTAATATTAAATTAATTTATACCAATTATTTATTAATATTTTTTCCAAAATTGATTCCATATTTTGAATCATAAAAATTTATATTATCTTGTAAGTTCTCCTTAGTGTTTTTAAAAAAAAAAGTGAAAGTAAGTAAAATTAATTACAATGATTAAGGTCAAAACAATTTTACTAGTGGTTAAACATTAACATAAGGGGAAAATACCATTGAAAAATGTCTAATATCCATTTTATGGTCATATTTAAAAAATATACCACATTTTAAGAACATGGATAATTATTGGAGTCCCATGATGTTTCAGAGACCTCTAAATAGAGTTTTTCTTTTTTATATTTATAAGAATGTCATGCCTCTTCCACTATAAAAGGTCATTAACACCCATCACTTTTTCACAGCTCTAGGTCCACTTGGTCTAATGAAAAACATGAAAAAATAAGCACCAAAAATCATTACTCGTGACTGAGAAGCCTCCCATTGGTTTTAAATCAAACAAAGTAAGTCCATTGGTGCAAACCCAAAAATATTACCCAAAGAAGAGGTAACATTCTCCGACAAACTCTTTTATTTTATTTTCATTACACATCCCATCAATTATTATTATTAAAAAACTATATAATAAAATAATTATTATAAATATACTTCCAATTATTTATTTTATTTTTTACCTACAACTAAACACACTTCCATCAAATGGGTATATAACTTACCATTCCTGTAAACAAAAAAATACAACCACATGAAATGAAGTCCTTCGTTTTTCTTTTACTACCACTCATGGTTGAGAATTAGGATGGACATACTATTTTTAAAAGATATAAATTATATTTATAATTAAAATATTCTTATTTAATTCTTACAAAAAACAGTCCTTTATTCTTTCCTTTTTATGTAAATATGTTATCTTTTTTTTGGATGTGTGGACTACTGCCTCCTAGAAGCGATGTGATACATTCACACTTTTCACTAATGTATTGTGGATTATTTTAGTAAAATTATATGATATATTATGAAATAATAATTATACTAATATATATATATATATATATATATTTACATTCATTATTTGAATATAAAAAAATGGAAATAACGTTCATAGGTATGTATGACCGACTTTCTCCAAGAACGATGTATTCCATTTCATATTACTATATTTTATCGATTATTATAAATTTTTATAAAATTAATATATATTATATTTAAATAATGTTATAAATTAGGGAAATAAATAAATTATTATCTATTTATGAGGATCAAGAATAATAATTCAAAACATATACAGAAAAACAATGAAAATATTACCAGAAATGTACCATTAACATGAATTTTTTTTTATAAAATGGTAATATAAGTTCATTATTAAATCATATATGGTATGATATATGATAATATGGTTTTTTGGTAGGTTTATAAAATACTTATACTAATTATACAGGTGTTTTCAATGTGTAAAAAGAAATTCAAGACTTAAGGTGACAGTTTTCTCATCTCACTTTAATTTTTGTGAGATTTATGCCTTATTCACCAACAGTTTCATTTGTGTGGTGTATATAATGACCATGAATAATTTATATTATTATTAAACATAAATTTATGGGTATTTATATATCCATTTCATGGTATCTCTTTCAGGGGGTTTTTGGTACAATGGTTATCTAATTGGTAATGTAATTCTATCTTAATTTTCCTTCTTTGAGACACAAGCCATGTTATAAACAAAAACTCTATGAAGAGGTGTATAATCAGAAATTTGACAAGTTATATCATCAATATAATTATTTTAATTATATTTTAAGCTTCAATTAATTTTATTCCTTCATGGGTACTTTGATTCAAAGTTCCCAAAGTGGTAAGTGTTTATTACTAAAATCTCATCATTTATGAGGATTATATATATCTATTCCTTTGTTGAAGAAATATTTTGATCCATATCTAAATAAATATAATGAATTTTATTATACTATTTTGATTAATTATATCAACATGTAATGTAACCATGTTTTCACTATAGTACATCAGATCATTTTGAAAATGTTTTTAAGAAAATAAGACTTTTTGGTCAAAAATCAATATTCTTTCAAAACAATGTTTTCTAAAAATAATTTTAATTTTTTTTCAAATATTCCCCTATGATATTTAAAATACACTTTTACCCAATTTTTTACCTTTTAGACAAAAGTGTTTTTTAAAATTAATATCATTTTCATTTTACAATCAAGGAACTTTTCTAAACTTTTCACTTTGAAAAAGGAATGTTAAACATGTATGGATTTACAAGAATAATTTATTTGAAGCATCCTTATATATTATATAGGGTTATATTTAAAATAAAATATGTTTTCTAATATTCAGGGAATTTTATTCAAAGAGGTTCTCAAATAATTAGGTTCTCAAATTTGATTTATATTATAAAAAGTGTATAAAATGGATTTCAAAGAATACTTTATATGTTATTAGTGTTATTTTTAAAAGAAAATATTTACAAAATGATTTTTGTTTTAAAAATATTTTTTCAAAGTGGAAATGATATTTTATTTAATAAATGTTTTAATTCATTTTCCATGGTTCATTTATATGTTTTCTATGTGTTTTTAAGAAAAAACATTTAAAAATATTATGTGTTTTAAAAAGTGATTTTCAATGAATAATTATGTTATATGTGATCTTTCATAATAATTATCCATCTAAGATGAATTCATTAGATATTGTTTATTCTTTATCAGTGTTATGATCCATGTACATCATTTATATTATTTAATTGAATGGTTTATGATTAAGATTACAAGTTATTTATGAAACCTGTTTCTCTTCCATGGGTTATACAATGATAAAATGCTTATGAAACCTGATTCCTATAAAACTTTATTAAATAAAGAAATTATTATGAAACATATACCATTACCATAAGTTATGATACTATGAGATGTTTATCATAATCCTTTCATTTCATGGGTTATAATATGGTATTTATGTAACCCATCTCTTTTTTATGGGTTTTGATATGATGAATGTTTTCTTATATTGTGGTATATGTATGGATGATTTCATTATATGATTGGTGGATCCTATATATACCTCTAATGTTTTAGGTAAAGATTAATATATCTCCTAAAATTGACAGGGAGAGAATGTAGATTTAACTCAGTTCTCTCTGATAGGGATGGAATGATGAGTAAACTCAGTTTAATAATACAGGGATGGAATGAGGAGTGGACATTATTAATAAATATATAGATCAAATGGGGAGTGAACTCTATTTAATTATACAGGTTTAGAATAAGGAGTGAACTCATTTAAATAATACAAGGCTGGAAATAGGAGTGAACTCAGTTCAATAATACATGGCTAGAATAAGGAGTGAACCGTGTTCAGCAATATAGGACTGGAATACAAAGTGAAATCAGTTCAGTAATACCAAACTGGAACAAGTACTGAACTAGGTTTAGTTATATTGTTATTGAATGAGTATTAAACTTGGTTTAGTAATACATTACTGGAATGAGGAGTGAAATTTATTTAGTAACATAGGGTTAGAACCAAAGGTGAACCTGGATCAGTAATATAGGGATAGAATAGGGAGTGAACCTAGTTTATTAAATTACTTTTTCCACTCTGATTGTATTGGGAGATAACCTTTAATACTAACTTTTTTGGGAGTTAACCAATTCAACTAAGATGGCATTGGAATTAATCCTTTACTACTACGGATATCATTTTATTTGTTTATATGTCTACCACAATCACATATCTTATGCTTATGTTATGATATCTTGGATTATTCTCTTGATTTCCTTATGATTAATGTCTTACAAAATACCAATATTTATTTTACGACTCTTGATTATGATATTAAATATTTGAGGAGTGACCTTATAATGTTAAGATCATGATTTCATGCCCTTATGATCATGTTATGCTTACATATCTCCCATTTTTACCCTTACTAAGATTTTGATCTTACACCTTTCTCTTTTTCCTTTCCCAGGTTATGAGGAAAAGTTTTAAGTAAAAGTAATAAGGGGAATGATATTTAAGAGATATGTATAATATCTTTTACCCAATTTAAATATTATGTTTCCTAGTTTTAAGAGGAAATAAAGTATTTAAGTCCTTGAGAATGTATTTTCATAATGTGACAAATATTAACCTAAAATGATATAATATCCATTTATGTTAAAACTA
Source organism: Viscum album (assembly GCA_963277665.1). Lineage (NCBI taxonomy): Eukaryota > Viridiplantae > Streptophyta > Magnoliopsida > Santalales > Viscaceae > Viscum > Viscum album. The sequence continues at coordinate 1,220,039,103 of OY728130.1, forward strand.
GGTCGTAATAACTTCCCCACCATAGCCTCTCACAAATCCATTTATGGATAGAGATAGAATAAATCCATCATTGCTCTCTCCTAGAATAATCTTATTACCTTTTATATAGTATACAATAATTCTGTTATCTTCTTTATCACTTTATTCATCCACCTGTGGATGAGGTTTAATGTTCCATCATGGAAATCCAATCCAGCTGTAAGACCCTTCCAAGAAATGATTTTTGACATGGGGATTCTCTTATATCTATTGTGTTTTACACTAAACATGAATCACATGGTCTTAGAAAAGAGTGGTGATTATGTCACTTTCATGGTAAAAAATATCCTTATTCAGCCTCCCCATATAGGTGTAAGTAATAACTTCCAAGAACTACATGGCTTTGATTCCTATCCCGACAGGATAAGTTGGAACCATTCAAGAGGTTCAAACCCAACACCATCAACCTCTCTGATCTTTATTTGGATACATTCACAATAACACTAAACACCCACCCAGAAGAAAAAATTCCATACTAATCATATCATATCATCCTCATTGTCCCATATTCTAAGTGTTATCTTTATTCATATAGATATATTCATTGTAATGTTAACCTAATCTCCTCAGGTTATACTCTCTATAGGATCAACCACAAAGGGATTCTCATCGTTAACCCTCGTATGATCATTTTCTTAGAACCTTTCATGTATATTTCCTCACCACATGACATTAATCATCATTCTTCATTCTTCATTACGTAATCCTAAAAGCTAAATCAACTCCTATTATGTTCCACCAAACTAAATGAGTTTTGATTCCTTTTGCAAGGCTATGTAGAAATGAATTCTCATAGGCCTGATCTTAACACCAACAAACAACCACCTCCCTAGATGATTATAAATTATAGAGTGTCCAACTATGTGTCTTAAAACAATCATTAAAACATAATAATAAAATTGATAAATTATTATACTTATCGCTTGTACCATCAATGGAGACTATCTCATATATATATATATATAAATGGCACCATTAATGGAGACCCTAAAGTTCATATATAGGAACTGGAAAAACAAATCCACAAGAAACAACAATTCACTTGGGCCTCTCTTATGTGTAAGCCCCAACAATATCGTCATTGACCCATAATGGAACCTTGGTTTCAGTATCACATAATTCCCAACCACATCCTCAATACCCTAAGAATTTCATGGAACTCTTCTATAAGTGAGGCCAATTAACATCATTTCCACTACATAGAAGAAACGGGGAAGATTATATGCATAAGATCCTTCACATCATTGCTGCCCTAGTAGCACCTGGGTAGCTTCAACACATAAGACCCATTTACATCAATGCCTATCTATAGTGACACAAGTGGTTCCACGTGTAATCCACATTCCCACTATTAAATATCCATAGAAGCACCTGCACAACTTCCTCACATAGGCCCAATTAACATCATTTCTTCTCCATATCAGTACTAGGGAAATTTTTTCATGTAAGCCCCGTCTACATCACTGTTTCTCCATGCAGTGTATGGGATGACCCCATGCATAATCCCTAAACATGTACCCATTTCTTCAAGTATTAAATAGGACTTCTATTCGGTATAAGTCCCAACCATTCATCAACATTCCTCTTCTACACATAATCCCCAACCACATGTTCATATGGGCCTCTTCCTTAGTTATAAGCCCCAACCTATTCTAAACAACGTGGGAATTGATTCCCAACTGATTGGGATACATAAGAAGGATTTCTATATTCCAACCCAACATTTGTATCCATTTTAATATTCTTCAGTCCACATCCCTGGTAAGATCATGCCACTTTCCTGGTAGATCCCATCTCCTCTGAGCCCATTCTGTAGCACAATGTGTAATCCTCACACTCCATCCAAGAGAAATCCTATTATTAAGGTTATATTACACTAGTAATCCCCATATGATCCCTTCATGATTCTTCCTCTATAGCATGATCATCCATACCACATGGCATTAAACTACATGGACTGGTCAGGTCACACAAACTAAAACTGCAGCATCAAACTTCATGGGTTTTGATCCCTCTCTTATAAAGTGTGTACATAGGATGCCTTTATGAGGATTAATACTAATAAAAATTAAACTTATGGACACCTTCCTAGGGATGTACCTCTCTGAGCAACCTCTAGGGGTGTTCTGGTCAACCGTCATGTTGTGACTTCTTCCCTTTATGGGTCACACCTCCCAGATCTTCTTGCATGGGGAGTTCTGATCCATCCATCTAGGGTTCTTCCTATAAGGTGTCCTCACCGACCTTTAAATTGTGATATCTTCCAATTATGGTGCAAAAATCCTAGATCTCTCTCCATGGGGAGTTATGATCATTCTATCTATAAACCTTCATAGTGTGATATCTTCACCTTATGGGGAAAACCTCCTAGATCCGCCTATGTGATGATTTATGATACTTTCCATTGGTAGTATTTCTAGTGTTTCCACTTGGGGATACACCTTATTAATCATATTCCACGAGTAATTCTCATCAATCAACCCCATCAACACAATATGTTAAACTCTTCTCCCGATCCATCTCTACAGGATGTTCTGATCCAACTCCACATGCTTTTAAATGTATGACCCCAAATACATACCCAATATATAATCACATAATATCTTAGGTGAAAGCCTTATAATATTATCACCAATAAAATCACCTATAGTTTGAAAAACCTGGGCTTCCTAAGGTGAAATACATAAAAGATATGTGACTATGGAATCATATACCTTATGAAAAAACATTGGATGCTTGAGGTGAAACCTTGTAAGATATACTTCATCGTGTCACATACTTCATGATCGAAAATATATTCCTTAGGTTCTACACCAATGATTCCTCACATGAGATTCCCTCCTAAGAGGGAGAATACAGTTGAATAGCAAGCATTTTAGATTTATTACCATTCATGCCTAATGTTACAATATAATCTAATGAATATTTTCTACCATGTTGTGAAAAAAGAAGTAAAATTAACTGACATCCACAGTGATATTGAACCGAAATTGTTTTTCATGAACTTGACTCCAGTTTGTGAAGGAGACCCAAACTAGGAAATTAGTTTCATGAAGTAATAAATGAATGGAAGAATTGATATCCCATCATCCCATTTTGATCATGGAGTAGACATCATTGTTAAATGTGATGAATGATTCCCACCTTTGGAAAGAGGGAATGTAGTGTAACAATGAATAGTTGTGAAAATTAACACGCATAAAGAAACACCCCAGTGAAAGTGTTGGAAACAACATAAAAATGATTTTTCATTAATACATGTCAATAATTGATTGTTAATGTAAGTGGGACCATTCCCATTCTTTTTATTTTTATGAATTCATGAATATGTCTTAAATATACGAGTGGCCCTTGTAGTACAAAATATTTTCCCCCTAAAAATGTTGTGATAAGACCGACCTACCATCATATCGAAAAATTTATGTTCCTAACGTTATTTTAAAAAACATATAGTGGTCACTTACCTTAGTAAAAGAGGTCTACGATCTATAAAAAATTTGTGAATCACTGGGTTTTTCTAGTTCCATGAATAAACACAGTTGAAAGCATCCTGAAAAGGGGTATTAAATAGTGACATGAGGGATCACATTTTCCATCTGGCCACCAACGTCAACCCAATATGATGTATTTAGAATGACCACTATACCCTAGTGATTTATTTCCATTACTAGTGTTAGTAAAAATAAGGTCTATATACACCCAAAGTGTGTATGTATGGCGTGGGCATAAGTAGCCCAGTAGGATACTACTACATATTCCATGAGCAAATATTGTTAGGTAATAAAATCATGATATTTTGAAAAGAAAACATATGAAATTATGATTTGAACAATTTAAATACAAGAATCATGTAGAATTATTTATGAAAATTTAAAAATTAAAATAAAATCTAAGAAATTTTCATAAAATTATAATGGGATAAGGATTAAGATAGTTATGGTTATGTAATATCTAGATCCTCATACTTTCTTATATTGAAGTAAATTATTTCTAAATGCTATGGAGAGCTTATCAATTATTAGTAGGTATAATTATGTAATCCAGAATAAAATATATTACATCTATTCCTCGAAGGTATAACAATGTGATCCAAAACTAGGTAGAGTATCAATTCCTAGAATGTATAAGGATCTGATCCAAATATTTTGGAGAGCATATCAATTTCTTGAAAATAATTTTTTATGGATCCCTATCCAAGGGCACAGAGTCCCTATGAGGCATATCATTTCAATGATTTATATTTTCATTTTCAAAACAGTTATATAGATCCAATTAATGAAATAATCATTTCAATAGATAAAAAGTATGCAACAACTAATTAATAATGTTAATATACATATGAAAACATTTCAGTTACCCAAATACAAAATGGAAGACTAAAATCTATTAATACATATATAGTATTACTCATATATAGAATAGAATATTCTTATATAATTTAAAACATCTTTAGATTAATAATCAATCACATATACTTCCTTAATAAATAGTATATCATAGATCTACCTACCAAAACAATTATTAAATAATTGGAAAATGATATAAATCCCTCAAGAGTGGGGGGAAATATCCCAATGAATTAAGAAAAGACCCAAATATCATAGACATCTATAATACGGATCAAACAACAAGAAACCTAGGACACTACAGCTATATAAGGGTAAAAACCCATAGATAAAAAGAGAGAATTTCCAAGGATAAAGAAGGAGTCCACTTTCGTGGTGATTTCATGATGACAATTGATGAAAATCAACCTAAAATCAAGTGAAAGGGGAATGTGATATTTGACATCCATTCCAAAAAGAGTTTAAAAAGGGGGATATGTGAGAGAAAATGAGTTATCCTAGGTATGGTTAGGAAGGAATTTTCATATTTTTAATGAAACTAAGAGTTGTACAAAGCTTGAACACACATTATGGTAAATTTTACGCCAACTGTGTAAAGACCTTTGGAATGTGCTTCAACCCCCTACAAGGTGGGGCTGCATGGTTGGAAGTAACCATGCACAATCTAGATGATATTCCATCCGTCCCATTTTCTCTAAATTTCTAATGAATTCAACATATAAATAAAAATAAAGATAAAGATCAATAAAAAATGGAGAATTAAACTAAAAATTAAATTGTTGGTGTGATGTATGCCGAATATTCATGTCTTGTGTTTGATCCCACATTTCGCAAGTAATGGAAATGATTGCCTCACTCAAATGAATATTTCCTACTGAGTTCCAAAACATCCCATGGTAACAATACTTTCCACTGTAAGGACGTTTTGGTATTCTTTTTATAGCATAATTATTTTGTCTTAACGGTCTAAGTGCTTCTCTAAGGAATGTAGAAAATTCATTAAATCTAGATATATTTTGATATAAAATTTTCATTTTCATGACATTGATACCCAGTGTAGACCCAAATCACATGTTATATTACAAAAATGATTCTTTGAAATCCTCAGTGGGTATATTGCTAGTGTTGTGGGAATAAGATAAATTTTGGAAAATTATTTACCCACACTAGTTACGAAAGGGGTCAAATCTGGATTCTAGTGTAAACTAGAGATGACTTGTATGTATGTACTGTGTCCTAAGGATATAATAAAAAACCAAATAAAGGAAAAAATAATATTAAGAATGAAAAAAAAACAATAATCTAATATATTAATTCATAAGAAAAGAAAAAAAAGAAAATGTGATCATTCTAAAATAAAAAATAATGATAAAAATGATTTAATACGTGTATGACCAAATAATAATATGATACATACAAAATGTGACCTCTAACCACCTCAAATAGCTAAGAATCTAAATTGGTAACTGATCCTACTCTAACAATGAGCAGAAATAATATTAGATATATAACCAAAAGCTATAATAGTACCTATAATACCTAAAAATAAATAAATAGATATTTTATGTCCAACAATGTTTCCATATAGGGTGTGGGAATAAAATAATGAGTAGGGAACAACCAATTGTGTCTCAACAAAATAGTGAAATACAGGTGCATGTATAAACATGTGTACTCAGTCATATAAAATATTAATAAATACTTTTCTATTAGAAGGAATAATATAATAGAATTCATGAAACAAAGTAGATTTGCATATTAATACTGAATCAATGTGTATAACTAGAACAAATTTGTGTTTTAACTCTCGATATAGAGAGGATCCATACTTGTGCATCCTTCTCTTGAAATCTCATGAGATTTATGATATTTCCCCAATTTCATCCTCAAAAGGAGAAAGTTATAATATTTATAGATAATGTTAGGGTGATCCAACCATTGCAGTTTGGGGAAAGGGAATCATGTATTATAGAGTTTGGTAATGTTATAAAACATTCCCATTCCAAGAATGGGGAAATGTCTATAATAGTGTCACGGTAAAAAATAATCCCACACAATTCAATATTTCAATGGATGATGGGAATATATTAATATTTTATGATAATAATATAAATATAAATATAAATATTATAATATGAATATCAGAATGATCATGGTATCAAAAATAATTATATTAAAAAATCATACTTAACTGGTAAAGAAATAACATACTCTCGTTAGTAAATTTATGTACATTTTATATATTACACTATTATTGGTGTCATGTTTCATTATTTTTAAAATATGGTAATGAAATTTTCATCACATAAATAGACTATAATCATTCTTAATTTAATAGATGAAAATTTCTCACATGAAATAAACAAATAATATAAAACGTTAGAGAATATTTTATCCAAAAAAATCCAATGAATTATGTGTAATAATATAGTGGTCAACAAGAAAGAATTGATCTTGGTGAACAACATGGGTGTGATATACTCATCTACTGGATCCCACTATGAAGATGGTAACTAATTTTGTAAATAAGTTATTACAATAACTACAACAATGTGTAAAAACCCAAACGTGGTGCTAATCTAGTATATACGATTGGTAGAACTCAAAATCACATGTGTAATATATAGTCTATATACTCAAGGTATAATTTATGGTGAATTATGTTTTATAACTGAACTAGTTCAAGGTTCTATATTAAAAGACTCAAAATAAACAATTTAATTGACTATATATTCTTTAAGTGAACAAGTTTGTAGATAGATAGGGCGAGTTCCACTAAAATCTATTTTCTAGAATACTTTTGATATACGATAGAAAGGAAAAAAAGAAAGGAAACTATTTTAGAGTTTTTGTTAAAAGAAATATTTGAAATATTTTTTTTCATAAATAAACTCATAGTTTATACAATTATAAAACCATGGTAATTATCAGTTGATGATGTTATGTAAAATTGAAACCCAAAATAGTTTTCAAGTTTGATCACATATTTCTAACTCAATAAACCATCCTCTACAAAATATGTAAAGAACTTTTTAACAAATGGTTTCAGTTTCATTTTTTTAATTATGAATCATTTAGGGGTATGTGGGAATAAGTAGATACTTTTATGTAATGTATTTTTGATTCCTGGGTGTACACATTAATTATGATATAGTAAACTAAGAATTTTTGGATTAAATAATTTCAATTGTCATAAAATATTTCCTCAAAAATGGTTTAGCACTAATGACACACCATGTGACTCAAATTAATCCCATAATAGTGTAAAAGGAAGTGTCGAAACCATTTCAATGTTGCGGTTTAATGGTCATACATAGTAATGGGTTACCAAAATAAAATATCTTAGGAACTAAAAAACTAAGGCAAGGGATATAAATAATCAAGAAAATATATACAATTTTTTATGTAATAATGTAATTTAGAGGAAGTAAATTATCATTTAAAAGTGAAAAAATCCCGGTGAAAATACTTAACCCATAATATGAAGTTGCCATTGAAGAAAATTTATTTATATCTTAAAAATATAAATTAATTTCTTTATTAATTAATGATATTAATGGTATTCATGTTGTATGAATTAACAAAGAATAACTCATTGAGTTGAGACCACCAAATTGTATCAATGGTAATATTTATACTTTCAAATCATCTCCATGAATTATATAAAACTCATTAAAGAACAATTCCATAACAAAAGTTACCAAGTTATATACGCAATATAATCCCAGAACAGCTAAAAATAATGGAAAACCCACTATTATAAATTCCCAAAAGCTACCTAAAAATAAAAAATCATATTTTATAAAAAAATATCAAACAAATCATCTTAAAAAATTACCCAAAAATCTATAAATATTTTACAATAAATAAAACCTAGATCTCCCTCAACTAAAATTATGATAAGAAATGAGTAAAACCCCCATATTATTAAGGAATACATAAGAGAATAATCCCTAAGGAGTATGATGAAATTCACTATGATTGGAGGGAATTCAATCTTGAATCTCTCATCATTATAAGAAAAACTGGATGGAAATGAATCATGGGAATGATTAGGGGAGAAATAATGCCTTTAATTATATTTATTATGAGAAATATTATTTTATACACCTTTAATTGAAGGGATAATATTTCGGGAAGAATATGACCTGAAATATACATAAAATGAGATCTCCATTAGGAAGAGAGTATGAAATTTAAAGGAGAATCATGTACTAAAAAATAGTGGGTATGGGGAAACAAAAAAAGTGGCCCACTAAAAAAACTCCCAACTATACTACTTGGAATCGAATCAAGTAACACCAAGTACATAGTGGAACCTAAATTTCACCAAGTCTATTTATAGTGCCAATAGGTACCCGGTGACACCTATAGGTTGAACCCATTGAAAGTTACACATAACTCAAAACCCATAAAGAGGACTCAAACCTCATCCATAAAACCCATGAATACATCCTTAAACATTTAAAACCATATTTAAATCCTTAACCAAAAAATGACTGCACAACTGCCAATAAATTTCAAACAATCTTGTACTTTAGCTACCTAAATTTTTCCACTTATTGCCTTAATTAAATTTTATACCATGTAATAAGGACATGATTCATTAAAAATTACCCATATATGAAAAAAATAAATTTCATCGAAATCAAATGAAAATTACCAAACTAAAATTAACAAGTAATCACTGATCAATAGTTATTGAAAATAGTGGAAAAAATTAGTTACATATAACATAACAAAAGTAAAACAAAAATAAATCTATAATCAAATTACCTCAAAATCCCATCAATGAAATCAAAATTAATCCACTCATATATTTCATAGGTAAACAAAATTACCCCCAAAAACCATGATCTTACAATTCATTTTGTTCTTCAAGATAATTTTTCCTGAAATCTCCATAAACATAACCATTTATACTATTATGAAATATAAACATATCAGAATATTACATTAATTATTTCTCCCTTATATGACTAAAAATTATCTTCTATTTTCCTTCATTTAATTTTGAAAATATTATATATATATATATATATATTATTGAATCTTATTTTGATTCCTTAGAAAAATCATATTACTGTTTACAAATTGATTTATCCTTTTCATTTGGAAGTAAAGAAAATGATGGTATAAAAAACCATTAAAATAATTATAACATCATTAAATTATATTAATAATAACATTTTAAAAAAGACAATTTCTATGAAAAAAGTTTAATTTTAATTTAAGGGAATATAGTATATATTTATATAATAAACTCAAAATATTGAACATGGAGTATATAAGTAAACAAAGAATATATTTGTTTTGTGAGAAATATAATTTTCATTTAATAGGAATATATATATGTGTGTGTGTGTGTGTGTGATTCATATGGTTAGTTGTGTGATTTATAAATAAATCATTAATTCAAGTTGAACATAATAATATAGACAATGTAAAATAGTTTTATATTCCTTATATTTTCATTGGTGACAAGGTTTTATTTAATTTTTATAATTAGTATATTTCTAAAAAAATTATATATAAATTTTCATTGATTAAATTTTATTTAATGAGTAATATAATGTGCATAAAAATAAAAACCATTATTTTTAAGATTATAGATCAATTTTCAAAACATAAATTATATTTTATTCTCTTAAAGAACAATTCATTAAAATATAGAGTGGAAGAAATATATTAATTATTACATTCTATTTTGGGCAAGTTAAAATTCTATGAAATCATTTTTTAATAAAACATGAATAATAGTGATAAAAATAAACACTATTCATAGACATGATTATTGTAACACCCAAAAGAATTAAAAAAGGTGCATCATGTTTGATAGTATATATGTCATTACACACCAATTGAATAAGATAATGTGACACCACGAGACTTTAAAATATATTTTTCTAAAATAATTTCAATTCCTTCAATAGCTTTCAATACATGTTACACCTTGTTTGAATGAATCATGATACTATATTAAAATATAATTATTAATAAATAATCATTATAACCAAGCCATTATGTTGGTAGGTATGAATATTACAAACTAAAATAGTAAAATATGTTTTACACAAATATGAATAAAATTCAATGAAAATCTATTGACTATAAGTAAAATAAAAATAATTTGACATAAAAAGGAATGTTTTATGAAAATGTGTATTATTCTAAAAGGTGGTTTATTCATTATTTTCACACATATTATAAAATTAACTTTAACCATTTTAATAAAATATAATTGATAAAATAAAATTATATTTTGAAAACATTATATAAAAATTATCAAAGGGCAATTTTTTTTAATTTTTCTGAAATTTTTTATTTTTGATGAATACTGAAAAATAAATTTTTTTATTGAAAAATGCATTTTAATATAAATTATTAAAAAATTTCAATTATAATTTAATTAAATTTTAAATAAATTTAGATAAATTATATATATATATATATATTAATCTAATATATTTTATTTGATTCATTTTAATATTTAAATTTTTATATGAAACCTTTGTAATATTTGGATCATTTTCTCTTTGAAAACCCACATTCTTATCATATCTAGGATATTAATTTTAAATTAAAATTTTAAACATATATGAATGTAATTTTTAAACACTTATTCAATATTTTTAATAATAATAATTTATATTTTCTAATAAGGTAATCACAATTTTTCACCATAATGAATACTAAAAATATTAAAATAAATAAATTACCATAGTCAAGGTAAAAATATGTTTACTAGGGGTTAAATCTGAGTAGATAAGTGTTTAAATGACATAATAACTTTTAAAAATATTATTTTATAGACATTTCTCAACCTTATACTTAAATATTTTTAATCTAGGGTCATTTGGAAGCTTTTGTACCTGTAAATGACATTACCATTTTAAATTATTTTGGGAAATTTACACGTAGTATCCATGAGGGTTCTATTTCCCCACTTATAAAAGGGAACTCCCTCCACTCACTTATTCAATGTTCACAAGAATTTTAGATTAAATTATCCCATGAAAAAATATATTTCCAAAATAATTATACATATAATATATCATTTTGTCACCCAAAAATACTAACCCTATGGTTCTTAAGAAGAGATACCAAGAAGGTTTCTCTACGAGAAATAAATTGTCTTCACTAACCTCATTTGTTTTATTTCATATTTTACAAACATAAATTATGTATTAAAATTTTAAATACAATTAAAAAATTATCTCATGTTTATTTATATGTTATTATGTTAATGTCATAATATTTATCCATCTCTACTTCTATCAAATTGGAAACAAAATCATCAATCATGTGTATGGTGGACTACTGCCTCGCCAACTGATGTGACTCTTTTTTCATAAAAACATATCCTGGTTGGATATAATGATGGGTTTAATGTATATATCTATATATATATATATATATGATAAATTGTATTATTATTATTCAGTAAATAAAATATCACATAAACCTTATTAATTTCCTTTTCGTTTGCAATATGATATCATCACGGTGGAATACTGCCTCCTGAAGCGATGTGATTCATTTTTCAGAGATTCTTTACATGAAAGTTATACGGATATATTTTATAAATATATGTGATATATATGAATCAATAAAAGTTATTTAAAATAAGTATATCATACACTTATTTACCCTTTCACCCTTTAATGGATTGATGTCGTTGCTCGTGGTGACATACAACCTACCATCACCAAAAAAGCGATATGATTAATTTTCTATGTAACATTTTCAAGAATGATTATAAGGACATGTGTTATGAAACATTAATAATATTTATAACATTTATATATATACATATATATAAAGGTGATGTAAATATATCATATATACATTAACAGAAACATTCATGAAAAAAGACGCATCAGAAAATAAGGCAATTATCACCCAAAAGAATGAAAATAATGAAATATTATTAAAAAATAAGTGGAAAAATGTTATAATAGTTTAATATATGGTATAATATGTGGTATTATGTTTCTATAATATATATAAATAATAATCCATTATTTATAATACATTAGGTTTGGACACATATAAATGAATTCAGTCATTAATTAAGGGTTTCTCATATCACTTTTACTTATTTGAGACATATATTGTATTCAAGAATTATTTATTTTGTGCTGGGTATATAATTCATATATTTAATTTTATATAATGAATTAATTTATATTAATTTTATTTAATGTTTCATTTAAAGTTATTTTTTCATGGATATTATTATTTAAAAGTAACAAAAGTGGTAAGGGTTTAATTCACAATCTCATCCTTGTTAAGGAATATTTATATTTAAGTATCCAATGGGGGAATAATTTTATATTTCTCTCATAAAATAAATATATTTTCTTATACTATGGGTTTTAATTAACATTTTATATATTAGTACCATTTTCCTGAACATTGGTACGTAAAATTATTGATAAAATGTTTTTTGAAAAATTCCACTCTATTTCTATCTGCAGTCAGAATTACTTTTTCATCAAAACCCATGATATCTAGAAATGTTTATAACAATTTAAAAATATATTATTAATTATAGTTGTACCCATTTATACTTTTTATAATATTTTTTAATTGAATATTCATATCATTTTCAAAACAATACTATTTTGGATTTTACCGAAAATTTGAAAAGAATCATTGTTTTAACTTGTATGGTATTACCCTAATTTTATGAATTTATGAAAAATGAATGTTCTAAAAATTATATATATATAATAATTAATTATTATTTAAAAATAATGTTTTTTCAAAAAAAATTGTGAACATTTTTTTAAAAGGTGTTTTTCAAAAATAAATGGTTTATTTCTCTGAAAATGTTTTTATTGATATTTTTAATTAATTTATATTCATCAATGTCATAAACCCTTAATTGTACATATGATATAATAATGATATATTATAATTATATCATTATTATTATTTATTTGGATGATTTATGACCAGTTTGATTGAGGTGGTATATTTTTATTACCATTCACCATATTATTTTGGATGGTTTATGATTATATTTATTTGATTGTGGTATGTATAAACATTTTGAATGTTATTTTTTCAACAAAAATGTCTATGTTGATTACGTTTCTGATCATTATTATGAGTAATGAATTGGACTAAGTATGTTAGGGTTGGGGATCGGTTATAGATAGCCCCTAGATGTGTTGGTATGTATCATGAGACGAACTAGACTGGGTTTTCGATGAGGCTATAACCATTTATTTACATTTTATATAATGAGGACTCTATTGTTTGTTTTATATTTTCAATATTATTAAATACATAATTATTAATTTAGCTATTGATGATTCATGTGATTATTTGATTCTTTAGAATATCAATGGATAGGTTTTCAAGATCATATGGTTATTTATATGAAATTATTGATCATCATTGTTTTCTTTCCATATTACAGTAATTTTTTTGATCAAATGATATTTTTATAGTTATTTAAATTTTTTATTTGATAAAAAATTATTTATTCCTAGATTTCACTATACGTATACCATTATAGATCATCTGAACTCTCCCATTTATAATTTTTTATTTTCTATAGGATACTGGGAAATATTATATGAATTATATGCATGGATATTCTAAGGGTAATAATTTAATTATTCAATTAAAAACATTATGTATTTAATGTTTTTAATTTTAATGTTAGATTAATGTTTTTATTTATTTTACAAAGACTACTGAACTATTAGTTCCTTCAGGATTTGATTCCATGAATCTTAAGACAATGTAATAAAGTAGACACTGGATTTAGGTTAAAGGGGTTGAGGTTTCTAAAACTATAAATAAAAAATTATTAAATACTATATTAAAATATACCACTTTTATTTATATATAAATCCCTCCCCCTCCTAAAATCATTTACCCTCACTCTTAAAAAAATCTTCCTTTATCGACTCTCTTTCAAAATTAATCTCTATTCCCTTTCAGACACATTCATAGTCGTTATTCTAAACAAATACCACCATATGAAGGCTTATGGCCCACTAATAAAGAGGAAACTCAAATAAAAAAAAAGTTACGGGATATATGAATTAGATGAGGATTTTTTGTGTGCTGTTCCCTTCCAAATCAATGTTATTTTCAATTATTGTATTGTTATTACATATCATCTCTATTTTGAATAGTCTTTTAAATCTTGAATCAATACCAAAAAAAATTCCATTTATTTTATTTGTTTATTTTTTTCTATACCCTCATTTGGATTTATAGTTTACTCCTTAAGTTATTAATAAAGTATTTTAATCTCAATCATCCTTATTTGATACATGTTTCATATTATCTAACTATTTTTCATTATAAGGTGTATATTATCCCCCTTATTATTTTTATGATTTTCTATTTCTCTTTATGTTTTTTCATTCATTGGGATTTTATTTATGAATTATAAATGTTGAATGTGTATTCTTGACTCAATTAACTCAAATTAAGTTATTAATATTCTCATTTATTCTATGTTATATATATTCTACCCTTTGACTATCACATTTTTTATTTCCACATTTTTTTCAAATGATTCATATTTTCTACTAAATGTATCTATTCTGACTGATCCATCACTAAATTTACCTTTAATTATTATCAAATTTCTTATAAATAACATTCTTACCAATAACATTCCATTATAAATACAATGCATATCCTTCTTAAAATTAAAGTCTATCGACTGAGATATCCATGTTGTTTGATTCTATGGGAATAACTATTGACTTTACATAAATCTGTTTATTTTGTATGGTGTGAACACACTACACTTTATTATTATGAGTGAAAGGTATTCACTAAT
Organism: Viscum album; assembly: GCA_963277665.1. Classification (NCBI taxonomy): domain Eukaryota; kingdom Viridiplantae; phylum Streptophyta; class Magnoliopsida; order Santalales; family Viscaceae; genus Viscum; species Viscum album. The sequence goes on from OY728130.1 coordinate 1,220,054,304, forward strand.
ACTTTCATACAATTCATTTAACTTATGAAATCTTAACAATCCATATACATAGTATTTCTATTGAGATAATTATTTACTATCGTCACATTTTATATAAGTTATTCATTATAGATTATTTTTTATTGTATTGACTATCAATATTTTTTGTTTAATAAATTTATTATACATATTATGTGATGGGTGGATCCTAGAATATGTTCTATTTCATTGATAGGCCTTATAAGAAACCTATCTTCGGTATTGTGTATATTATCAAATGTTTATAATTACGAAGAGTAATATTATATATTTATGTTAAAAACATTATAATAGGTTAAGTGATAGGTGGACCAAAAATATCTTCTTAGTGCATTGGAAGTTCTTAAAATATATCTACGTTGGTTATTCAAAGTATGACTACCATTTTCGTAAATATATCTTGGAACCCATCCTCGATGTTATGGTTATTATGTCAAAAACTATGTATTAAATAACTATGAGGTCATTTATTATTGTTATCCATGTGATTATTTTTTTACATTTTTATGTAATACCTTAATTATTTTATTATTTTTTATCAATTTAATTTTTATATATTATGCATTTCATGTTTATGTAATGCTTGATTCTTCTGTTCGCTACCCTTTATTGAGCATCTGATCTCTCCCTCTATATTTTATCCAATTTCTCTAGGAATCCAAGAAGAATGAAATATATAATCAATAGACAAATACATAAGAATAATAATGTTTCATCAATTCTTATAATTGGATTTAATTTTATAATGTAATGTATGGATCAATAATGTATCTAGTCTCTAGAGACTATTAAACATGTGACCCTGTGTATTATAATATATGTATTTAATTTTCATTATAAAAATATCCATAAAATCTAGGTTACTATATTTATTATTGCTATATTTTTAAACAGATCCTTTTTAGTATAATCCTATTGAATAATATTTAGAGAAAAATAATTATCATAAAAGTGTAGATTTTTTTATAATTTTGTATAAAATATAGAATATTTTATATGAATTTATAAAAAATTCAAACGAACAATATGATATTTATCATTAATAAAGTTTTTTCATTATTTAATTTGAATTTTCCATTATTATAAATCAATTATTATTTGAAGGAATAAAACCCTAGTCAACAACCATAATAAATTAAATGATTTACTTACTAAAAAAAATAAATCTAGTGTTGGAGATTACAAACAAATTACTATATTATTATATATGATGTAGGGTTTTTAAAATAACCTAGAAAATATAGAGAATCCTATTTCACCTCAATCAGTTTTAATGACATTCCATCATTCCTTGTGAAAAAAAACCTCAATAATTCAATGGAAACACTAATATATTAGTGGTAGAATAATATATTAAGTCTCAATGGGATGCATTCCTCACATTATAATATATTAATAGTTATATGGGTATCATGGACGTATAGTCTTTATATGGGGATGATAAAAATTGGTGTCCATTAATTTAATACACTAAATATGGTGATGAGATTGAAAGGTATGAAGGTAATTTTTTTTAGAAAAAAATCCTTGATAAATATTCTTCTTGAGAAAAATGAGCTGATATTGAAAGGAAATTTCATTTTTTTTGTAAAAAAGAAGAGAAAATGATCGCGGGATATGGGGATAACATTATTAGATTATCAAAACGTGTAATAGATTATATATGAAATTAACAGATAAATATCGTTCACATGATTGGTGGAATAAATTAAAGACCTGAAATGGTATTAATATCTTAAACCTTTTTCTATATGTAGAAATTCGGAATAGTGACATCAAGACTGAAAATTAGTTATCTTATTATTTTATTAAAGAAAAGTAAGAGAAAAAGATATTTTACTTCCATGAAAAATAATATTTGGTGAAGAAAAAAGAATTTGTGGAAACTTTTAATATACAATTATTATTGGATGAATCAATATGCATATTTTTTAAGGTCATGGGATTTTATTTCATGATTGGAGATATATTCTATAAAAATGTTGAATATGAAGTAAAAAAAGTGATGTTATGAAATTCTAATTCTTCAATTTCATGGAGATGATAAACTATTCAAATCAATTATCTAATAATTTGGGGAATTTACTTTAAAGAGGTCGAGGAAAAAATGTTAGGCTTATAAAAATACCATAACAAAAATTAATGTCCAAAATTTTATAATAAGTAGTACATAGGTCGGAAACTCAAGGTTAACTAATTCATTACTTTTAGTATAAGTATACACACTCTTATTCCAAATACCTTAAATTATCCCTTAATACATTCTGTAATGTGTTTTAGATAAAACACCATGTGTAAATCTCATTTTAATGAAATAAAAATTAATTGAGGTAATTTTTATCAAAATATACATTATCTAGTTTTAAACCGAATTAGAATACCATTGGTTGACCTTGATATCATTTTTATGATTTATTAGCTCAAAAAGTATAATATATTTTAATATTTCTAAGAAAAATTAGTTATAATCAATGTGGGGGGACTATAATATTTTTTAAGGATAAAACACAAATCAATGTTGGCAGAATAAATAATGTTAAATATTGAACCAAATGATTAATAATTGAACTACAAGAACCAAATATTGAATTAAAGATGTAATAGGTTACAAAATATTTGGAATACTTTTTCCTATTTATAATATTGGTTACTATTAATAAATTTGATGTTATAATTATTCACACAAAATAGTTTATATTTAATAAATTGTTTGAAATATTATCATTAAAATGATGTGATGAAATGTATGTATCTAGAAATATAGAAGCCTTAACAATGAATTATAGAGGCAAATAATTGGTTACATAAATGAAAATCCCAACATATGTCCATTTTTTGAGAAATTATGAGTTTCTTTATCATACCATAGTATAAAAGGTCCAATTATCAATAACATTCCAAAATATAATTAATACTATTTTAGTCCCGTCGTGAGTTTTTAATATGTGAGAGTAAATTAAAATTCAGGAGGTTGAAATTTAAATATAGCAGAGAAGATAACATCATAAAATTTGGAATCAAATATTTTTCAACTATATGAGTAATAAATATTTTTATATTCCTTTTTTTTAATTTTAAAATTATATTTTTTCATATATATTTTTTAATGAAAATTTTAAATTCCTTGAAAATATGATTATTTCATATTTATATTTTTCTTTTTTAAAAATTAATTATTATATAATAAGTAAATAAAATCATAATTTTGTAATTATTAAATAAAAAAATATAATATATATAATAATTGTTAGGAATAAAGGTGTATATGTTAGTGTCTGGAAGATATAATTTATTATATATATTAGAATAAAAAATAAACATGGGGTGTAAATGTAATCATATAATATATTGTTTTTGAGACAAAGGGATGTTTTAGGGAGATTTCTCAGAAAACAGTTGAAGAAGGTTGTGAGAATTGAATTTTGAGAAGTATCCTAAAACAAATAGAAATTTTCTAAAGAATATTAATTGGTGAAGAAAATAAGTGGATATGGTTAATGTGTTTTTTAACACATAAAACATCATTAAAGAATCATTAAATGTAGTTCATTATGTTATTTTATGTTTATTCCAATTTTCAGAGTGTTTGAAGGTATTCTTAAGTATTTTGGTGAATTATAGAGTTATTTTAGAGGATTTGGTTGTTTAAGGGTATGGTATTTGATATTTTTCTAATTATTCAATTTATAAGAGTCATTACTATATATATAAAAGTAAGTATTTTTAGAAGAAAAAAATGAAAAAGGAAATAAAGAAACTATGTTAGAATAAAGATAACCTTGATAAAACCACTGGAAAAGTAACTAAGTCCTAAAAGAAACCCTATATATAATGTTCTTTCTGATCATTACCTAAATATCACCCGGAATTGATCTGTGAAAATTTGTAATGTATCTAATTAATAAGTGTAACCTACCATGTATTTATGAAGGTAGTTATTCACATATGAGAAAAACTTTTTCTAATCCAAGAGAAATATTTTGGAGTACCTTACTCAGAAATAAATACTATCCTCAAGAAAAATTATTTGAGAAAAAGTAAATATGCTCATTATTAAATGCAAGTCCACTAATATGTAAATGTTTATCCATGGGAAAAAGTAATATGGAATTGTAATATTTGATTATACAAAGGTAACTCACAGGTCAAGGCTATACGTAATGGTTATTTCAATTATATATAAAGTTTATATGAAGATTTTCTAATATACTTAAATTTCATTCCAATGATGTATAAATATAAATAAGGGTATGTGAAGAGTTTTAAGCATAGTCAAATTTTGGAGTTTATTGAAGTTAATATGGGAATTTCATGAATTTAAATGGAAGTTAAAAATTAGTTTTTGTAAATAAAAATAATGTGTATAGAAGAATTATTTTTGAAAAATAAAGGGAAAATTAAAGTCAAATAAGATGATGTTAAAGGTTTTAATGCATGGAAATATTAAAAATTAAAATGTTCATACAATAAGTGTCAGAATAAATAGATTTTCAGTATAAAAATATTACCATGGAATAATTATTGATACGTGGCGGAAAATATGATATTCTCATATCATGATGAGAATCATAGAGATTTAATTTTTGGTCTATTTTGATGATGAAATCATGTTCAAGACCACTAGAAATATTTTTCACTATAAATGGTGTTTCAGTTTTGGAAAAGTATTTTACCAAGTCTTTATGAATAAAATTGTTCCATGTATTATGACTTATTCCACCTTGATAGATACATTGACTGAAAAATATAAAGTGATGTTAAAGAGAAATTAAAGGATGTTGGATGTTCATATTTGAAAATGATGATTTCTTGTATTATGTGTGAGATAAAATGAAATGCGTATTTCATGAATGATAGGATGATTATAGTTTAGAGAATTGTTTGAAGAGTTGTACACATAGGAATGATATATAAGATTATTATAATAGCTATAATAGTAGAAGAAGAAGAAGATAAATAACACACCACTTTGTGTATAATCAACATGTGTGTTTCATGTGGTGAAGAAGAAGGAAGTGACACCTATTCATAATTCTGATGAAGTGTTCCAAAAATACAATATTATTGAAGGAAAATTATAATAAAAATAAGGATAATCCCTGACTCAATAGTATAATAAAATAATATATTTTTAAGAATTCTTAGAAATAGATAGTTCTTTTATTTTCTTGTAAAATTAGTAAATGATATACCTTATTCATTTGTATCTACAATTGTGATACTAGAAGAACATTAAGTCTTAGTAGATCAGATATTATGATAAGGATTAACTTTTCATTATGAGTTGTGAATCTTATGCAATGAGTGCAATTTTTTTGTTTCTTTTCACAATGTGTGCGAGTTAATTAGTGATATTTATCACTAAATTAAGTGAAATGGGTGATTTCATAAGAAATTATAAAAATAAAATGAATTATTATTGTTCAATGATTCACCCCCATCTCAATGAACCCTACCATGTATGTGGCCACTATAATTGTTGAAATATCATCCCATTTTTTCCTTTAATGTTCTTATAATTTTTTAATTTACTATTGTAACATTTATTGAATTCAGTTTGTTTTTGAGTTCAATAAGGGATGTATCTCTCTGGAGTTGAAGATTTTATCATCGAGATGTTTATTATAAACATGAAAAACATTGATTTAGTGAATAGTATGTGGATTCCCAATTTTGATGGGAATAATTATTTTGTATTTAATTTTCTAATACTGCCATATATTTTTATATCAGTTAGAATGTATTATAGGTGGATGGATTTATTCTTTATGAGAAAAGTACTACTATGAGAAGAGTATACATGAAGAATTTAGAGAAACACGTTTATCATTTAAATACTATTTCCATCATTTTCGAAGAAGGAATTCTCCTTGGATAAGGGGTTTAAAATAAGAAAAATAATCTGGGATAAATTATGAAATATTTTTGAATTCAATAAAAAGCGAATCAAGACAAGCTCCATGTTTCTATAATAATGTTTGATGCTCCCAAAATGAGTCATGAGTAAATGGTAGGTAACTTTTTCACTATGTTTAATGTAGTTGTGATCATCATCATAGTGTTTGGTGAGAAGTTGAACTATAGTATTATTTTCAAAAAGTTACTGCGTAAATTTCCAAACTGGTTTGTTTTGAAGGATTCAGAACTCAAATACTGAGATCTGGGTCTAATTAAAATGGATGATTTGTATATAAATTCAATTTAATATGAAATTTAGAAGGGAAGAGAGTTAAATAAAAAGACTATTATTCATAGAAAAATATACTTAAAATATTTAAATATTGATAAGAGTATAAAAAAGTTGGTGTTGAGGAAGAAGATAAAGACCTACATAAAGATATTGATGTGGAGTTTTAAAAACTCACGTGACTCATCTCAAGGTGTGTGAAAGATCAAAAATGAAAACTCATTGAAAATTAAATTTTAAATTCTTTGGTCATGAATGTATTAATTTTTTTTAAATAATCCAGTGATAGATGTATATGAATTTAGTAAATATTAGGATGATAATATATTGATTCCTTATAAATGAAATAATTAAATTATTATTTTAAGGGTAAAGGTAATTATTTCTATAAATTCAAGAAGATAATCTTATTATCTATGTGTAAAAGAAATATTATTAGTGAGGATGATGAAGAAGTATATTAACCCATTGAATATTATAAAATCATATTAATTACTGAGGTGAAAGATGGTGAATTCGTAAGTGATGAAATAAGAAATTATGAAAGTTAGGTACATAAAGTAATATATTTAATACTAAATATAGAACTAAAATATATTCCCATTAATATTTATTAATTTATAAAGGACAATAAGGTTTTGAATAAGGGTTGTTAGCTATCTCTTAGCAATGATAATTCTGAAAAGAAGTAGATATTGAAAAAAGATATCAAAATTGAAAATGTTTCTTGATGAATATAATATTTCAAAAGATTATATAAAAGATGAGTCTTTAGAAAAGTATAAGGTTCTTAAAAATGTCTGAAAAATAACTTTGAGGCTGAAAACAAATTAAATAAATTTAAATAAAAAAGTTAATTTTGGGAAGTTAAAAGGATGTTACTAAAGAGTTTCAATACATTTAAAAAGATTTTTAAGAAGAATTATTTTTGAAAAATAAAGTGAAATTGAAATTAAAATAATATCATGCAATAGATTTTTGTGTGTGGGAATACAACAATATTTTTTTTAAAAATAGATGTTTTAAGAGAAATATGATCACACCCTAAAAATAACATCACACCATGATCATAAATACATAAATAAATGAAATAGATTCTAGTTCCATGGTGAGAATATAAGAGATTTAAGGTATCAATTGGTCTGAGGAATATTTTATATTTCAAAATATAGAAAAATATATTACACTATGAAGTGAGTTTCAAATTAGGATATTTGGTAAAACATGGTGTGATGAAAACATTTTCATTGTGTTTTATGTTTGTGTCCATATGGATAGATCCAATGAATAAAAAGGATTAAATAAACTTTAAGAGAAATTAAAGGAAGTTATATGTTAAAATTTTAATTTTAAATTCAAATTTGAATGTGAGGAAGGAAATTAGTGTCCATGAGATACAATGAATAGGGTCTTGCCTGAAAAAGTGGATTAGTATAGCGTGTAGTGTTTTTTACTTTATCACAAAAAAGTACATCAAGGAAGAGTATTTTATGCAATTTAGTGACCATATGAAGAAGAGATAAGTGGATGTGAATACATGAATTAGTGAAGGAATAAGGATAATTATAAAAAGAACACATTGTTTTTTATGTAATTCTATGAACTATGTCATGTGGTAAACAAGAATACAGTCACACTTATTTTTAATTATGTACAAGTGGATAATAACTATAATATTTTATAGATAAAATCATTGGAGGATGAAGGATAATACTTTCCTTGATATTAAAATAATAAAAAATATTATTAAGAGACTTATTGGGGGAGATCATTTTTATCATCTTATGACATGTGTATATGATATACCTTACACTTTAAAATCAACCATGATGATTATAGGGGATCTTATGGCTTCATGTGACTTTAGATCATGAAAATGATTAGATACTCATTTTAATTGTGAGCCTTGTACTTGGAGTGTCTTTTTTTTATTTCTTTCCTTAGTGTGTTTAAGTTAAGGTGTCAGTATCTCATTTTGATATGTGCTGAAGGATGATTTTGTAAGAAAAAATATAATGAAAAAATTAATATTGTTCACTCTTTTATGCCTACCCCTCTCAGTGAACCGCATTGTGCCTTGGGCCATCATATGAGTTATAAAAGAATTATTATTTTAATTAAATTTTAATTTATATATATATATTCAATTTAAAAATTATGGATATTATTAGTTATGGTATTCTTAAATGAAGTTTTCGTCAAGGTGATCATTATAGAATAGTTATTATAAAACATATTTACAATATTTATACTTTTATAAGTAATGAACAAGAAATATGTAAGAGATATATTATATTTTTGAAATATTGTATGTTTTTGTAGAAATAATTAATTACCAATCATATATTAATTAAGGATTGAATAAAATATTAATTTAATCACCCATACATAATTAATAGTTGTTATTCAATATAAATAATTTTTTGTGTATTGTATAATCTTTTTAAAAGTTAAATTTCTCATATATATAACATGATATTTAAAAAATGGGATGCCTATTTAGAATCATAAAGTATAAATTATCATAGGGTAAATTTTATTTATTTTTTCGAAATTTTTTATTTTTTATGTGAATAGAAAAAATTTACACTTTTCTGTGTTTGGTATTTTTTTCATCGATCGTTAACATAAAAAATGAAAAAAAAATTATAAAAATTACATGACATAAAATATAATGGATTTTTAATATAAATGATTTTATGATAAAAATTTCATATCAAAACCTAAAAAAGATTTTTCAAAACCTTGATTATAGTAAATCCTTTAAAAATACTATTTAAGTTTCATTAAATTAAATAAAATATTTCAAAGTTCTCCTTTTGTTTGGGGTGTGTTTAAATGTAAAAATATATATATCCTTTGATCAAACACTATTAATAGTTATAAGAATTATTAATATTTGAATTATTGATACTAAACATTAATTTTATCAATAATGTATTCAAATAAACCCTACTCCTTTACCTATAAATACACCCCTCCTTCGCCCCATTTGTATTAATCCATAAAACATATTTTTATTATGAAGATATACTCAGATAAGTCTCAAAATAATTTTATCTACATTTTTTATCCCCTTGACTGTATAAAAGAACACTGTCTAAAGACTTATGACTCACTTCTATAGAGGTTCCTCAAATGGAAATAAGGATAAAGGATATATAAAGTGAGTTTCGAATCTAAGTAATGGGTTATCATCCAAAACACATTTATTTTCAAGTTATTTTCCCTATTACATATCTTATGTCACATGTCTCATTTCAAAATTCATGGGTATACACATTACTATTTTTTCATTTTTCTTATTCTTTTAATTGTCTATATACCTCCCATAAAATTTATTATCCATATCTTAAGTTTTTTATAAGTGATTATCACATCAATATCCTTTCATTAATTAATGTTCAACATTTCACACCAATTTCAATATTTTTAGTGTATATGATTATCCCTTTTATCCTTTTAATATAATTTACTTTTAATTTATACTATTTATAATTTCAATTCTCGTTTTCACTTTCATTATATTTTGATTTATACATTAAAAAAGTATTCGTGAGATTTTTGACTCATTTTCCCCTCATTAATTTTTACTCTTTATTTTTTAATTAATATTGGGTATATTCTACCCGATGACAATATGATATTTTATTTCCTATTTTTTGTGGGATTTAAATTTTCTTCTCATTATATCCATTTTGAGTGATCAATCACTAGTTTTCTCTTTCCTTATGATCAAATATATATAAAAACATATTTAAAGACACATGTACATTAGGAATACATTATAAGTTCATATTTTTATTTAATTGTATTAACAGATATATATATACCATTTAATTGATTGGGTTAAATGTTTAACTTGATGATAAAACATTTTATTCTTTAAGATGTGAATGCTATATACTTCATTATATTCACTAAATGGTATTCACGTTGAAAGAAATATAATTTACTTGACTAAGTAAATAATAAAAATCCATGTAACTATTATTTATATAAGGATAATTTTTTATTTTTTAACTTTTCTTTATGTGAGATATTCATCAGTGAACATTAATTATATTATTTTTTCAAATTTTTTAATTTTAATATTATATTGGATTTATTAATTTATGATTGGAGACCATGATAGATCCTTAATAAGATGGTGGGTCTCATGGGATATCTATCATATGTATTATCAATTGTAACTAATATAGAATAAAGGTCACACAAAAGCATTGTGGTTTTTACAACTTTGTGGTATATAAAAATATAAATCAAAATATATTGAGAGTCTCTACGACATGGTGTATTTCATGGAAATATACGGGTTACTCAATTGTACAAAAAAATAATTCTTCCTCCCACTATAAACTATAATTATTTAAACATTAAAAAACACAATAAATACAAATTATCTTGAGTTATATAAGTAATAAATCATGAAATTTTAATGAAACTGTTATCCTAAAATGTAAAATTGTTTAGATAATCCTTTAAAACCATATATAATGAGGTATACATATTGTGCTATTTGTTTCATTCAAAATTGGTAATATGCTATAATACACTTTATTCAAAACAACATTAACTCTTAATATCATTTTAATTGAGACAATGTTTGTGAAAACCATGAAATAAGGGTAATTTTTCACATGTGTTGGGATATTCACATAGCATATAGTTACTGTAGGAGGAAAAATCACATTGACTATTTATTAGTGATCCCCATGAGGCTCATGGTTACGAGAATAAAAACATTCAAATCATCAATGACAAGTAAAGTAATTATTTATTTATTTAATTAGCCAAATGAAAAAGGAAATTAGTATTTGTTTTAATTAGTTTAAGTTGGTGTTTTTTTATTGTATTTGGAAAACATTAATACCCTTTAAAGCCCTTTAGGAGATATGGAGACACATTCATATCATTTGGATTGACTATTTCGATGGATGAATAAAATGGGAAAGGATAATTTCTTGAATTATGGTGTTTTACATATGAAAATAAATGTATTTTTGTATTTTAATAAACCATGAAATAATATATGTGCCAAAATTTATATGGAAATATACAAATTATATGTCTAAGTCATATCTTTTATAAAATTAGATTACAAAATATCTCTAAAATAGAGTATCATAAGATAAGTATACTATATCATAGTCTACTCCTCAAAACTATTATGGTCGATAGAAAATTCAATTTTAGATGAACTCTATAATGTATCCCAATGAGATCATGTTATAATATTATAATTGATACTTCTAAATGTTATTCCAAAAAAATTTGATTAAAAAAATGGTTATTCTAAAGTATTTAACCATCGAGTAGTATATCACTCCATAAAAATCTTATGAAGGATAAATTCTAAGCTATAATAAAATAAATATGTCTTGAATAAGAGTAATAATCATGAAATAATAAATATTTTCATATATAGAAGTAACCTATCACCACCACCACTCCAAATTCAATATCTTAAAAGTGTTTTGTCTTTATAAATTCAATTAAATTAGTGTTTGTTAAAAATATCAAAAGAATTTACTAGTGTCAGATCACACCGAATATGACGGGTTCTTTATACCATACCAAAAATGTTTTGATAAATGTGAACATGGAATAAATAGAATTTAAATAGTGATAATTTATAAATTTTTTATCAATTGTTAAATAAGGTGTCATATATATGTTTTTTTTATGAAATTTTTTATAAATGATAATACTAATTATTTATATTTGATGTATTTATTTAGAAAGGTGATATGATTAGTTTATGAAATGTATTCAGATAAAATATAAAATGTTCATATTATTAAATAAGATTCTCGTAAATGCATCAAATTTTGAATAGAAATAACTCCATATTAACTTCCATGTAAATTTATAATAGATATGGGTTCATGTTAGAATAAAAATATAAATTTTCATATTTATTTATGTTATGAAATGTACAAAAAATAATTTTTTATTATGAATTTTTTGTAATTTATTTATTAATTATTTTTTCTTTTTATATTTATATCATGTAAAAATTTATGAACTGTAATACATTTCTTTTATTCCCTTCTTTATTAAAATATATAAGCTTATTATATTTGGAATTATGAATTATTCTTTATTCTAAAACTGTTTAAATAGATATATTAAATTATCATACATTTATTTAATGAGTTACATGTTGGGTAAAATAATTGATTTATACTTCTTTTACATAGAGATTAGATTGAATTAGTTTATGAGTTTGAATTAATATGTTAAATGTAGATAACATATTTTATTTGTTATAACAGTAACATAATAGAAATATATCGTGAGGATTGAAATGTGGAAAGATGCACTTTGGGTTAGGCTGCTCATTATTTTGAGAGATTAGGATCTTCCAAGAAAATTGGGGGATTACTAAATGTCTCTCAATGACTACTCTTATTTTGATTATTGATTTCATATAATTTTTTGAGTTTATGTGAAATATGATTAGGAACCTTATATATGGGGTTTTTTAGTCCTTTGGATTTTGTTGTTTTTTATTTGATATCAATAAGTATTGATGTTAATATCTGATTTGATGAGAATTTTGAGTACATAAATCTTTTTTCAGTTATGTATGTCAACAAATGGTGCTGAGTTAATAAACTTATAGGTCATATGATTGAGATATATATTTAAAGTTTTTTTAGATTCTCTATATTATTTTTAAAAAAATAATTTGTTATTGGAGATCCCTTCATATTTTGGAAAAGGGAAAATTTCAAGAAGTTGGAAAAATTAAGTTACTGTTGCTGCTGATGTTTGAGGAATAAAACGCATATATCATAGATAAGGTTGATAATTTGATATGTTTTATTTTGCATAATTTTTTCGATGAATAATCTATTGAGAAGGTTATTTATCTATTAAGGATTAGATAAATTGGTTTAAGATTAAAGATGTTGATGCCTAGAGTTTGATGGTTCTTGTGGGCTTGTTATATATAATATATTTAGAAATTTATCCAATATTTTTAGTTTGAGAAGGTAGAGTGAAATTTAGAGTTACATGGATAATGTAGAATGATTAATATTATATCTTTATAAAAAAATTGTGTAGTTGATTGTGATTTGGGAAGAATAAAGCTTGCTGGTATTATTATATATATCCTTGCATTCTTAGGAACCAATATTCATACTATATATGGAATCTACACATAAAAGATGACATGGAATGGAATTGAGTTTGATATGAAAATTGTGAGGGATTCATTATTGAATATGAGGATCAATATGAATAGTCGGACATAATTAAAAATGTGATAATGTTTTTAATGTTGTTGAATAATTATTAAAGTAATTTATTTTTTAAAATGAACTAAATATTAAAAATTAAGTTTTTAAATGTTGTAATAACTTGAGGATCACTCTTATATAGATGAATAAAATTTGATTATGTCCCCAATCGGTTAAAAAATACATAATGTGGTGTGATATGTTTTGAAGATGATTTGAGTTGATTTTTAGAATAAGAGAATGTTGGATTTCTTATGTAATATCAAATAGACTAAAAGGAAAAATAGAAAAATAATAAGTATGGTCTCTCTATATAATAATAAATAAATTACTATGAGTCTTTCACTGTTATCTGTTACAAATTATTAATGATATATAGTGTCTCCCATATCATACATAAGAGAAATACTGATTCTTCATGGTGGAATTTCCTAATAACATGAGAATAAATAAGAATATATTTTTTTCCACCTAATTGTGTATATATAACTCAAATTATACATAAGATATATCAAGTGATATATAATATCAAATCTAGAGTTTCAAATTAACTATAATAATAATTTAGAGAATATATACGAGTAATAAGATATTCTAAAAATGCATAACAAGCATTTTGGATCACAAAAGAGTAAATATTATGATATATAAGATTAACCTAATGATTTAAAATTATATATAATATTCTTCTTCTTGTCACAAATAAATAAATAGTGTTTTCTATTAAATCATAATATTAAATAATATGATGTATTAGTTTTCTTAAATATTTAAATATCGTGATGTTTTTTTATTAATCTTTGATTGAAGCCAAAGAATGGTGCTGTGATTTGAATACGGATATTTAAATATGAGATGATTATTCAAACCATAATATTAATATTTCATCCAAGTATGCATATAGGGAAAGAAACATCTGCATTTTTGGAATGTTGAAGAAAATAAAAGTCAATATTAGAGGAGAGTCGATGATAATATATTGATTGATATTTAAAGATATATTTAAATGGATTGAATGAGAATGATGAACTTCAAATCATTGAGGTTTGAATATGATGATCAAAATGACTTGTTTCTCATAGATATATTAATATTTTAATCTATAGTAAAAATACAAATGATTTTATGAGTATTATATACAGAATAAATAAAGGAGATATGGGAAAAAGAGGAAGAGAGACTAAAAAAATATTATTTTCTATCATACATTATCATTTAGGGAAAAATGAGAGATATTTTGAGAGAACGAATAATATTATGATAAGAAATATTGATCATTGGAGAATAAATAGAAGATAATAGGAAGATACTAACACACACCCTATCCTATGAAAAAGATACATGTTATTTATGTTCTTAAATAAAAATTAGAGAGGAATCCATAATTCACTGTAACTGAGGAAGATGTTATGATATGAATAGTAAATATTATTCTTGTTCTCTATATTGATCTTACTACACATGGAACCAACAAAATATGATTAACGAAAAAGGACATGGTTCGTGCAAGTATCAACTATGAATATCTAGTTTTTACTTTCTAAAGATAATTGGTTCCATGAGTTATGATTTTATTAGTGAAAGGTATAAGGTTTCAAGAATATCAATTTTAATTTAGTAGTTCTTGATAATAATATATATTCAATATGTGTGTGGGTTAATAAACACCATACACTAGGGACTAGCTTTCACAATGTCATTGAACATTATAAATACCAAAAAAATTGTTTTGAGTTTATTTTTCCTACATGATATTTTATTGTGTTATGAGTGTGTCAGATCCGTTCATATTAACTACTTCTATGGTAAAGGGAAAAAAATTTATTATAACAATCCTATGAGACAAAATAAATTTATAAAAACCCTATGTTTTACTTCTTATTGAATTCTAACTAATTAATTAATGGATTTTTTTAGTTTCCCTCCAAATTGAATTATAGTGTTTATATTTGAAGATGTTTATGAGATTACTATTAAAAAAAATATTGGAAAAATAACATAAAAGATATTAAATAAATATAAGTAATGAAATTTAAGATACTATCAATGTGTAAAGAAAATGAAGAGTCACAACTAATTGAAGGTAATTACTATGAATAAATTATTTTAATATCTATTAATAACTACCCTTTTGATGATTATGGATTAGAATATAATCATAAAGCATCCATCATATGTATAAAGGATGAAACCTCAATATTTATATTTTTTTATTAATTGATAAATCATATTTGGTATGGTTAGTGAAGACATAGTGGTTCAATCCACTAATGAGAAAATGGGAAAAAATTATATCTCATTTGTTTCAAATAATTTACTTGCTAACGAGGTAACTGAAATTTCGTAACTAGATTATCATTTATATATACCAAGAATAAGTGGTTAAAATCATGTTCCTAAGGACTTATAAGTTACTATATATGTTATTTTAAAATTAACATTATAGAACATTCCATATTATGTTTCCACTTTTACATTTGGTTATTTTAGAAAAAATTTGCAAGAGATCACCCCAATTGAAGTACATGCTGAAATATTTGAGGGAGAAATATAACTAATGGATAGGATATGTAAATTTTTTACTAGTTAAATTAATTCAATACATTTAAGTAATATGTATCTTTATGAAATGTCCTCCAAATTTTATGGGTAATTGGTTAATAAAATCTAAGAGAAAAATAATTCCTAGAAAGGGAATGAGGAAAGTTATATAAAATTGAATAATTTCAAAATGAAATTTATTTAAATTTATAAGGTTGTATTTAAAAATTATTTCCTTTCATTAGGAAAAATCTAAAATGCTATCAAATATATAATGAATTATAAACTACAAATAATATTAAAGAGAACCAAGGATATTGAAAATTCATTATAAGAAAACATTAATATATATTAATGTCATGAGAGAAATGTTGTGACAATAACAAAGGGAAACTGAAGGAAGAGTTTAATCTGTTGGGTATCATTAAAATATTATCAATTTGAAGTGTCTTAATCATGTGGGGAAATTGAGAAATTTGGAAGTAACACACGTTCAGTCTTTAAATACATCTTTGAGAAAAAATTATTCCAAGCATATTTATAGGGAGTTTATTTTTTCTAAAATACATGAATTTAATTTAAATGGTAGTTTGAGATCATTTGGAAATAAGTTTATGACATTTTCAAATTATAATTTCATATTTTTTCAAGAAAATATAATTTATGTTAATAGTAGTTTCATGCATAGTGTAACAAAAAAATTGAAACCCATAAAAATATGGGTTGATAAAAAAACTGAATAACCCATAACTATATCAAGGATGGAAGAGATCAAGACTAGAATTTTTGGTTCGCAAACATATTATAAATTGAATGGTTTTTTAACATAAAAAATAATAATTCAAAGCTAGTTAGAATGAATTTAAAACCAAGAAATCAATTTTTGTTGGATAAATTGATGTTTCTGGAAGGTTTGGGTTTGGATATTGATTTTTTATATAAAATATTAGTTCATGGAATATAATTAAGGCCCACATAATCAAGGAGAAATTTTTTATTAAGTAAAAGTATATATATGAAATGAGATAAATCTATTTATCTCTAACAAATTTGGAAACATTGAGAATCTTTTTTCAAATTAAAAAAACAATATTGTCATTAGAATATTGAATTATTATTCATAATTATCAAGAATTATTAATATTGTACTAAAGAGATAAGAGCCAAAAATATAAGGTCGAATAATAGAATAAGTAATTGTGAGTTCACATTGAGGTGTAAGAAAAAGGACCCTATTAAACAAATTATATTAAAAAGAGCCAATAAGGATGATAAAACAAATAGAATAAGAAACTTATACTATAGGAGAAAAGGAAACACAATGAAATTTTGAAAGAAATTTATAAGTTTTTGGTATGGATTGAGGAAATATATTTCTACAAAGAAGAAAATAAATTTTTTAAAAAATAAAATGATTGGTTTAGAAGATGACATCTCTGTCAATAAAGAAAAATTTTAAATTCTTTTGAGGATTATAGTAAATGGTAACTCAACTATTCTTTAGAATTGTATGTATGGTGTGATTAATATAGGTGTAATTAAAAATAATATATGATAATTCTATTTTCCAAGAAAAATAGTAAAATTAATGGATTGTGAAACAAGGAATATTCATTCTTTAGTTTATATTTCGAAATAGAAAATTACACATAAGGAAGAAGTTGAGAGATGAATGAAGACTATACATACATCAGAGAATAATGTCTGGAAAATAATGTGAGCATGCATGAAGAGTTAAATCAACAATGGATCTAAAAATAAAGTATTTTCTTAGTTGATAAGAAACTCTAAACCCTTATACTCTAACTATGAAATTTTTGGAGAAACCACCTTATTCCAATATCTATTTTATTCTTTTTTAAATATAGGAAATTTGGTGTGTAGTCTGTGTATGTGTTCATTTCCTAGAACTAATTATTTTTACATTATATAGAATAAATATTCAAATAAGTGAATATTAATTAAATTATCTTATTATATACTATTCATAGTTCATGTGCATTTAATGTAACAATGTCCTAGAGTATATGTGAAATTGAAAAAGGAATAACAATTACCTAATATAATGAGAACCATGAAACTCTACGGAGATATCAGAATTCATGTTCTACTTTTTGATAACATTTTATGATGGAACATATATGTTAACTGTTAGTTGTAAGAACTTTTATGTTTATGACACTTTATCTCATGAAGTTTGTGAATAATAATCCCCAGGATGGGAGATTATGATAACATACCCACCTGTTGGAATTACACATTCTTCTGTTCTATTGGATATTAATTTCTATGAGAATTTTTAATGATACTTATACATTTATATTATTTTTAATGCATTTATTGAATCACACACTTTGAAGTATTAATGAAAACTTTGATGATATATTACCATGTGAATGTTGTGTATGCTTGGTGAATCAAGAATGATATATTATTATGATTTATTTTATGGAATGATTTGTCCTTTCTGACTATATGGATGTTGATGTCTCAACATTATTATTGGAATTGAAAAATCATAATAAATTATGTGGAAATAGTAATGTAGAAATGACCATTCCATATAATCAATGAAATTTAAATTAGGTATTATTGTTGATGAAGAATGTATACAGCCTTCCTGATGAGATATCATGACAGGTTGATTATATTACATAGTGAACCCTTTCATGTTTCTATTTCCATTATGGCACAACTTCTTTAACTATGGGTTACTTTTCCTATTTGTACATAGTAATCATATAATTTTTTAAAGCTCTCCTAACTCCACTAAGGAAAAATCATTGAGGCTTACACACAAATTGTTTCCATTTTCCTCAATTAAATATTATTTATATTTAAAAATTCAAAATAATATTATTCTTGATGATGGGAATTAAAATTTATTCATGACTTTTTAATTGATCACAAATATAATAAATATAAATTTATTCACACTATAATTATTGTGTTGCATGAATGTTAAATATTTATTCATCTTATGTTATTGCCACAATAATAAATAATTTGTTTATTAAGTAAATATTTTATTTATTTATGTGAATATTAAATAAATATTTATTTTCGTAATTGTAAATTGAAAATTTATTTATTGAATGAATGAATACATATTTAATAATACTATTTATTTGGGTATTTGATAAATTTCAAGGTGGAAAAGTGGATTGATATTATGTTTAACGATAAATATTATTTTCCAATACTGTAAAATGTATATATAATTGAGCTTTTTAGTAAATTTCATGGCATAAAATAATAATATTATTTTATTATAGGACATGGGGTTTCTCAAGGCTTAATATTTTATTAAATGGAGGATATGTAATTAATTAAAAATAAAATTATTATAATTTTTCTACAAATAGAAATTTATCACATTATAGAGAAGGTTATTCATTTTAAAAAATAGATAAACCTCAATAACTTCCTCCACTTATCATCATATAAATAATGAGATTAAAAAGAGGGATTTCAAAAATATTGAAGAAATGTGAAATTATCAAAGGTGAAAACAAAAGATGATCAATCATTCATTCTTGCAGCAGGTGATTCATAATCATTTTTCGCATATTTAAGGATCACATGTGGTTCACTTCTAGAGGTTCTCTACTTTGGATCCTTATAACACAATGATTCTATACAGATCAAGGTTATTTGGATCAATATAATCAATAAATAAATATCTCAAGATCCAAGAAACCATTCTAATTATGATTAATTAATTAAACAATTGATGAAAACATGTATTTTCATAGTTATGGTGTTTTATTTTTCAATTTTTGTTGAATTATTTTGGGTCATAGTGTTTATGTCTTGTACATAGAGAAGGTTCCATTGAATCATAAAATAGTCAAGTTAGCCACTATCCCAATATGTGATTCTACTACATCTAAAACATCAAGTTGTTTCAATGTATTTATATTCAAATTTATAATTTATAATTTTGATTTTTATCGTTATAAATTTAAAAGTTAAATTTCATTTGAAATTATTTTAGTTCATTATCCGATCAATGAAATGTATTATAAATCTTCTTTCTTTCTCACTTTCATAAAAAATATCTGTTAATAATTATTTAAACATTCATATGATGAACTCCTATGGAGTTACCATGAACCCTGGCAAGAGAACACATTGTTACACAACATATATTCCATTTTCACATGACGTGAATCCTTGTTCATTTAACTTGGACTCCTATGTGGTATCTGGGTCCTTGTGTAATGAATACATTATATTTTCGTTAGATAAATAGTTTTTTGACTGGACAATGTGGAACATATTTTCCCCAAACTACCCACTGTGTAGTCCATTTTCTGGTGGTTGAAAACTGAGGTCTAAGATGAAACATTTAATTGAAACACCACATGTATTAAATACAATACATGTACTAGCTGAAGGCCATTTAACATGATGTACTTATTTTTTATCCCTTATACATGTCTTTTACACCACAAATGTCAATGATAAGTGTACAAAAAGTCCCTAGGAGTGTACTTTATACATGATATGAACCAAAGTACAAACCACGTGGCTAGAATGAACACGTCGTGTACATTAATTGTTTATGAGAAGTTATTAAATATAATTAATTAATCTTTTAAGACTCATAAAATCAAGATTCACGGTTCCTTGAATTGATAGTATACTCGAGTCATTAGGTTTTAAATTATATTAAATTCTAAAGTAATTTTGAATAATATTCAAAACAACATGTTATGCATGGTCATTTGATACAAAATTCTCAGTGTGCATTTAATCATACCTGCAATGTAATTTTCATGTGTTTCATGTCTAATTAATTTAATAATATACTTCATTATTCAAGGATACATGTCATGTAAAAATATTTTTGTGTGAGTGTATTGTATAAAACTTAGACCATATTGAGTAGTTCAAACTTTTAATTTCCATGCTTCGTTGAAGAAAAAGGTTTTTTACTATTTTTTTATTTTAAAATAAAATATTATTTAATTTATAAAGAATCATAGTGGAAGAGAATATCTTTGATAATTGGATAGAATAATATATAATGGATAAATTCATTAATAAGGTAATTAATTAGATTAATTTGTGTGTGCTTTATCTTATCTAATATTGGATTAAAATGAATGTTCACTTGATGTTATTAATTCATAGTCATTGAATATGAATAACTGATCATGAGATTTTGCCAAACCAATGTTTGTGTGGGTATTATTAAATTAAATTTATTTCAGTGTTTTTCAATAATTTATTATTTAATAAATTATGATGACTTATGATTCTTCCATCTCTCATAAATTATGATGTACTTTAATGCCCCTGGTTGTTTTAAGTAGTTCCCTTTAACCAATCCTTTTGTTACCCTCACATACTCTTGAGTTATAAAACATATATAAAAAAGAGATTATCCAAGGTGCATGGAGAAATTTCAAGATAAGGTTGAGGAAGAGGTGTTATCATATGAAACCAACACAAACCCAACATGAGTGATACATAGGTGGACAATTGGAATGTTGTAACGCATTCCAAGACCTGTATAAGAAGTTATCCCCTAGAGTCATTGGTTGATTTATTATCCAAATAGAAAATAAACCTTTAGATGAGATCATATTCACCTAATTTATTTATTTATTTTATTTATTTCTATGCATGATTTTTTATGGTCACAATATCATTATAACATAATTAAATGATTTAATATGGAATGATAGAATTAAAAAAGTATATAGGTACATTTTTAATATATTCTTGGTTAATCACTTCAATAAAATCATCTTAATTTTTAAAATACATGTAAAAGAAAAAATTATGAAAATTAATTCAAGATAAATAAAATACCTCAAGTTAATATAAATTCATCATTCCTTACACTATATAAATTAATAAAAAAAACTTAGTTATTGTGTTGGTTCATTCCATATTCAAGGGAAGATTTTATTATCAGATATTCTTATCTTAGTTGATTGGTTGAATGAACCAAAAATGTACTAAATTTAATACACATAGTAAATTTAATTCAAATTTGGAGGCCATTGTTAAGGAGAAATGAGTCAAGATTTTAAGATTTTTTATCCCACTCAATAGAATAAAGTATTACATATTCTAAGTTGGAAATATTTCCTAACTAATTAATATATTATGGTTTTTTGGCCATATTCTCAATCATAAAGAGGGAAATATGAATCTTTTCCAATAAGATTTCCCATGGGACTTGACATTACATGTCCAATGGAAAGGTTCATTGAGATTTGATAAAATAGTGGGAAGATAAAAAAATTAAATTTAATATTATTATGTATCACATAAATTATAATATAGATAAGTACAAATAATTGAACCTATTATTATAGAATAAGGAAAATATATTCAACAACCTTATACCTATGATCAATTATTGGTAAAGACTATCACTTAACTAGAAATAACTTTTTTTAATTGTTCTGATGCTTATATGTTGTGATATTCCCTGAATGAAAATCATACAAGATATAATCCTAAATCCATGATCCTAATAATAAAGAGGTGATTGATGAGGAGATCATTGAATATGAGAAACACTTAAAAACTGCACTATATATTTAGTGTTTAATACAGTTATCTATGTATAGAAAATTCATTAATTCAAATGATATCATGGATTCATATACCCCTCTCTAATATCTCTATGATATTAATCAAGACAGATATAGACAAGTGTGGTTTGATATATCTATTGTTTTCATCATGAGAACTCATGGATAAAGTGTGTTGGATATTAATCAATTATTAAAACATATTTTTTTCATTAAGATCCTACAAGTTCTAGGGATTAAGCTTCATAAAGAACTAAACATCGATCTTATTCTTTTATCCCTACCTCATAAAAACTCTAGTTTTTTGTAAATTACAATATGAACAATAAAGGGAAGTCTCTATGATATATTTTTACACAATGTCAACAAGATGACCATAACATGAATCTTGGAAAGACATCTATAATTATGCTTAATAAAAGGAAACTCTAGGAGACAAGCTGTAATACTGGCTCTGAGTGTAAACATTCTTCACAATGACCTTACTAGAATAGGTGGATCTTGGGTCATGAAATAGAACAAGACATTTTCTATTTTTCTTATGGAAATAAAGGTTACTGGAATAACAACTTCACCTAGAAAAAGATACAAGGGGATTCTTCGAGTGAATTCATTATTGAGCGCAATATATTTTTTTCTATAAATTGGGTTTTAAATAAAGTACATGGTCCTTAAAAATGTATAAATATATGGGAACCAACTAGATCCCAGAATATTTCTTGTGGCAATATCGATCTACAGGAATCCATCAAAGATGAAATTATTGTTTTGGGAATTAGGGACTGTTATAGAGACCCATAATTTTCATACTTAAAATATTACATCTAAATAGATGAATAATCCTTGTCAAGATCATAGAGATATAGTATCTTTAGTGAAATGGAAACATAAAAAATTATTTATATTTGCATAACTATAATGATTTATCGGCATATTATACTTAATTCATTTCTTCATAACCTGGGGAAAGGAAACCTAAGAATGAGTGACCACAGATGTTCTATAAGGGTAAATAAGGTAGAAGTTATTTATTATATAACAATTACATAAGAAAAATGTATATGATAACATGATATTAACATTTTAAAATCACACCCTACATATCATAGATCATAATTTTGCGTCATGGAATAAATCATGGAAATTCGTAATGCATAATTTATAAAAGAATGAATGAACATGAGACCTGGAATCAAAACATTGGAATAAAACATGGAATTTTTTCTTACACATAATCATAAAAAAAACATTTACTTTAAAGTAAAGGATCTTTTACAATACTATCATAGTGGAATGGGTTCACTCCCCAAACCATATTAATTTCCATGGTTTAATCCCATGAATATAATAGTGGACAAAGTACCATACTGAATTGGGTCCACTCACAATTCCATTCATGTTTATCTCATATGAAATCAATATTTACTGAATGCATTAGACAGACGTATAGGTCTCATGCATCACATAATGAAAATCATACATAAATGGGAAAAGTATCAAAAAATATAAAATAATATCATAAAACATGAAAGAAAATTGGTTTTATAAACATATCCTCATAGAATAACCCATGAAAAAGTAAAGGGTTTTATAAACATTCTATTATTCCATTATATAATAACCCATGGAAAAGAAATAGGTTTCATAAATATTGTTTCATTCTATTGATAAACCATTAAAAAAGAATAAGGTTTGTATCATTAGATAATATTCCTATTAAATCATAAGTGAAATTATGGGGTTTTGTCATTAATGAAGAGAAATACAATTAAAATATCATTTAAACATTATCGAGTAGAATAACCATTCTATTTATGAAATAAACCATTTAAAAAATAGTAAAATTATAAATTATAAAACTTTATTTCAAAAATAACTCATAAACTTATAAAAAGAGATTCAATGTAAACATTATTCATAATGGTAAAAAAATCAATTTATTTCATATAATTTTTAAAAAAAGTCTTTTTTTTATGAAAAACCACAACTTACCTTTTATATAAAAAAATAAATATTCATTTCAAATCATTTTATAAAAATTAAAAAATGTGTAAAAATAAAGTCATATTCATTTTATAATATGAATATTTTTCTATAAAAAAAATTATAAAAATGTATAAGGAAGAAAAAGGAATTTCAACCTAAGAGATAAATAAAGTCTCTTTTCCTTAAAAAAAACTATTTTTACTTTATTGATCACTTAAGGTGAGAAAAATGAAGAAAATATTTTAAATAAATAAATTTTTTAGAAGAAAATTAATGTTTTTTTAAGATATAGATCATAATATTTTTTTCATAGGAAACATAATCATAAACAATCGAAATAAACAGTGAGATTGAATCATAAAACCCTTACCACATTGATAAAATTTGAATCAAACGTATAATGCAATAAATATAATTATATGGTTGTGTAAATCCTAATAAAATTCATTATAATAATTATAAAATAAATTAATGGGTAGTATATACACCCATTAAAAGAAGAAAGTGGGGTATAAGGCATGTGTCCCACAAAAATAATAGTGAGATGAAAATATCACACCATGCGTTTGAATTGTTTATCATGAGTATTTAAATTTAGTTGTACAAGTAAATATAAATTTTTATTGCATATATACTCTCTAAAATATTATTCACTATAAAAATATCATATATATTCATTTTATTCATGTTTAGAGATATAAAAATGAATTACACCATTAATGAAATGGTAGGCCCCACAAACACTTGAGCATTGTTTTAATTTTTCGATGGATTGAAAAATAGAAAAGTTAATATTAATTCACATTTATAGGATAATTATTATATAATATATATATTAATATTCATAAACAATAACCTAATAACCATCCATGTAAACTATATATGAAAAATGAATCGCATCACTTCATAGAGGTGGTAGTCCACACGTATGTATGAACGATGTTCTAAGTTCCCAAAGGATTGGATGGTAAGAAGGTAGATGTGATATTATCATTATAGTAGTATAATTATGTCATAAATATCATATATACAAATTTATACACTTCATAATACTCATTCATCAAATGTGGTCATGAAAAAATAATTATATAGCTATATAGGGACGATAAGTCGTACGTACACATGAGCGGTACTTTCACTTCACATTTGATGGTGAGAGGTGGTATAATGGTTTTTCAATAATCATAATAAAATTAAATCACATTAAGGACAATTAATTAATTATTTTATGATACATTTCATATATCTATAAAACATAAATAAAAGTATAATATAAAGTGATAAAATAAGGTGATTACCTCTTCTTTGAAAGGACTACTTAAGATAACCTCTAAAGGTCTCTAGGGTCGGTATTTTGGTGTACTAAATATATGTAGTACGTGTATATGAATGTTTATAAGATGAATTGGTAGTTTTTTATATATAAGGATCATTTTGGTGTAAAAAATAAAGGTATGTGGTTCCCATTAATAATTAAACTATGGGACACTTTTGGAATTTCTAAAAAAAATTAGAATAAATTTATTCTATATAAAATACTATAAACTGGAAATGGATTATAATAAAATTTATTTTATGGATTTAATACCATAAAGAAAATAATTTAGATAATTTTTTGTATCATTCCAAAACTTTTCATTTTGATTAACCACTAGCTAACCCAATTTAATTTTAACTATAGTAACAACTTCTCAATATTGAAGGTTTGTAATTTTTACTTATAAGGTGAAAATTGGGAAATAAATGGTCGTTCTATTTCGTTTTATAAAATAAAATAACCCCCATGTATTTTTTAATTTTTTTTTTGATTTTTTATAATTTAATAAAATATTATTTTGATAAAATATCATTTTGATAAAATATCATTATTTTCAATTTTGACATTACTCATTTAATTTAACTTAAAAGACATAAATTAAAAGATTTAATTAGGATATTATATTTTAAAGTAATAATAATATGTCATATACACCTTTATAATTAATGTGGTACTATAACTTACTCAAATCATATCACATTTAATAATTTTAAAATCATTTATTTTATGTTTCCTTTAATTGAATAAATAATATTTTGGTGTTGTATTTGAATTTAAGGTAATTATATAATACCTAAAAATTAAAAATAAATTAATATAATTAATATAATTTAATTATTCAAAAAATTACTATCAATATTTTTTTCATGACTTATTTTTTACCTATGTGAACACAAAACAGATATTTAAAAGTAAGAGAGTAAAATTTTGTTAGTTTCTTGAATTTAAATATTATATGGGTTGTATTTATAGAAAATTGTTCATTAAACAACTCAATTTTGAGAATAATATATTAATATTTTAATTAAATTATTTTAAAAATAATTATGATGAATCATTATTGTATTATCACTTATTTTTAATTTTTATTAATTTAATTTAACCTATACTGAGGAGATAAAGTTTACCACATTTACTATTCATATTGACCAAAATTAAATGAGGAATATTTAAAAAATTTAAACATCATTATCCTTACTATTCAATTAATTTTTTCAAATTCAATAACTTTCAATGATTGAAATAAATTTTAATATAAGTGTGAAAAATGTGACCAATTTATTTCTGAAAAAAATACATTATGTAGCATAAATCATTATTTATTATTATACAATTCCTAAAACAATATTTCAATGAATGTTTAAAACATTTGATCAAGTTAATAATATATTAATTTAAATAAAAAAAAATTACCAATATATATTAATTTATTTTATATATAAAAATACTTTGCGTGCATGAAAATAATGGTTTTATAATAAACCACTTTTATTTTCAAATATTTTTTTAATTCCAATCATTCAATAACTAAAAAATTACTTATAGGAATTATATTATTTATAATTTAGTTATTACTATTCAAATCCATCAATTCAACATATATTTAATAAAAGATGGAAAATATTTTAATAATGTCACATGGTTCGTTTAAACTCGATGTTGTATGTAACGCAACCTATCGATTAAATAAAATTACTTAAAGAGACATATTTCATAAAAATTATTGAGGTGTTACATTCCACCCCTATAAAATTATTTTCAACATTAAATTTATCACCAAGAGAAAAATAGATGAGTAAACTTATGCCACATTACATCCTCAGGTTTCCACGTAGCTTCCTCAAATTGGTTGTTTCACCACAAAACATTGACCATGTGAGTTGTCTTATTTTGTAGAACTTTTTATCCATGATCTATAATCTATAATAGTTATTCTTCATAAAAATAATTTTTCTATAGTTGTATTATCTTCTAGTTCATTACATGTGAAGGATCAGGTATGTACTTCATCAATATAGATACATGGAACACATCCTGAACTTGATAGATTCAGTGGAAGTGACTATCAATAAACTACCATTTCGATAAGATGATGATTTTAAAAAAGACCAATATACGTAGGGATTAGATTTCATTTATTTAAAAATCTAATCACAGTCTTCTTGGGAGATATTCATAGGAATGTTTTTTCATTAACTTCAAACACTAAATATTTTAAACGATTTCCAACATAACATCATTATCGATTATGGGATGATATTAAGTGTTTTTGGAAGACTATAACCTTATATGATATTTCATTTTACAAATAAGGTTACAATAGATTTAATTCTCAAAATTCTTCACATCATGTTAGAGTTATACAATTTTTACCATAGAAGGATTAACAAAGATACTTATAAATGGAGTGAAAACTATTTTTTTAAATAGATTAAACATAAGGAAGGTGTTGATCCCATAAAACATGGAAATCCATAGAGATTGTTATCAAAATTTATTCTAGATATTCAACAGTCCAATTAGACATAATATAAATATGAGGATTGAAATATGTTCTTAAATATAAATATATACCCATAGCCTAATGAATACTTCTAAAAAACATTTAGGTAAACCTCAAATCATGATCACATACAATATATTAAAGTACACTATGAAATCCTAAAACATAAATTGTAACTTCCCAGACCCGGGTGCCACGCAACGGGTTCCCCGAGCCCGGTTCACCACGTGACCTCAAGCGAATTTCCCCAAACTCCAGAGGCTTCCGACTAGAATCGAGGGCCCAGGTCTGTTAGTAGGAAACTATGCCCTCATTTGTCAAAGTGTAGCGCAGCGGAATACAGAATAAACATACAATGACAACGGAAGTAGTAAACATACAGAAATGAAATAAACTACAGCAGTGGATATAACCAACAGTATATAAGTGATGATGCTACATGGTTCACGTTCTAAGAAAACAGCCAGAACATGTTATACATCAATATAGTATAACAAAATACGGAGTACAACAAAACAAGCAAAACAGCTGGCAGCGGCATCGCGAGCCAAGGCTCGGTCCCATGCACTCATACTCCTCAGCAACAGTCAAGTACCTTTATAAGGACTCTTTCCCCTATCTACACCTCCATAAATGTAATCTGTTTGGGCCGAAAAGCATGACCCAAACTGGGTGTGAGAAATATATCTCAGTAGGCACCCACCAAAGGCCCATGCCCAACTGCGTGTAAGAATGCAACAATAGTGTGCAGTAGTAAAATGAAATAAAGTAAGTAGTACTGAAAATTCACTAATTACCAGTTATATTTCCATCTTATTATTAATTTAATCCACTAAATATTAGAAATCACCATAGTGCATTTTTACGTAAACAGTCCACATCCTCAGACAAGCAAAACCTTACCCTCATGTAAGCAAAACCCAACCCGCAGGTAATTTCCCTCAGGCGTAACAGAATTTTTCCCTTAGGCGTAGGTAGTGTCTCCCTCAGGCACAGAGTCTATGTCCCTCAGGCATGGAAGAAGTTGCCCTCAGGCCGAAATAACTACAACCCTCGGGCTAAACAGTGCAGTGCCCATAGGATAATCGCAACAATGCCCTCAGGATTAACAGGTAACCGGGTCATGCCCAACATATCAAAATGCAGTAAACAAGAAATTTCTCTCAAGGAAATTCTACAATTACTACATTTAAGGCATTCCCTTGGGTATCCTGGCCAAACGGCTAAACAGTGAACCACACCCCCAGGGGTGGTTCCGAATCCAAGAAACGATCCCAACCAGCATTTTATCATCACAATTTAATCACCTATTCAATTCTAGGCATTAAATATCGCAAAGGCCTCAGCCTCACGACACCCCAATGTGGGTTCGTGGCACAAAAACACACAATAGTTGTAAATTTACACCAAGCCACCTACCTTATACGCCAACGAACGTTATAACCAAACACCGACTCCTGAAACGCCCAAGAACTGCGTAGATCTGACAAAGAATAAAACCCATTCAAACATAAATAACTCCTATTAGGAGAAGAATTGGTAAGATCTAGCCAAAGAGGTGGAATCCCTTACCCGTGCGGTTCCAACGGGATCGTCGGAGGCATAAACCGATTCAAGATGAACACCCGGTGGATCTTCAAAGGTCTGACCTCCTCCATTGGCTCCAAATCGACTCAAGTGTCTCCTTTTCCAAAAGAGGAGGCTACTTCCTGTTTCAAGCCGAAAAAACAAAGTACACAGCATGTACTTCTGAGTACATGGTGTGTGCTACTTTCGTCTAACTGTTCCTTTGGTGGCACCGCCACACTGTTAATCCTTCGACATGAGTACACGACATGTACTCCCAAGTACACTGCGTGTACTGTCGCCCAGTTGGCGGCTTCTCCACCGCATTACTATTTAGGACTGCCGACTGACTACATAGCGTGTATGGTACCACTACATGGCGTGTAATCGGTTCCTACACCCTTCGTCGCTGGCATGGCTACACGCCCCGTGTACCCATCCCACACGGCCAAAAGTACATGGCGTGTGGAAAAGTACACGGTGTGTACTTCCAAAATTTAGGAATTTTTTCCATTTTCCTTATTATCTCAAAAACACTTTAAGAAAAGGAAAAAGAAAAAGCCCATACCTCAAAAATAAGAACCAGGTTCTTTCAAACTTCCCCCCTTATGGCAATTCGTCCCCGAATTGCCCTTCCAAGGGTCGTGAAGAATAAGCTCAGAACAGCTCTGTCCACTGAGCACGTACATCGGCCTCCCGCTCCCAGGTCTCATCCTGCACTCGGCCATGATGCCATATCACCCATAGGAGAGGAACTGACCGACCTTATAGAACCTTTGTTCTCCTGTCCACGATACAAATTGGATGCTCCTCAAAGGACGTGTCATGCTGAAGCTCAACCTCCTCTGGATGAAAGGTGTGAGACAGGTTTGAATGGTAGCGATGCAACTGAAACATGTGGAAGACATCGTGCATGGATCGGTACCACTGCGGTAACTACAACTAATAGGCAACCAGACCAAATCTCTCCAGAATCTCAAATGGTCCCAAATACCTCAGTAAAATCTTACCCTGTATTCTGATCCGCTTATTTCCCAGCCTCGGAGAAACACACAAGAAAACCTGATCCCCGACCACGAACTCCAAAGGTCATCTGCGACGATCATCATAATACTTCTGAAGAGACTGTGCGGTAGCCATCCGCTTCCAAATCAACTGGACCTACTCAGATGTCTCCTGTACAAGCTATGGCCCAGGTAAAGCTTCCTCACCTGCCTCTAACTAGCACAATGGTGATCGGCATGGCCTACCATATAAATCCTCATATGGAGCCATCTCAATAGTTTCCTGAAAACTATTTTTAGAGGCAAACTCGACTAAGGGTATATGCTTCTCCCAAAATCCCCCAAAGTCAAGGATGCATGCGTGCAGCATGTCCTCTTGCACCTATATCGTCCGCTCTGACTGGCCATCTGTATTAGGGTGGTATGTTGTGCTCAGAAGCACCTGTGTACCCAGCGCCCTCTAAAACCTCTTCCAGAAACGAGACATAAAGCAGACATCCCTATCTGAAATGATAGAATGAGGGACCCCATGAAGACGTACGATCTCTCGGATATACAACCTTCCGAGATCATCCACACCAAAGGTCCCCTTGATCGACAAGAAGTGAGATACCTTCATGATTCTGTCCACAACAACCCACATGACGTCATTGCCTCAAGGTGACTTCAACAATCCCGACACGAAATCCATCGCGACATCATCCGATTTCCACTCTGGAATGAGAAACTGCTGTAACAGCCCAACTGGCCTCTGGTGCTCTGCCTTCACCTACTGACAGGTGGAACACCTCGTAAAAAAACCAGCTATCTCTCTCTTCATACCCGGCCACCAGTACTGACGTCTCAAGTCTTGGTACATCTTGGTAACCCCGGGATGAACCGCCCAATCTGAAGCATGAAACTTTCGCATCAGCTCCTCGTGTATTTCTCCTGGAACCCATACACGTCCATGGAAATACAAAACCTCATCATTTTCTATCGTCCAACTGGGAGGACGGTCCTCACTTGCCACCGACTCCCTTAGAACCAGGCCTTCTGAATCAGATATTTGTCTCATCCTCACCCTGTCCAGGAGGGTAGATGTCACAACCAATGAAGAAAGATAAGCCTGTTCCTAACTGTCGTGCACCTCTAGATGCATCTCAGAGAACAAAACCATGAGCTGCCACTCACAACTGGTCTCCTGCACTGCCTATATCTGAGTCTTCATGCTCAGTTCATCGGCTACTGCATTACCTTTTACAAGTGTATAGGAAAGATCAAAATCGAAGGACTATAGGTACTCAACCCACCTTCTCTGCCTCAGATTCAGGTCACGCTGAGTAAAGATATACTTGAGGCTTTTGTGGTTGGTGAGAACCACAAAATACTCTCCCAACAGATAGTGTCTCCAACAGAACAACACATGAACAACTGCAGCCAACTCAAGATCATGCGTTGCGTAATTCCTCTCATGTGGCCTCAACTACCGAGACCCATACACAACAACTCGGTCGCCCTGCATCAAAACGGCTCCCTTCCCAATTCCTGATTCATCATAGTAAATTGTATAGATCTTCCCCTGCTCTGAGAGTATCAGGATCGGTGCTGATGTCAACCTTCCCTTCAGGTCCTAAAAAGCTGTCTCGCAATCTTCTGACCAGACGAACTTCACACCCTTCTTTGTCATACCTATCAACGGTGCTGCTAAGCGGTAGAAGTCCTATATGAAGCGTTTATAGTAACCAGCCAGCCCTAAGAAACTCCATATCTCAAACACATTCTTAGGCTGCTACCAGGAAACGACGGCTCTCACCTTCTCTGGGTCTACTGCAACTCCTTCCTTTGAGATAATGTGACCATGGAAGTGAATCTGGTCCATCCAAAAGTGTCACTTTGAGAGCTTATCATATAGTCGATGCTCTCTTAGTGTACTCAATACGATCTCAAGATGGGTGGCATGGTCTCGTCGAGTGTGAGAGTACACCAAGATGTCTTCCATGAATACTTCCAAAAATTAATCAAGATACGGATAAAACACATGATTCATCAGAGCCATGAAAACTACTGGCACGTTCGTCTGTCCGAATGGCATAACCGTATACTCATATAGACCATACCTACTCCTGAAAGCTGTGAGAGGTATATCAGATGTTCTAACCCGCAGCTGATGATAATCGGATCTCAAGTCAATCTTCGAGAACACTCGTGCTCCACAAAGCTGATCAAACAAATCATCTATCCTTGTCAATGGATATTGGTTCTTAACCGTTAACTGGTTCATCTTCCGATAATCCACGCAATGTCTGAGGGTACCATCCACATTCTTCGCAAAAAGGACTGGAGAACCCCAAGGAGAAGTACTGGGCCAGATAAATCCCTTTCCATGTAACTCCTATAACTGCCTCTTGAGCTCCTACAACTCAGGCAGGTCCATCCTATAAGGAGGAATGGACACCGGTGCTGCTCCTAGCACAAACTCGATAGAGAAATCCACTTCTCGGTCTGGAGGTAGACCTGAAAAGTCATCTGGGAATACATCCCTAAAACGATCAACAACAGGATAGAAATCCATCTGACAAGTCCCCTGATCATCCACATATAAGATCTCTATCTGGGATGCGACTCCACCTTTCCCATGATGCTCTGGTCCAGCTCGACTCGCCTGAAAATCCCATTCGACCTTGTATAGAAACTCTCCGGCCTCTGGTGACGTGAAACTCACCCTGCGACGATAGCTGTCTAAAAAGGCTCGAAAGGGAACCAAACAGTCCATCCCGAGAATGAAATCATAGCTCGTCATCTCCAAGACATAGAGGTCCCAAAGGAAGTGACACCCACCAACCTCAAGGGGGAACTCCTTGCACTGACGCACACTAACCGTCCTAGTCCCCAACAGAGTGTCTAGCGTCATGTTATCAGAAGAAGAAACACCGATCCCAAGGCTATCCACAACAGGTACAGATATTAAACTATGTGTAGAACCCGTATCAAAAAGTACTATATATAAGATATAAGCCACTAGAATAGTACCTTTGACTGTCAAAGGTCCGGGATCCTACTCCTGCTAGGTCTGTTGCACTGCATATGTCTGCCCAATGCCGCGACCCTACGACACAGCCTAGCTACCCTGAGCTGTCCCGCCCTGTTGCCTCTGTGATCCTGGTGTCTGGCTACCACGGCCACGACCACCATCTCTACCTACACGCCCATTCGTATTCCAGTTCCCTAACTTGTAAGAATCCACTGGTCCTACTACTGCACGCAGAGTCTACACAGAACCCCTCTCACTAGCAATTGGTGGAAACACCCTACAAAAGTTTTGTAGATGACCCATCTTTCCACAAGCTCAGCACTCCACTGGGTCTCGTGGACACTGCGGTCTCTTGTGCCCCTCTCTTCCACAATAGTAGCACCTGACCGGACCACCTGAAGAAGCTTCCTTGCTGGTACTGCCACCCTGAGAGAAGTCCATTTGTCTCTTCCTCTTGCCAGTAGAAACAGAACCAGTAATTGGTGTTGAACTTCCCTGGCTCACACCACTAGATTCTCGTGGGTTCCCCTCAGAAATCAGCACCTGGTTTACAATAGCGTGTATAGTGGGAATCCTGAAAACATTCACCAGCACTCGGATGTCATACCGAAGACCATCCTCAAACTATCTGTCTCTCAACGTCTCATCACCCACTAGCACGGGTGAAAAACACTGAAGCTCCCTAAAACGAGCAGAATATTTCATCACCAACATGGCGCCCTGCTGCAGATTCATGAAATCTCGATCTCTATCTTCCCTCCACATCTCAGGAATGAAGAATTCATAGAAAACTTCCTGAAAATCTTCCCACTCCATGTCTCTGTGATGCTCTGACTGGGAGGTAACATCCCACCACCTCTTGGCGGAATCACGCAGCATGTAAGTCACGATCTTGAGCCTCTTACCTGGAGGCGTCTCAAGATGCTCGAAAATAGTCTGCATCGATCCTAGCCAAGACTCCGCAGCCTGCAGTCCGCCATCCCCTGAAAACATAGGCGGATGCTGCTGCTGGAAGATACAAGTCAGATCAGCCATAGATGTAGCAGCCTGCAGTGCTCCCTGAAAGGTCTGCATGAACCGCATAAAGCCTTCACAGAACTGCGCCTCCATGCCTGTGTTCAGTATAACAGTTGGCGCCGCATCTAGGTCTGCTGGAGGATCAACTAGTAGCCCATGGACCACCATCTCCAGAGTATAGTCGTTGCCACTCTCCTGGCGAACAAATCACGGTCGTCTAGGTCGAATTACACTACAAGGTTAAAATCACGCCTCATGTTTAAGATTATTATGACTGAAACGAAGGAACCACAAAGGAACAAGAGGAAGAAAGCATTTCAAAATTTTCAAAACAAGACTACACGGCGTGTACACTGACTACACGGCGTGTACTTGACTTCTCTTCCCCTTTTCGAGTCCTTCTACATGGATAAGCCACACGGATTCTGTTAAACAAAAACTACACGGCGTGTAAATACTCTACATGGCGTGTATGGTGTTATTTCCAAACTTCCCATGTCGTCTGTGACAAGACCGACTACTTGGCTTAACACTACACTGCCTGTTACACCCAAAAACGGCGTGTACACCACCTCGTTTCCCAGCCACACAGCTAACTCCACATAGTCTGTCCTAAGACAAGACTACATGGTGTGTCCCACAGGTACACTGCGTGTTCAGGGAGAGGTGACACCAGCTCGTGTTGTTAGTTACACGGCCGAGTCCCCAGGCCACACTACACGGCGTGTCTATAATTGACACGGCGTGTTCTGTCAAGGAGTTCATCGACCCATGTTGTTATTTACACGACTAGACTCCGGGTCACCATACACGTCATGTCCATTCGGTAGACGACGTGTTTTACCCAAGCCTTTCCCTACCCCATGTCACCGCCCACACAGTTTTTAACATGGGAAGATACTACATGGCGTGTACTCAGGGTCCACGACGTGTACTCAAAAAGTTCATTTTTCTTCCCAAAAAGAAGAGCATACATGGAGTGTATATAAATACGACACGACGTGTATACTGGGTTTTCAGACAGTATGCATCAGAAAATTCCCCGGAACCCAGAAATTACTGAAACTAACACCTAAGTGTCAAATTCTGACCCGTGGGGGCCCATACTCCCCATGAATCAAAGTTTGACATCTTATATGTGTTATAACCAATAAACAGTCAATGATCAACCAAATTCCAGTCAATGGGGGCCCATACTCCCCAAAAACAAAAGTTTGGCATCCATTCTATAAAAAAGATCAAACAAACATACCATATCACAAGGCATGTTTTTATCAAGAAGATATCACAACAGCATGCTTTATTAGCACAACAACTATGACAACAACATGAAAATTATGTTGCACCTACATGGCATGGAAACTATGTGTGGCATGTGATATCTATCATGTGCCTACATGATGCATGAGATGGAATACCCTCATCTCATTGGGTTGCAACTGAATAGAACCCATAGATAAAATATAAACTGCACAATATCAAAGTGCGTCACCCAATGGTGAAAGCATATCAACGGTAAAATTTACAAAATCAGAAGAATGAAAAATATGAGGTAGACTGGCTTTTCCCTATACACGGGTTATCTACGCCCAGGCACAACTTATTACCAACTACCGTTCCGTCCTATCCCTGACTACAGCTCCAAATAGTAAGTCAAAGAAAAGAAATGCCTCTAATACCACTTTGTAACATCCCGGACCCGGGTTCCATGCAACAGGTGAACCGAGCCCGGTTCTCCACGTGACCTCAAGCACACTTCCTCAAATGCCAGAGGCTGCCGACTAGCAGCGAGGGCCCAGGTCTGATAGTGGGGAAAATATGCCCTCATTTGTCAAAGTGTAGCACAGCAGAATACATAATAAACATACAACGATAGCGGAAGCAGTAAACATACACAACTAAAATAAACTACA
This sequence comes from Viscum album, assembly GCA_963277665.1. Classification (NCBI taxonomy): domain Eukaryota; kingdom Viridiplantae; phylum Streptophyta; class Magnoliopsida; order Santalales; family Viscaceae; genus Viscum; species Viscum album. The sequence continues at coordinate 1,220,091,177 of OY728130.1, forward strand.
GTAGTGGATATAACCATCAGTATAGAAGTGATGATGCTACTTGTTTCATGTTCTAAGAAAACAGCCAGAACATGTTATACATCAATACAGTATAAAAAAATACAGAGTACAACAAAACAAGAAAAACAACTGACAACGGCATCACGAGCCTAGGCTCAGTCCCATGCCCTCCTTCTCCTCAGCAACAGTCATGTACCTATATATGGACTCTTTCCCCTATCTACACCTACAGAAATATAATCTGTTTGGGTCAAAAAGCATGAACCAAACAGGGTTTGAGAAATATATCTTAGTAGGCACCCACCAAAGGCTTGTTCCCAACTTCGTGTAAGCATGAAAAAATAGTGTGCAGTAGTAAAATGCAATAAAGTAAGCAGTACTCCAATGTCACTAATTACCAGTTATATTTCCATATTATTATTCATTTAATCCATTAAATATTAGAAACCACCATAGTGAATTTCTACTTAAATAGTCCACGTCCTTAGACAAGAAAAACCTTACCCTCAGGTAAGTAGAACCCAACCCGAAGGTAATTCCCCTCAGGCGTAATAGAATTTTTCCCTCAGGTGTAGGTAGTGTCTCCCTCGAGAACAGAGTCTATAGCCCTCAGGCACAGAAGAAGTTACCCTCAAGACAAAATAAATACATCCCTCGGGCTAAACAGTGTAGTTCCCACATGATAATCACAACAATGCTCTTAGGCTAAAAAGGTATCCGGGCCATGCCCAACATATCAAAATGTAGTAAACAAGCAATTCCGCTCAAGTCAATTCTACAATTACTACATTGAAGGCATACCCTCAGGTATCCTGGCCAAACAGCTAAACAGTGAAACACACCCCCCGGGGTGGTTCTGGATCCAAGCAACGATCCCAACCAGCATTTTATCATCACAATTTAATCACCTATGCAATTCTAGGTATTAAATATAGCAACGAACTTAGCCTCACGACACCCCAATGTGGGTTCATGGCACAAAACGCACAAAAACGCACAACAGTTGGAAATTTACACCAAGCCACTTACCTTATACGCCAACGAACATTATACCCGAACGTAGACCCCAGAAACGACCAAGAACGGCGTAGATCTGACAAAGAACAATACCCATTTAAACGTAAATAACTCCTATTAGACAAAGAATTGGTAAGACACAGCCAAAGAGCTGGAAGCCCTTACCTATGCGGTTCCAACGGGATCGTCCAAGGCGGAAACCGATTCTAGACGAACACCCGACGGATCTTCAAAGGTCTGGCCTCCTCCTTTGGCTCCAAATCGGCTCAAGTGTCTCCATTTCCAAAAGAGGTGGATACTTCCTGTTTCAAGACGAAAAAAGAAAGTACACAGTGTGTACTTCTGAGTACACGGTGTGTACTACTTTCATTTAACTGTTCCTCTGGCGGCACTGCCACACCGATCATCCGTCGACATGAGTACACGACATGTACTCTCAAGTACACTGCGTGTTCTGTCGCCCAGCTGGCGGCTGCTCCACCGCCATACTGTTTAGGCCTGCCGACTGACTATATGGCGTGTAAGGTACCACTACATGGCATGTAGTCAGTTCCTACACCCTTCTTCGCCGGCATGGCTACACACCCCGTGTACCCATCCCACATGGCCAAAAGTACACGGCGTGTGGAAAAGTACACGGCGTGTAGTTCCAAAATTTAGGAATTTTCCCCATTTTCCATATTTTCTCAAAAAAACTTTAAGAAAAGGAAAAAGAAGAAGCCCATACCTCAAAAATAAGAACCGGGTTCTTAAATAAATAATGAAATAATAAGTAGGTTGATAAAGATAGAAATAGTGATGACATTATATATACACTGACTATAACCAAAATATCATTATGTAATTTATAATTTTTAGGGTGTGTGATGGAAAAATACAGGGTGATGTTTTCCCATTTCCATTCCTTGTATGGGTAATGGTTATAACATCCCCTTAGACTACGGTCACACATCCTTAACTTTTCAACATACTTGGTATCGATAAACATACTCTTCAATATATCTCTTCATACCATTTAAATATCTATATATATTTTTACATCTTATATTAATATATAATGAAGACCTATGAGATTTATCCATCATCCCATTCTTCAAATATGGTACCAGAGGGACACATATGTGATTTTTAAACCTTATTATTATATCACAATCATGGTTAAACTCGGGAACATTTCATACCTTTTTTCATCTCTACATCTTCCTTTTGTACATCTTTATTCATCACCTGGATAGATTGTAGAACACTCATTTGATGAAGATAATATTTTTCCTCTTCCATCAAGATTTCAATATATATTGTTTTCATCTCCAAAAAAATATTGGATCTTTTTTCCCTCATAATTATCGATAAATCATGGTCATTTCAACTCAGATTGTCTTCAACCTTGTTCACTTTCTTAAAGTGGAGATGTATTGAATATTTATAATCACTAATCAGCTCCAACTGTCTTCTATGGTGCATGTTTATAATTTTTCAAGTGAAAATATACATTAATTTTTTTTAATTATTTATGTCACTCCATTATACATAGATTTAATTTATCTATGTAATTAATTTAAAAAATGACACAACAAAATCAAAACAATGAGTTTGGTATTTTTTTATAGTCCATCAATTACCATGATCCATAATCTATATCCATGCCAATTTTCATGAGGATTCATCCGAGTCCCTTATTTGTTGCATCACTATAGATTACAAACCCTTTACAATTACATGGTTCTGTAAGCACTGGTGTGATGAAAATCCATCTATTCAGTTCCTAGAAAAATTCCTCACATCATATATCCAATGGAACATATCTCCCTTCTATGTAAACCTAGTGAGTGGATGTGAAAACTATGAAAAATTATCCATCAAGAAATGATAATATCCATACAAACCATAAAAACTTTGGATCTCAGTCATTGTGGTTCGATTTGACCAATGTTAAATAGATTTTGTCTTTGAATGGTCTATTGATATTCCATCACTTGAGATTATATGACCCTAGAATGAAACATTTTGAAGAGAAAATTCACACTAGTAATTTTTTCCAAAACATTCTATTTAATTATGGTATTCATCTAAATTATAAAATTGTCATCATTTTATTCCTTGATCATTCAATAAGTAATAATAAATTCCATAAATACAACAAAAAATTGATCAAGGTAATCTCTAAAGACTCAATTAATTAACTCCATGGAATTAGCGGTGGAAATTAGTTAGACTAAATCCTATAACAATAAATTCATAATGTCCATATCTTATATGGAATGTGTTCTTAGGTATATGAACTTTGTTGACGCAAAATTTTTGATATCCATGATGAAGATCAATAATTGAAATGTGTTGAGATCCAGAAATCTGATTAAACATGTCATCAATATGGGTATAGGATAATTTTTCATTATATTGATCTAGTTAAGTTATCAATAATCAATGTTGAGTCACATTTATCTATCATTCATCTTATCAAATAGAACATGTGATCCCCAAGGTGATGCACTTGGCATAATGAATTAGTTATCACAATTACCTTATATTTTCATCAACAATTATTAAAACTCAATTGGGGAAATTCTATAAGGAATACTGGAAATAGGTATAGAATAGGGGATGAGTACTTTTGAAAATTTTCACTTCATGATTCAAAAGAAGACCAAGAAAATCTTTTGGAAAAAATTCAATAGACTCCCATACAATATGAATTTTTTCAATGTTTAGTTTCTCCCTAACCTTATGAGATAAATTCCAATTTTTAATAGGATTAATAACCCATTTTTTAGATTTAAATTCTATCAAAATTTAATTTTTTATCAAACTGATATGAGATCATAGGTTAGTTATCAAATTTAACTTCCCTTACTCAGAATTTGATGTAGGATTTATGTAAAAAAGGAAGTACATGCACAAAATTACCTTGAATTATACTAGAGGAATAATGAAAAGATTTTCAGGGAACATATTCCACAAAAAAATAAATAAGAGAACAATCACAGACTTGGGATGATGTCATCCTACCCATCACTGTTTTATTAGTAAATCAATATCAAATTTTTGATGTGGTATTGTGATACTTTTAGAATATTCTTTATATATAAAAGAGTCAATATATATAGAGTCAAGTTAGACATTAGAAATACTAGAGTGGATGGTATGAGTACATTTCAACATGTTATTATCATAACCCTCATCAGAAAGAGTGATAAAATGATATTTTACTTGGTATCTTGGATTAAGATGTTTTTAACATTGATCATCATATTTAACCATATATTTTGGCCAGTGGATAGCATAATCCCTAGACTCCATGCATCAAAAACACTAGAGTATTGGTGGTTCATTTTTTAGAGATTCTTCTCTATTAATATCTATATATAACTTCTTCCCATCACATTTGAATTTGAATTCCCAATTATCTTCCCTTACAGACTCAAAACATTTACAAGTTTCCTTAAGATAATTTCCCCTATGTTTTCACCCACACATAAAGCATGGAGGAAGAATCATATTCTTCCCTCCATGGTTTTTAGAATTTCCATATAATTATATTTTTATTTTCTTAACAAAACCGTAAAATTGATTAGAAAATACAACCTCAAAATCCACATTTATGGAACATCAAAAATATTATTTATAACTATTGAAATCCCTTATGAATAACCCCCATCAAAGACTTGGTTTAAACAAACTAATGATTTGATCAACCATACATTTAGGTTTAATTATAATATTAGAATCGTACACTTAAAGTATTTTAAAATTCACCTCATAGGTACCAATGGATTCATCAACCTTCTATTTCATTTCACTATTTTCTGTAAACATTTTTTGTATGAATAATATGTGGAACATGCTTATGGAGAAATAGTATGTTTGTCTCATCCAACTCTATAGAGTAATTTTTTAATGGTACTTATGTTTTCTGGATTAGTAACCACCACTATTCTTATTCTCCTTATAATTGATAAATATCCATAATAACTTTCACATGTTATAAACACTTTAGAATATAGAAATTCTTTTCAATTGTACTGCTTCATTCCTCAGTAACCAGTGCATTAGAAAACCCACTAAAATAATGTGGTAATTTCCTCATGAAGAACTCAATATGACATTGTAATCTCATTTTCTAATTAGGATTCTCTTTATCATTCGTATCTTGAGAAAGTTCTATGAGAATAGAAAGAATGTTTCTCATTATATCTCCCATACCACTCTCTTTCACATAAGGACAATCATTTCATTTTCCATCACATTCAATATTAACATGATTCCTTCGGGTTTTATCACTTGAATAAAATCAAAATCAAAATTTATTAAATTTCAATCCAGGTTGGAAAACAGAAAATCATAAAAATTATTTATATGATTTCTAAATAGTGTCATCTTCTTCTATTGCACCTTATTCTTAACTTTCATCATTCATAATCATTACCAAAACTATAGGATATTGTCATATACTTTGAATTATCCTTCAAAATACCTCTAAGGATCTCATTAAAGTTGTATCATCCATTTTACTAATTTTTGACTAAACATTTCTCTGATAGTAACTATAAAGACCCATAATTTTCATACATTGATATTAAATATTTATAGAGGACCAATCAATTCCAGGATTGAATAGGATTTTTATCTTTGGAAAAGGGAATACATGAACAACTAGATCATTATAGCTCTATATCATCTCCCACTTATATATTCACAATTATAACCCTTCTTACATATATCATAGTTAATACCTTTCTTCATAACTATTTGAAATGAAACATAATAAAGGGTGAGATTAGATGCTCAGTAAGGGTTAACGAAGGAGATATTACTGCTCATATGAGAAAATAATGCCATAAAGTGGTATGAGGACATGATATTAAAATTTAATAATCATAATTAGAAATCATATATAATAATTTTGAGTCATGTAATAAATCATTGCATTTTATAATACAAGAATCATAGAGTACTCCAAGAACACGATCCATGACACCATAACATTTACATAAGAAATGGAATTGTGGCATACAAATAAGCATAGAAAATCATTTATTTAGTTGGAAATGATCTTTTTTAAGAATATTCTAGTTTAATGGGTTCACTCCCCAAACTATAATAGTAGTCTATGTTCATTACCAATACTATCATAGTGTACTTGGTTCACTTTCTAAACCATCATGGTAGTCAAGGTTCACTCCCATTACTATCATTGTGGACGAAGTACCTTACTGAAATGGGATCACTCCCCAATCCATACTTGTATATAACATAATATATCAATAAATTCCTAATGTATTAGAGGGATATATAGGTACCAATTGTGATAGAAGAAAAATTATACATGTCTATGCCATAGGATCATAAGGAATTCATCATATCAGAACCTATGAAAAGAAATGGGATCCATAAACATCTTATCATTTCATAACCCACTTAAAAATGGGTTTTATAAAACATTCATCATTTACATATTTCATTACCCTTGTAAAATAATAAGGTTTCATAATAGTTGCTTGATCATATTCATAAACCATCGAGATATAGAATAAGGATGGTATACTTGGATCATATTCCCACTAAATCATAAGTGAAACCAAGTGTTGTTGTCTTTTATAGATATATGTTCCATTAAAACAATATTGAGGGAAACAAGGATTCAATTATTAAAACCACTTATTTGAAAAAAAAATATGAAATTTTATAGGAAAAAATCCCTTTGATAATAAACATGTAAACATATATATGAATATTAAAAGAAAACAATATTCATTATGGTGGGAAAATTTGTTCATGTTGTATAAGTTAAAAAACATTTCTACCATAGTTTTCTTAGAAATGTTCCCAAGTAACTCATTTGGAAAAAGAAAAAGAGAAACATTTAAATTATTGTTTTAAAAGTAAAAAACGTCAAAAATTGAATTTTTGAAAACATAAGATAATATTAAAAAAATTATTAATAAATATTTTATAAACATTATATGGATGAAAAAGGTTTTTTGACTAGGGAGAGAAATTAAGTCAATTTTTCATAAAAAATATTTTCATTTACTTGAGAACATAAGGTGATGAAAATGAAAGGAAAACATTTAACTCAATAAATAATAAATGGATATGATGGTTAATGAGTTTATTGAGATATAGATAATTCATTATTTCAAACATAATAAAAAAAATCTCGATGAATAATGATACTATAACATAAAACCCTTATGACTTCGGTAAATAATGAATCATAATTCCCATAAAAACAAAAATTCTATGGATATTAAGATCATTATAATATTAATAACAATCATCATGAAAGAAATCCATGGGTAGTATATACACTACAAAAAATAAACAACTCGTTTATAATGCATGTGTCTCACAAAAAAAGTGAGACGAAAATACATTGCCTTGAGTTCATGTTGCTTCAAAATAACTATAAACTCCTTTATAATAAATTTAAATTTACTATAATTATATAATTGAGTCATTTAAATAATTATAATATCATATATGATCCATTTATAACATTTTAAAACATCTTTTTATCAATAATTCCTTATTAATGTTGTCATTTTTTGATGTTAATTGCTTCATTTTTCATCAGTATTTCAGTTCATAAGTTATGGTACTTGTAAATTAATCTTAGTTCTATAATAATTGGAATATTAATAAATAAATAGAAATTATATATATTTTCCTTATATATATATTTAGATTCACTCACTAAATTAATTTATATAAAATTGAATTACACTGTTTATGGAGACGGTTGGTCATATTTACCCATGAATGATATTTTAATTTTTTAAATGGATGTTATGACATAAAGGTAAATTCTAATTCAACTTTATAGGATAATTATTATATAATAAAAATAATATATAATCAAATAATTTATCCTCAATACCATCCATGTAAAATATAAATTGAAAATGAATCGCATCATTTTGTGGAGGTGGTAGTCCACTCGTTAGCAGGAACCAGGTTATCATTTCTAAATGGAATTGATGTTAAGAATGTATACATGATATTATCATTATTTTTTTTATAAATTTCATATATAAATATTTCAACCCATTATAATACCCATCAATATAATACGGTGATGAAAAATAAATTGTATCACTACATGGATACAGTAAGTTGTATGTGCGCATGAGTGATACTATCAGATCTTGTTTGATGGGAAATAATTTTTATAATGGTTTATTAATTATCATAATAAAATTTCATCACACATAAGAAACTGAATTAATTATTTTATAATAAATAGTATATATTTATAGAAGATAAATAATATTATAAAAAAAGTAATTAGTTAAAGGGATTACCTCTTCTTTAAAATGAATCATTTAGAACTCCTCAAAATAGATACAGGGATGGTATAATAGGAAATAAAAAACCACTAGGATTTGGATTGGGAAGTTGATAAGATAAATTGGTAGATTCGGGTTGATCTATAAGGCTCAATGTTATGTAAATAAGTGAAGGAGGATGTTACCTTTTATAATTGAGGTGAGATAAACATTAATAATTACCCAAAAGATTAATTTATAATAAATTAATTCTCTACAAAATATCCTTACAATGTCCATGGATTATAATATAAGGCCTGATATGGTTATAATACCATAAAAAGAGAATTTAATAATGTTTTGGTTTCATTTTAATATTTATTATATTTATTAACTCTAAGTTAACCAAATTTAATTTCTATCTATGGTAAAAAGTACGTAAACATTAAGGGGTCATAATTGTTTACATTTAAGGTGAAAATTGGAACATAAATTTTTAATTTAGGAAATTTCAAACTATATCATAAAAAATGAATTATTTCAATATATTTTTTGATTTTTATATAATTTAATTAATTATTATTTTGATATAATTTCATTATTGTCAATTTTGACACTATTAATTTAATTTTACATAAAACACATAAATAAATTATTTGAATCAAAATATAATCTTATAAAAACTCAAATGTTACATATAAACATATAAAATTGATGGAAGGCTATTAATTAATCAAATTTTGACAATTTTAATATTTTTTAAAATCATTTAATTTATATGTCCATTAATTGAGTAAATATTTTTTTAGCATTGTGTAAGAATTTAAAGTAGTTATATATTACTTAAAAATTAGAAATAAATTTATATCATGAATATAATTTCACTATTAATAATCATTAATCACTAGTTTTTCCCTATGTGAACACATAATGGATAATTGAAACTAAGAGATTGACATTTTGAAATTTTTAATGATTTAAATATTACATAGCCCTTTTTCCTACACGTGTTTCCATTAAACAACTCAATTTCAATACTAATATTTTTGAGGCTGAATTACCTTCATTAAATTTGAATTTAGGTTAAAAATTGGAGGAATATCACTTATTTTTAATCTAGATTAACCTGATTTATTTTTTATTGAGGTGATAAGTTTTACCAAGGTTACTATTCAAATTTACCAAAAATAAAAGTGAACTATTTACCAAATTTGATTCTAATGATAATAAATATGAAATTAATATTATATAATTCAATACCTATAAATAGTAGATACTAATTTTAAATTAATTGGAAAAAATTAGACAAAAATACTTTTTAGGGAAAATACATTTTAATCATAAAACCATATTTATTCTAATATTATGCCTAGAAAAATATTTTATAATGTTTTTAACATATTTTATTAAAAAAATAATATTTAAATTCCATTAAAATAATTCACCAGAAAGTATTTGTTTAATTTACTAATAAAAAAAATTTCAATCCTGAAACAAATTAGATAAAAATAATTTTCTTTTCAAATATTTTTTTAATTACAATAATTTTTGTAACTGAAAAATTCATAAATCTTATGAATGTATATTTATCATGGTTTATTCGTTAATATCCATATATGTCAATCCAATGAATCGGTTATGTGGTACACATAATACTCTAATAATGTTACGAGTTTCATTTAAACTCGGTCTTACATGCAACACAAGCTATCCAAAAACTCAATTTATATAAAATGAAATATTTCATAAAAACTATCAAGGTGCTATAAAAATAACATCACATTTCCAACTAGAATGATCATGGTTCTAAAATATTAGTCATGGAAAACTTTATTTTTGTGTCCAGACATGAAATATATATATATATATATATATATTCAACTTTGGTGACAATTGTTTATTCTTTTATAAAGAAATTATTTTTTATGGTAAAAAATATTAAAAAAATAGCATTATCATGTTATATTTCACCAAACAAGTAACAAAAATTGATATCTAATGTAGTTCACATGACTGATACCAGACCCTACTATGGAATCACTATATTTATCATGTAAAAAATCATTTTACCAAATTGCACCAAGATGGTCATTTGGATTCATTTTAACAAAAACCAAGAGGTTTTTTTCATGAATGTTTATAATGAAAAATAAAAAAAATCCCCATTTAGTGGAAAATAAAAAATTGGAAGTAAAATACATCATTTAGTTCGTAATAATGTGTGTGGACCATCTATAGTTAATTCTAATGGTGGTTACTCATACTTTATAACTATTGCTGATGAATTTAGTAGATGTGGATATGTCTACATAATGAGGTAAATGTCTGATTTCCTCTATAGATTAAGGGAGTATAAGAAGGATGTTGAAAATTTTCATCGTAATAAGTTAATGAAAATATACTCATAAAATGGTAGATAATATCTTAATTAAGACATCATTGATTACTTTCAAGAGTTCAGGATCTTTTCACAACTCACTACACCTTACACACCACAATAGAATTGTGCATGTGAAAATAAGAACCACACCATAATAGATATGGTGATATCAATGATGTGTAATTCCATTATTCAATTAATATTATGGGGAGACATTTTTTTAGAAAATAAAATATATACTAAACTCGCTTCTAAGTAAAGCTACAATCATTATTCCATGATAGATTCTCTTTGGAAATAAACCCATATTTTCGCATGTACAATTGTGGGGGTTGCAAAGTGCATTTTAATGATATTTATAAAAAAACATGGACCCAATGAAAAAAGTATATCTTTAAATGTTTTCCTAATTAAGCTAATGGATATTATCTATATGATCCTCTAGATAATAAATTTATGGCTATTATACATTCAATAATTTTTTAAAGGGATGAAATGTATAAAAGAGATAGCGGTAGTGAGATAGATTTTGATAAATTCCCTCCTTAAGAAACACAATACTCTGAAAATTAATATTTTCCAAAACACCATATAGAATAAGACATTCAAAATAAACAAGTGTTGTATTGGAGTATGAGAGTGTTTGAAGAACCAAACCAATATAGTTTTCTAGTCACAAATGACGGTGACTCGTTATTTGTTGAAAATAATGATCATGTAACCTACAAGGAAGTAAAAATAACAACATATTCTTCCAAATAGAAAAAACCTATGTATTATGAAATTGATTCCATGTAATAGTGCTAAATTGGAGTTTTTTAATTCTACAGTGGATGTAAAACCTATTGGTTGTGAATGGGCATTCAAGAAGAAACTGGGCATGGATAAATAAGTCAATACCTATAATTCATGATTAGTTTTAAAATTTTTCATACATCATCAAGTTATATAATATGATTTACCACATTCTTCAATTACTCTTATAAAATCAATAATAATTATACATGCTAATGTAGATTACCATGAATATGATGTTTTTCAAATGGATCTCAAAACAACTTTCCTTATTGGGAAACTTTAGGAATATTTCTATTTGACATAACCCTAAGGGTTTGTTACTCCAAAGGATTCCTAAAAATTATAAAATTTCCAAATATCCATACACAAATTAAATAATTCTTCTAGTCTATAGAAAATTTGATTCAATAAATCAATAACATAATATGGTTTTACAATGAATAAATGTGATCCTTATGTCTATGATTAGTTTAGTGGGAGTTTTTCCATTTTCATAATTTTTTATTTTTATGAAATGATATTTATTGGAAAAATACTAGGGTTTTAGTTTTTTAAATAATGATTGAATACATGTTTCTCAATAAAGTACTAAGATGTAAAAACATATATTCATGGAACTAATATACTTTAATAAAGACCTAAGAGGCTACTTGAAGTAAAGAAAAATTACAAACATTAAAAAGAGAATGAAGAGATTTAGTGTGGAATAATCCAATAAGGTATTATTTCCAGTGTACAATGATATTCATCATTCTAAGAAAATGATTCCCTGGATATATGAGTAATTAAAAAGGATTGAAAGAATAAATATGTGCTGGTAATCATGCCAAACATGTATAATATTTTTTGTACAAAGCTAAAGTAAAACTATTCCTTAAATGTGTTATATTCCCTATTCTTCAATGAGACAAATGTAAAATTCCCTGATTCAGAATAATGTAGATTTTTTTTATATAAATAATCTTGGTGCCCATATTTCTAAAGAAAACAAAGCATGTGTTCATGGTATATGGAGGATATCAATATCTATGAGTTAGGGTACATACAAAACCGTTTTTCTAGATAGATCAATCCAATATAAAATTGTATTTTGTATAGATCTCCACTCAGAATACAGGCATTTTGAATTGGAATATCTCAAAAAAATCCATGTTGATTAATTCTATAATAGAATCCTTTTATATTTTTTTATTTTTAGGCAGCAAGAGAAATTTTTTGGATATTAAACTTACTCTAATAACATGACCTGGACCCCAGTAGTATAGACCCTCTCACACTCTATAGTGATAATACTAAATTGGTTGATATTGTAAAGGAGTCAACGTCATATCTTCATATGAACCACATTATTTGGAAATATCATTACTTGAGGTATTTTTCATAGAGTGGTGATGTCACTATGAGTATATTTTCCATGAAATAATACATGTAAGAACCCATAACTAAATCTGTAACTAGCCAGAATCATGATCATCATATTAGATATAGTGGACTGAGATTTATTTTTAGATGGCTATAGTCCAAGTGGAATCCTATTAAAATTAATGTGCTTGATCAAACTGCATGTAATTTTGACTTTATGTATATTAGAAAAAGTGAATATTAATTAAAATTTATCATTATATATCATTCATAGTACTACAGTAAGTTAATTTAATCATTTCCTAGAGTATTTTTCACAACAAAAAGTGACTAATAGTTCCCAACTAGGATGAGAACCCATAAATTCTTAGGTAATATGTTTAAAACATTTTCTATGGTAAAAAAATTCTATTAATATGAGAACATTGGGTACATATCAAAAGATATGATTTTAATGAAAAACTCCAGGAAGTATTTGTTCCTTCCAATTTTATAAAACATGATATCTAATCCCTTTGATTGGAATTTAACCATAGAAATAAATTCAATGACCACAGTGATGTAGACCATTTCATTATGGAAAATCAATGTATGATATATCAAGAATTAAAGGTGATGACACAAGTATGAAACCTTCTTGATGAGATATCAATGAAATTGAATTATATTATGTTGTGAGCATTCATATGGGGTTGTTTCCATTAAAAAAAACCTCCTTCCACTATGGGTACTTTGACTTATTATAAGACATTAATCCTGGAAATTAGGGAAAACCACATTATACCACTCTGGGAGAGGCCTAGAGGGACACATACTATTTTTTTACTTTGATCTTAGTTAAATATTAATTATATTTAACAATTGGAATAAATATTTTTTTCTAGAAAAGGAATTATAATTTATTTAATAATTATTAATTCATCACAAAGATATTAACTAAATATTTATTTTCAATATATTTATTTAATTACATGAAAATAAAATAATTATTTTTTTATCGTTATTCAAGAAGTAATAAATAATTTATTTATATATAAATATATTAAATAAATATTTATTCTCTAGTATGTGAATAATGTATTCAATTATTTAATTATTGAACATATATTTATTAACAATATTAATTTTATTATTTGATAAATTTTGAGGAGGATGAGCGGACCAAGATTGGTCAAGTGATAAATATTATTATTCATGACCATGAAATAATATTTACCATTTCTATAGAAATTATATTCCATATAATAAATTATTATTATTATTTTATTAAATATTTGGGGTTTCTCAAGGATTAATATTTCACCAATGGTCCCCTATGTAATTAATTAAATATTAAACTATAACCCTTGATTAGTAAATTGATTTATATCACATTATGAATGAGGTTAATCATTGTGTACAGTAGATTTGGTTCAAGATATTCCCCTCCTCATATCCTATCAAGAATGAGATGAACAAGAGAGATTCCTTCAAGCATGATGTAATGTGAAGTGATCAAAATTTATTAATCCAAAATAAGCAAGTTTTTCATGATAGCACCGAAATATTCATTAATTGTGTTAGTATATTGAAGGAATATGTAAGGTTTTACACTAAAGGGGGTCTACTTTGGGTCCCTATAACACAATGATGTCACATCGATTATGTTAGAATGATCAAAATCATCAATGAAGAATGATCACAATACCAAGATAAAAATTCCTTTCGTTCCTAAAAATAATTATAAAATTGACATGAAAAGATATTATCTTATTTCATGAATTTAATTTTTCATTATTATTCATAAAAAATTTCCTTATTCATGATGCTTATTTTATTGTTCATTATTAATGATCTGTTGAATTTTACAAAATCTGAGTTGGCCATTGGCCCAATATGCACTTCCACTAAACCTGGAACCATTATTATATCAGATAAGAATTAATTTGGTGGGAAAGTTGTTAATGTATTAATACATGAAGGAATAGTTGATATTGGTTTTGTTCCTATAAATTAGATTCCTACATATAGTTTATTTGAATAATAGAACATCCTTGATCTGGTGAAGAGAAAGAGTATCCTTTAAGGTAGAGAAGAATAGAAAAGGATACTAGAAATCAGTTTTTTATTTTAAAGTTAATGATTATTAAAATTTAATGTGTTTTTTTATTTTGAGGTATGTTTGTCATATTCTTCTTTTCATATTTTAATGAACCTATTGTGAAGTTATGGGTGGGGAAATTGTATTTTTTAATGATAAAAAGTTGAGATGTTATTGAAAAATATATGTCTATAAAAAATATATTAGGAATTTGATTAGAAACTCTTGTTTTCTAACCTAATAATTTCTTTTGAAAACATAGTTTTGATTAGTTATAACTCTAAAATTAGATAATATTTAGTATTCATTTTCAATAAGGGGTAATAAAGTATATAATGGCTAAATAAATATTGAACTAAATTTTGTTATTGGTATTGACAACAAGTACAAAGGGGAAGATTATTATTCCCATCGATAATATTGGGTTTACTTTTTTCTGTAATAAATGATGTCAATATGTGTCAAGATCATACTCTGGAATAATGATATTGGTGTCTATGAATGGATGTCAATCAATGAAAAAGGGTAAAGAACCTTAGGTCATAGGATTATGATACAACATGTAGATCATAAAGATTAAATTTTTTTTGAAAATGAATTTTATCTTAGATATGAATTCATATATTTATAGAGGAATGATGTTTTTAAGGGGGAGAAATTGAGTTATTTTTACAACAGTTTGGGGAGATCAATTCATATAATTATAGAGCTGTTTAACAAGTTGATGAGTTTTAGGGTGTTACATGACATTAATAAATATTATTCTAAGTAGTTCATTTATACTTGGAAGATTATAAAAATCAGTTAAATTATAAATATGATTTTTTAATGTTTTAGGTATTCTATAGTCTTTCTACATCGAATTGGTTTTTTAGGTAGTTGTATCTTCATATTTTTTGAAGTTGTAGTGTGAAAAATAGTACCATAGAGAATTAACATTAATAAATATTCTGTAACAATAAATACATTGAGTAGATGGTTGTGATTTGATAATAATAAAGAAATTTGTAATACCATATCCATCATTGACTTATCAATCTTGAAGATTTATACATTATATGAAAGGAGCACCTGGATGGTAATATTTGAAGGAACTTACCATGAGATGAGATGGATGTTTGATTCATTAATGAATCAGTATAGCAATATAAATAATCTGAAATAATTGAAAAATAAATTTATTTATTGAGTAAGATGATTATTTGTTGAAGTAATTTTTTTAGTTAAAAAAAATTCTGAAAAATAAGTTATTTAATTATAGAATATCTTTGAGATCACTCTTATACGGACAATGAAAATATAAATAATTTGTAAACTAATTTGAGAATAATTAATTTATATAATGATTTTTCAAAGAAAATTTATGTCTATTTGATATATATAAGAATTTTTTAGTTCATGTATAGTCTTATAGATTTTAGAGAAAAACTGATAAAGGATTGTGTATGATCTCATAGAAGAAGAATAAAAAAATTACTATGAATATTACACTATAATATATTAAATATTCCTTATTATAAAAATATATCCCTGATGAGGCATAAGAGTAATATCAGGTCTATATGGGTGTACATTAAAATTAACTAGGGATACAAATGAATATATCTATGTTTGGTTGTGATATTATTTCCCTTGAAATATAATGGATATTATGGTTATCCACAGGCCTCACGATGCATTCTTAGCAATGTTTATAATGATTCAGTTACTCTATCATTACAATATTTTACTATGTGATCACCATTTACATATTTTATAGTAACATCCAATTGATCACACATACATAACAATCTACAGACCTAATTTCTAAAGTCAGGAGGTCATTCGGGGTTTTATAACCAAAAGCACATAGGAACACACATTGGATTATAGGATGGGAGGTTGGGATCATCACACCCTTTTGTCATAATTTTATCCTATTATATGACTCTCTTATAGATTTAAGATATATTCATTAATATCTTCCATAACCTGATTTGGGACTAGTTACCCTAAAAAATAATCTGGTGTTGGATCCTTTTATGTGAAAAGGGGGTTCTATCAATAATTTTGTATATATGTATCTGAGTTTCTTCACCTGTTTCTAATTATTTTTTATCAATGGTTAGCTGCTTATATTTTGAATCTTTATAACCAAGCACTGTAGAATTTAATTCCATCAAAAGAGTAGATTGTTGTTTCGATGATGGGATTGAACCTGTATGTGGAATCCAAAGTATAATATTTATAACAAGGGTCGAAACCCACATAACTTATTTAATTTTTATCTATCTAGTTCAATTTCATGTGGAAAGAACATATTTGAGGGAACATAGGCACCAAGTATTGAGATCAAACAATACGAAGGCATCCAATATATCCTTCTTATACTAGAAATCATAGTCTTCATATTTTTATTACTCTTCTATTCGCTAATGGGAATTTATAGATAAATAATTTCCATGAGGGTTATTTCTGTATGGTTTCCCTACGTAGAAATACAACCAGAACTTACAACAATGTGGATTACCTTTTTGGGGGGAAATTGTGCCATGCCATTGAGTAAGATTACATACTTGAGTTGCTCTATCTGGGAGAAATTTATAGTGTTGATGAAATGATTTTTTCTACTCCTTAAACCTACAAGAGTCGTGTTTAGTGTGATAAATATGGGATATAATTTTTTTACAATCACTGTATATGGATACGTGACATACAAATTTGTGTGGATATTTTGGGGATTTTGTTATGGAGCTCAGAACTTTGGATGGTGTCCTACGTATCCTGTTTGGGAATGAATCAAAGTCCTCATAGTTTAGTATACACTAACCCACTTATGGTATTTTTTTAATTGAGGGAATATTTGGTGCTTGAATATATAGAGACTCCCATATATGATCCCACTTGTCACATGCTGATGGATGGGGAAGGATTGTAGACTTATGGGAGAATTCTGTTCCATGAGTTGAGAATATTTGAGATATGGATATACGTACACCATAGTGGATTCCCAATTGAATCGTATGCCTTAGAAAGTAATCTTACATATCATGTTTGGATATGAGTCAGATACTTCATAGTTTAGTTTTCTGTATGTCCAAATGTGTGCACAAGAAGAGGTTTTCATGCCCCAGGGTGTCTCTTTGACATGCTTAACATATCAAAGGTTATATTCATGACTTTTCCTGATTTTCTCTTCGACATGAAATGTTTTTATTCAAAACATGTCCTAATATTCTTCCATACATGTATAATATGATTAACATAAACAAAGACGACATGTCCAGGGACTTTCCCATGATTGAGCTATCCTATATGGGGTGTCTTATGATCTGACTAACAAGTCTGAAGGAGTGTTGCTTGATCTGAAAAACATGTCAATAGGATAGTCACATAACTCAGATGACCCTTATGATGGACTTCACATGATCAATATAGAAACATCAATGTGTATTGTTTGATAAATTCTTACATGTAAGAGGTATTTCACAATATCTAACAGGAAAATATGGTGAACTCTGCATGAATTAGCTGATATGCCTAGAGGACATGATGTCTTCACATGATCGGGAAAATTCATGTCGAGCACATGATGTCTTCACATGAAAATTATCATATCCATATTCACGTATGTATTTTCATCTTCTTCATCATTTATTTCATATATTTATCAATGTTTTTTAATCATTATCTTGTCGATTTTTCACATAAATAAGTTTCCATGAAAAAATTCCTTCACATAATCTGATTGGTGCACTGGAATTATATCATGTTATCAATGCAGTGATCATCTGAAGTGAATATATATACCACATAATCCCTTAGTTCATTCCCTGAATTATATCTATAGTGAGACACATTTTTTTTCATGTATTTTTACATAGAAAATTTCTCCTTCGGTTTTACAATCCCATGGGTGTGCCTTGATTCTATGTATTAGTTTCATTATAAGGTGATGGGTGAGGAATTTATAGGCCTCTTATCCTCAATTATACTCATAATTTTATTTTGAGTATATTTCATAAATGGGATTCAGTCATTGGGGGTGTTATCACATCATGTGGTTCACATCATCTTACCATTAGTCATCGAGGGAATCACAAGATAAACATTGACTAGGAGAACAATCCATCATCACATGATTTATTTGACCCTCAGGGAGTCAAGGATATTTCAGATAATCATGTTGATATATAAAAGTTAATTCACACAATCAGGTTGAAATTTTGGGGAGTCTCTATGAGACTATGATGCTTTTCGAAGGGGATTTGGTATGAACAAGGGAGTCTTGTCAAAGGTTTTTCAGGAGATCAATCTATATGGTTAGAGGCATTCATGTGATCAATGGTGATCACATGATATGTGAAATCCATTCGCCAGAATATTATCATATCTTTCCTTCAAGAGAGACTTCCACCTTATCCATCATTTATTCCTTATTTTATAGTGATTTTCCCCTTTTCACATTGATCATCTATTAGGGTCATTCATGATCAATAATGGATCTCTTGATGGTGTACGAACATTATCATGGGAAATCAACCCACTTATATGTGGTCTGTTTCATGATCAAATGGACATTTCCAAGGGATTTTACATAATCATGTCAACATGTCAAATGGCCTTTGCATGATCAGGCTAACATGTCTTGGAGCCTCCATGAGACCAGGATTCCTTTTGAATAGGCATTAGTATGATCAAGGTATTCTTATCTTCAGACCATCTTGAGATCATTCCTGCATGTCAAAGAAACATCATGAGATCAAGTTGCCTTGTAAAAAGTTCTCTTGCATGAAAAGGGGAGAGGTATCTGGGCCCCTTCATGAGATCAATTTGGCTAGTTAGAGGTGATTTTCAATATCAATAAGTCGGATCAGAGGCCTTTGCATAATCAATGTTGATCACATGAGGATATTAAACACATTTTTATGAAGATTAACATATAGGACCTTAATGGGAGGATTCCAAATTTTCCATCCATCATTCCTTATTGAAATTTATTTATCCATTTCCATTTTATCATCTGTTAGATTTTCACATGATCAATAATGGATCTAATGATGGCATGTAAGAATTGTCATTTAAATTCACCCTGCTTATCTGTGGTGCATCACGATGTCAATTGGACGTATCTATGATATTTTTACATGCTGAAGGTGACATGTTGGAGGGAGGACCCATGATCTATGTAACTATCTTATTATCCTTCATATGATAATATGATCTTTTCAGAGGGGCATCACATGATCTTCCATAAATCACATGAATCACATGATTGGTCTTCATGACCTTCCTATGGTCATGCGACCACATGTCCTCTTACTGGTTACGTGATTCACATAATCCATCCTCCTAAAATTTATGTACCATATTGTTCCTCCATTATTATTATAGTGAAAATAATACCCATGATTCATGTTTTTGTTTGATCCTAAAATTCATGAATCTCTTTTAGAGGGAATAAACAAATGTCCCCCATGTGAGAAAGGTCTAAAGGGTGAAGAAACTTATTCTAATGACATAAAATTACCACCCAATAACTTGAGGTAACAACAAATTGGAGTCCCAAATAGTGTTTGGTCATCATGGGGTCCTTTGGTATTTAGTGGGACACCATATAAATATATGTGTGGAGTCGGTAATTCCACATGTGACTCAAAATCCGAGATCTCTAGGGATTTCCACTATCAGATGACTATTTCTCAATACCTCATCACAAGATCTATTTCACAAGACCACCTAATGAGACTTGATTTTCTGATCTCTATGAATGACTTCTTTATCTCATTACTTATTCAAAAAAAAAACAAACCAATTTATGATAATTTATTATAACATTAACACATTTTTCTATTGAATGGATATCCACAGGATTTACATGGTCTACTAGTTTCATCGCATGATAACTTGATTGTTACTAGGTCTGCATGATCACCACATGGTCACATGGTTGAAATAAATTCATTGGTTCGTGAAATTGAAAGATTCTCCATAGGTTTCTTGATTCGTGAGACCTATATCAGGTTATGTGATTGTGAATCCTTGTATGGATCATCGGATTCGCATGATGATGTTTGATTTATTCCCCTCTTTTCTACATATTTATTCCCTATCTGGAATATGCATCTTGATCTTATAGATATATTTTTCTTCACATAAGCCTTTAATAAAAGAGTTCATAGTAGTGGTGAATCTTCATAATTCCATTATCTCAAATGTGTATGACACCTATCATTTTTATTACTTAGTCATTACAAAAAAAACTAGATATACCTAATGGAGATAACTATTATTGAATATCATCTCTAATACTTCCAACATATTTATGGGTTTGGTCTTACAAATGATGCTCCTATACTTCAAACACATTCATAGACCATTCCTCATTCTTGAGTCCTAAGGACCCAAAATACCTTTTGAGAGAATATGTTCCATATAGGACACTTTACCACCAATTAAAACTTATTAGATTGGTATATATTTATTTTTATGCCAATATAAATTAAAAATAATCATTATAAATATGATGTAGACATTAACATATATTTCTTGATAATGTGTAAATATTCCACAAACAAGAGGTTTAGATGGTTTCATAGCTATGACCTTTGAGCAGGAAGGAGCTACAAGATGGATTAAGGTGGGCCCTTCTGGGTGCAGCATGCAGCTTCTAAATTTTCCATGGATCTGAAAATCATCAGGATGTATGAAGTCTTCGGGATCTCCCCAACTAGAAGTACTATAATAAGGGCATGATGGAAAACTTTTTTATCCAATAGAGTCCAAACACAAATACATTCCCTTTGGTGGTTGGAGATATGGGAATCAATCTCTAAGATGTTGAGAATATTTGTCATTCACCAATTTTGGGATACATGTATAATGAGTTTATTCCACCATAATTTAAGTGGGGTGACACGTATTGAACCCATAACCCTTCTAGAGTGCTGATCAAGATATCTGAGAAGGCCCTTTGTAAGGCCACACTTACTAGGGAAGATATCTCATTTAATAAATGGTTGGGCTATTTTATAAATAAGGTCTGTTTTGAACTATAACCAAGAGGCTGAATGTTTTTACCACAAATGATTCATGTTGTGTTGAGGGTGCCTAATAGACCATAGTTAAAGAGGGTTTATTTACCAACTGGGGGTGTTAGGTTTTTCCTAAATTTGTTGATCCTTTCATTTGTCTTGTTTTGTTTATATATATACCTAAGTTAGTACCCGTTTTTAATAAACTTTAAGGGTGAATTTAGAGTTTCCGCCATTATAATTATAGAA
Organism: Viscum album; assembly: GCA_963277665.1. NCBI lineage: Eukaryota > Viridiplantae > Streptophyta > Magnoliopsida > Santalales > Viscaceae > Viscum > Viscum album. The sequence goes on from OY728130.1 coordinate 1,220,113,344, forward strand.
TTTATTGTTGGCAGGAGGCATGTTGCGTTTTTTATTCATGTGTTGCAAAAACTATACCACCCCTACACTATATTTATTGGGGAAGAGCACCACATAGAATTTATGGTCCCTTCCAAGTGCTATGGGGATGGATGGGAGCTCGCCTAGGTGGATATTAATACATAAGCATCCAAAACATCACTGGAGTTTATTTCAAACCCTCATTATTGTGGATCTATGGGATGAAACCTACTATATTAAATTATTAGGAGATCAGGTTCTAGATGAGTTATAATAACCACTTTTCTTTCAATCCCTATGATTTGTATACTGGTAGTATGACTAAAAATGGTTGGGGAATCTCCAACACATTGGGTTAATTTAATTGAATCCATGAGGTAATAAATTTTCATTAAATTTTTTTATCATTCACTATTAATGGAATGATCCTTTTCAGTTTAGCGGTTAGTTTTGATTAATTTATAAAAATGGACTTCCCTACTTCACATATGATCCAGAAATCATCCCATGGTGTCTTTCTAGTTCTAGTTGATGGTTAAGAGAGTGGATACTAATGTTCCGATATACTTTCATCAAAATGATTATTAGATCATTTTATCTCATCATTACTTTGTTATTTGGATTTGATAGTATCCTAATAAGTAATTATCCACATCAGTGCCCATGGATGTAAATCAACCACTGTCCCCTGAATTTGTCTTGAGGCCCAAAATAATTCACTTCCAGTAGACCAAATACCATATGTATTTCTCATAATAAGGTAATACATTTGTAATAAATTTTATTAATAGGAGAATTTTCAACTACTGCATCTATAGTGAGCATAGTTCCAATGATTGAATTCACATATGCACTTCAATTCACCATTGTGCCTCCACAATGGATGAGGTGGAGGAACCAAACTAAGATGTTAAGATCAAGGGTATGTAGTTCTAGGATGAGATACATTTATGAGGCTTTGTATGTTTTACTTATATTACCGTTATCTCTATCAAACACCATCCCACAAGGGTCAAGGATTTCTGTCAAGACCTGAATACAATGATGGAAAGACTGATGATTCAAATACACTTCACACCTTTGGTGTAGTGGATTGTTCTTACAATAATATTAGAGGTTTATATGGATTAATATGGTTACCCAATCAGCTAGGAAGTGGTAATACTAGTCTTGATACTATATTAAAATGGTTGTGCTAGAATTAAGCCTACAATAATATAGATTTAAATTGCATTGATGTGGATACAATTTGATGGAGAATGATCACTCCTACAATCCCCGATATATTCCATTGGGGGTAAAACTATTAGAGATGACATTAGAGGTGACCATGGGACTGATGATGAGGGTTCCTCAGGACAACTAACTTTAATGAGTGAAGTGACTACCATCCTGCAAGAATCACAATGTACACTTCCATAGGATCCATTGTTAATTCATTATACTTTGGTATATTGTGGGGGCCTTTCCACAGAGAAGATATAAAAAAATAAAAGCGCTCTGAACTATTAGATCCCTCTTACAATGATTCCTCAAGTAAAAATTACATTTTACTTCATTTTGTATTACATATCATTTAAATAGCTCCTTCTTGTTTGTCAATAATTTGTAGGACCCCAACAATCCCACCTAGAGGAATATATGTATGCTCTTAAGGATATGTGTGGGAATTCAGTTTCTCTATTAGAACCTTCAATATTGGGTTTATCCCATCAAGCTGTAGAGATGGATTATGTGACAAAACAGTTAGGACTGGAATCTACTGATGATGTTCCAATGGTCATTCTATTTGACCTAGAATGAGAGAGTTCAATTATTGAATATGTTGATGCTAGTAGCTAATCCACTACTAATATAGACTTGATGGAAGCATCTTTGGGTTATTGTGATAAATTCTTCAGAAACTCAACACATGGTCAACTTTTTTTCTGGTCATCTAAAATTTCTATTGTTCCTACATCCATTAAAATTAGTGAGTGAATTTTTATGATAAATTAAACATTAGAAGTTCCATTAAGACACTCTCCACAAGAGGTCATTACCTATTCACATATATTGGGTTGGGGAGACAAAAATTTCCAATGATGATATCAAGAAATGTATGTTTCCAAAATCCATCAAATCCATTGACTGATAAAATCATATTATTTACCCGATGAATAATAAACCTTTGTGTCTCCTGTTACAGTACCATGAACTTGGAGCTCAAATGTTATGGTCCCTTATTCTATAGGAATCAATCCTCCCTAGTCAACTAACATTGAGGCCTATTCCATACCCACTTCATCAAAGTATATGAGTATGTGTCCTTTTCTCAATTAATTAACCTCTAAATATATTCATATTTTTAGATTGTTCTTGAATCAATTATCAAATATTTGATTACTATATAGAATAATTTAGTGGTAGTTGTGGATGTAAATATGGATCCTAATCTCAAAGTCTATTTTGGATTATCTAAAGGACCAACTGGGTTATATTATGTTTATTTTTACCTTCTTTATATATGAGGTTTTTTACTATACAACTCTTCATGCCCAGGAGGAGAAATTTATTTTATTTAGAGATAAAATTATAGACCTTCAACAATGGGTAGAAGTGGTATAGTTCTCATATTTGGTCATGAAAAGTCAAAAAGAGGAATTTGATGTGGCTTCCCAAAGCATAGTGGAGGTGATGGCTCACCAAAACAAGATCATCACTATAAAGGTTAAAACTTACCAATTTCTATTTGAAATCAAAAATCTATAGGTAGAGCTGTCTCACATAAAAAATGTACTAAAAATATTAAGGAATCTATATTGAAACAACATGGGATCCTTAACACTGTAGAGGATGCCCGACATTAAGATGTTTCAAAGTAAGAAGTATTTTAGATTATTTTAGTGGCGGAAAATAAATCCGTTGATAAATTGATCCATTAAATTACCTCCCTAGAGTACAAATCTATTGAGCTCAAGGAATTATCAAAGGACATGTTGTGGTGGGACTAATTTTTCATAAGCCTCTATTTATTTTATTTTTCATGGGATATACTCTTGTATATAGTGATTCCAACCTCCTTATTCTCATTATTAATAAATAAATATTCTGAACATTAAATGATGTTTTCTAGATTTCAGTCATTCATGATGTAGTTGAGATTTCAATGACTTGATATCATATGGATCATCAATGATACCCATCCTTTTTATAAAACCTATTCAACCCAAATGGATACATTTGAATGCGAAAATTAAAACAGTGTTCTCTTGAGAATTTCTAATAAATGTCCCCTAAAATGATATTACTCGTTGATGTATCTAGTTCAATAATTTTGGGATCAATAAGTATAAAAAACTTATTTTGAGTGAAAATATATCTAAAATTGATAATCCCCAATTTCATTTAAATTTTATTGGACATAGTGATCATATCAGGATTTTTCTTAAGAAAAGTGATGACCCCCCAAGATTTATATTTTTTTATACTTTACCAATGATTTCATAATCATTTTCTCGAAGATATCTTATAAGGAATAGTATTTCCATTTGATTAGGTGGCCCATTTTAGAATTTTGACCTGAAAGTTTTTGTGACCATTTTTATTATATAAATACATAATATTTCCAGGCTCCCAAAAAGTGCATGTCCAGTAACCCGAGACTTGATTTTTCTAGGGATTCCTTTTTGGGTTTTCAAATTGGTGAGCATCATTTCTCTTTCAGTTGGTTGTTTTAAGGTCATGAAAATGAGACCATTTTTCTATGTAGTTAGTTTTCTTCTAGATCGGACCAACTAATTCAATAGTTTAGGGTCTTCTTGGCTAGACCTTATGTTATTAGTAGTGTACCATTGATGAAGTAATTTTCTATGTAGAGTTTAATCTTATGTAGGAAAGATATATTATATGAAGCATGAAATCATGTGGTAATAATGTAAATTTTTATACATTTTAAATTATTACTACTAATACATGAGATTCTATGAAGTTTGGATTGTTTCTATTAGGACATGGGGTGCTAGGATGTTTAAATCCTTGGAAGTAGGACTTGAGATTCTATGTAGCTTGGAGTCTTTCTTCTATGAATAAAAACATTGTTTATTTTATAGTCTTGCTTATACTATATGAAATTTTGTGTACTTTAGAGTCATTCAACCAGAACATGGGGAACCATTTAGTCTAAAGTCTTACCTCTAGGACTTGAAATGTTTTTCAGTTTAGATTCATGTTTCTAGGACATAAAATTTTGTGTGGTTTTGAGTCTTACTACTAGGACCTAGGGTGTAATGTTGTTTAATGTTTTTTCTGGTACTTGAGATTCTATTTAGTATAGATTATTGCTTCAATGACTAGAATCACAATGTAGTTGAGATTTTTTCTTCCAGTACTTGTGTTGTTGTGTATTTTGGAGTCCTTCTATTAGGACTTGGGGTTGCATGCAGTTTAATTTCATTCTTCCAGGAGTTAACAAGCTATACAGTTTAGAGTATTGTTTCCAAGACATGAAACTTTATATAGTATAGAGTATTAATACAAGGATATGAGACATTGTGTAGTTTATAGTCTTGTTTCCATGACATAATATTAAATAATAGAAGGGGAAAGACTTTATTGGGATGACCTAAAATACACAAAGGTGTTGAGTTCTTTCGTGGTGTTGTCAAGGATTGTGAGTGGAATGGGGCACACATGTAAGGGATAAACAAAGACACCCTAAGGTATTGAGTTCTTCTATTGTGTTAATGGGTCCCTTGAGGATTGGATTTCCATTATTTTAAGGATATGATACCTCTAGTTAGTATAATATAGGACATTATGCATGGCCCCAAATTATCTATATGAATGGTCATGTAACAGGGATCCCCTCATTTTCCATGTTCCATGAATGATTTTGCAAAGAAGATATTTATGGATGATAAAATAATAGGGATCCCAAGTGCATTAGGATAGTTGTAATATGTGCTGAGTGTATAAATTTTTTTGGAGGTTGAAATGATGAATATTAAATGGGTAAGTCAATTTGGACATGAACCAAAACACCTTAAGGTGATAATTTCCACCATGGGGTTTATGGGGCTCATGAGGGTTAGAGTTCCTTTCCCTCGAGGATGACATGTCTCTAGATGGTATGTCCTAGGAAATTATAAACAAACCAATAGGGATTAAATTCATGTTCTCATAAAGGGGATCCCCACACTTTTTCAAGGACCATGATTTATTTTTGAATACACAAACATTTAGATGTTGAAGTTGGGAATAAATAAAAAAGCTATCCCAGAATGGTTCAGGAACCCTTTGGAATTTTTCTATTTTTTCATAGTTTTGGTCCCTATTCCGTGTTGTTATGAGTCAAATTTTGTTAGACATCAAAAAATTTCGGAATGGATTGTCACATTCCTATAGTGATAATGGGTACAGTACATGGTGATGTAACTTCGAGGATGTCGTATATTCTTGACTAGACTGGTTGTGTGAATTCAAAACCATGGACTTCAAATATATGGTTTAACTAAAAGTGTAAACCGGTGAGCATAAGAAAGCCATTGGTAATGGTTGAATCCCATATTAAACATGGTTAGGTCAATAGATTCCAGATTTAATGGCGAATATCTGTAGGACAAATAATCTAGGAACAATATATTTGGATGGGTAGAAATTCTTAATAAAATAAAAGTGGGGTTCTTATAGATTATCATTTCATAGGTACCTATATGATATAGGAAGGAACCAACAGCATGGTATCTTGAGTAACATGGGATTACAAGAGATGAATACCATCTTGAGTAACTACTTGTGTCAGTTCTATAATTCCAGTACATTAAAGTGAATTATTAAAAACATAATATTCAAGAAGAGTTCAATTACACTAATTTTTTTATCCACACTTAGTTAACTTGTAATAATAGTGAGACTATGTGAAAAAACATTAATATAACTTTTTTATAGACCAGGGGTCCTATGAGAATGACCCAGCTTCCACTGGGGCTACAAGGTAGGCCCAGTGAGATTTATGCCTTGTTTATTTATGCTCTATCTTTTTATTAAACTATAGAAATGAAGAATTTTGTGATAAAAGACTTGGATTTTTCTTAGGCCACCAATTAAAATTGTTTATCTCAAGAAACATTATGTCGCATTCACTAACAATTTTAAGGTCTTCTGATTTGGACCATCAAATGATAATTTTTAAGGTTATACTCCTTTGACCAAAGTGCATGTAGTTTTAATTTATGATGAAAGTGGACCTCGTATGAGGAGAATGTTCCACAATATCCTAATTATGATACCCAGGGTTAAGATTAATCCAACATAATTTTGATTGGGACATGAAAATTCCATAAACCATGGATGAAATTACTCATCTCATGAATAATTTTATGATATAATCAAGGAAAGGTTGACTTAAATACACAAAGGTTTTGAGTTCCATTGATATGACATCAGGGCTCACAAGGTTCATAATTACATTCATGTAGGGAAGAGATGCCTATAATTGGTGGTTCTCATACCTTTTACAAATCAACCTCTAGTATGGTCAAACTTAGTGATCTATTCTCCTTTCCTAGGGACATTGCAACAACTTGATGTGCTCAAGGAAATAAGTTTGATTAATGAATTGAGGTGCTTAATGGATGATGAAAGATCCCAGTAATCTAGTTGAAAGGGATAGGGATCTTATGGTCCCTTGATAAGGATTGAAATTTAGTTATGGTATGCACACATTAATGTCATGTATAGGGGACGTATCTGTATTGAAGTTTAACATCATTCGAAAATTATATTTTCCATATAGTTAGATGCCATGCGATAAGGATGTAAGAAATGGCATGAAAATTTTCAAGATATCCTTGGGGAAACGTTCACTTTTTGGGATAATTTATATATATATAAAAATAATATTTAGCTATATATAGGCTTATTTATGGGTATCCATGTCTTAGATCCCTTCTTGTACATATTTTTCTATTGAAAAACAAAACCATATATAGATATTACTCAATCATAGGATGAGAGAGCCTTTATGACCCATATATCATTTAAATGAAGGTATATACATTATTTATGGTTGAGATTCCATAGAATACCCTAAGAATATTGTAATGGAAGAAATAATTTTATAATCTTCTCCTTTATGTAGATCCATCTATGTAGATCTAACTCGTATGCAGGGGATATGATTTGGAGTGATGGAAACTCATGGTTTGTCCCAGAATAAAGGATCAACAAATTAATTTGTATCCTATGATGGTAGGAATTAATCCAAAATTAATTAGTATATGAATGTTGTATAAATTGTTTTGACTTGTGCATTGGGAGGGGGAATTTTTATATTATATATGGACCCATGATTCAAAGTTTGTGTGTCATAATGTATCCTATGATTGAAGGAATCATGTCACATGTAGTTATTTAATAGAAAAATATCCTTGCAGGTCAAAACCATATATAGAGATGGGAATTTGTTCCTATTGATTTTTGTAGTTAGACCCCGTATTGGAGATCTTGGTGTCACTACATATACTATAATTCAATGAATCAAGCCACAGGTATTTCATGAATAGAATAATCCCCACACAGATCTAACCCATACACAATGGGGGGGGGATTTTCCCTTTTATTATAGTAACTGGAACTAGGATTGGAGATCTAGGTTCCACTATGTATCATGTGGTGAAAATAAATAAGCCACACATAGTTATTGAATGAAAAAATCTCCACGTAGGTTTGACCCATATGAAGAGGGTGGATTTTTCTCGATGATTATTGTAGTTGGACCCAGGATTGTAGATCTGGGTGTCACTATATATACTATGATTAAGGAAATGAAGCCACACATATTTATAGAATGATAGATTCTCTAGGTGGGTCTGACTCATACTTATAGGGGTCATTTTCTTCCATTTTTTTGTGTATGAACCAAGGATAGGAGATCTGGGTGTCAGAATGTATCTTATGATTGAAGGAATTAATACAAACAAAGTTATTAAATGAAAAATTGGCCACTTAAGTCCAACTCATATGTTGAGGGGGCATTTTTCTCATTGATTATTATGGTTTGACTGGTGATTGGATATATGGGTGTCACTGTGTATCTTGTGACATAACTAATCATGACACATGTATTTTTTTATTAGAAGGATATCTATGAAAGTCTAACCCATATATAGTTGGGGGTATTTTCCCATTTATTATTATGGTTTTACTGAGGATTTATGATCAGGTATTCACTATGTATCTTGTGATGAAAGGAATCAAGATACACAAAGTTCTTGAAAAGAAAACTCTCTATATAGGTCTAACCCATACATATAGTGGGGAAATTTTTCTTGTGGATTATTAATGTTAGACCTAGGATTATAGATCTATGCTTCACTATGTATTTTATGATGGTCGGAATCAAGCTACACATAGTTCTTGTGTGGAGAAATTGTGTGATACCCACACAAAGGATAGTTCTCCTTTTGGGAAAGGTCCATAGTAATGTGAAGATATATTCCATAAAAGAGATGTCAACCCTGCAGTTTAACATTACAAAGTGTAAACTTATAGTGATAATTTTATAATATTTCATTGAGGACCAGACTAAACCTGATCTAAAATGATATGTCTCAATCAAGTGGGGAATAACTTACAAAAATTTTTAATCCCACATGAGCTATGATGTGTGTGAGAAACAAGGAATTATAAAGGCTTCTTCAAAACATATAGGTGATTAAAATAAAGGATCAGGTCATTTTGTATCATGTATTTACTTGGCCAATATATAGGTTATTGGAACCTCTACATATCTCATAGGAAGGAGAAATAAGACGTGTGTAATTTTGGGATCATTTTAATATTGATTGTGTAAAATATCAACCATTCCGTTTAATGTCACATGGTAGGGGAAAATGTTTTCTTATAGTAAGAGGTCATGTAACTATGAAAATGGGTGTTTTTTTGTTTAAACTCTTTCTTCTGGGACATATTCATTGCATTTTAATGTCCTTATTTAATGATGTACTATGCAGTTTAAATTCATGTGAGTATGATGATTAGCTATTCTTTCCAAAATCAATGTAAAGTATTTCTTGATGAATTCTATTTTGGTGAGGGGGAAATTTGTTCTCTTTACATTGTGTCTAATGAGTAATCTCTATGGGAAACACTACCTATGTTATATACCCCAATGAATATTGATTCTCTAGTATGGGGTTATGTTTCTCCCATAAATATTGAAGGAACTTGTCTAGCTAGGTCATATTTTCCTTTCTAACCATCTTTTGGATTATATTTGATATATTATTTTTATTGGCCTATATTTTTCCATTTTCCATTTCATGAAATCATGATGAATGGTTGGATTCTATTTTTTACTCCCATAACAATTTCTTCAATTCTTTATAATAGAATCCAGTACCATATTTTGTCAATATCATGTGAGGGAATCTGAATATAGTGATGATATTGGATTTTAAAAAGTTAATGATATTCTTCTTTCCAACTTCCTTAAGGGGTATTTATTCAAACCAGTTGGAAAATAATTTAGTAGCAGAAAGGGTATATTTAAACTCTTTAGATATGGGTGAGAAATATGACCTCATAACCTTCATACCTGATATGAAAAATGGATAACAATATTAAGTTGTATATAGAAATCTTGGGTGTCAATGGATGAGGTTTTCACGAATCTATCAGGAATGACATTTCCCGTTGAATTAAATATATTCATTTGTTAATATTTTTTCCAAAATAACTAAACCTATTAATTTTATGGGAGAGTCTTGTCCTGGAATGATGAGTGTCGAAGGAGCCTGCAAGGACTTCTTCCATAACAGTGGGAAACGATCCTTCTGCTATGCATCTGAGGATTATTACATTGAATCCTTTTTACATAGGGATTTTTTTGGCTCATTTGTTATGTCCTGATGGGTACATTTTTTTACTCAAAATTTAGTCTATAATCTTTCTACTCGACCTAATGGGAGGGTCCCATTTTGGAGGAAATAAACTATGGGATCCATCTATCCAAGGGTAGATATGTGTTCATAATACTCTACAGTAGTTTTGTTATGATTAATTTCCTCCCTGTCACTAATGATGACTGATGAGACCATATTTCATCACATTATGTGGATGATGAACTCATCCAAATTGGTGTCGACCCAGACCATAGATTCATTAGCTAGTTCATTAGTATAATCATTTGGTTATCGAGTAAAATGATGGAACATTTCTTCAAAATGAAACTCTTCCATCAGTCTTTTGACATAACCAATATGGGGTCCAATTCGTCCTTCTTGAGGGAATATTCATCATTGAATTGTTTGATCATAACACTAAATCACCTTTGATGTTCAAGTAGGCTATTTACAACTATAGGAGTAGTTCCAAACCAACAATGAGGTATTGGTATTCTACCTCATTATTAGTGAACTCATCAAATAGTGAGAAGGAGTTGGTAAAATTTTCTTTGTCAAGGTAAAGTAATGAAATCCGTATACCAAATGAATTAATCTTTGGGTTTTACAATCCCTTTCCCATTGGAATTTTGGATGCACCATCGAAATATATATGTCATTTTTAGGGAGTGTCATCAATATTGAAAACCTCCTCTCCTAGAATGTCTAGTGGTATGCTTTCTTGGGTGGGATGTGGTACATATAAATAATCCAAGGCCTTCCCATAACTATCTAATTATACATGATATAGATGTCATATTATTTCATAATAACCTCCCATACTTCCAAAAACTTCATCAACATAGGGAGAAATGATATACTTGAGTGGTTCAATAAGATATAAAAAGTGCACTTTGTGATGCTACAAGTAATGTCTCAACATTTTCACATTACAGATGTGTGTGAGATATTTATTATCAACATCGGTGTATTGGATCTTAGTACCCAACATAATTTCACTGACGTAATGGAATATTTTAATTCCCTGCATTTTTTTATGTGTGAGGGGGGCACCAAGGGGTCATTCCATTGTTTCCATGTATAAGAAAAGTTGATTTCCTTATACTAGTAGCATCAAGACAAATGTGTGTAGAAAGTGCACCATAACATTATAAAACTCTTCTTGGAAGTCCTCATCATACTGTTTGGTGAATACCTTCTTTATTAATTTTTTGAATGTGAGATATTTTGTGGCCATGTAAGCTATGAAATGATAAATATAATAATTGTTCCCTTATATCCCACTCAATTAATTGATATTATAATGGGATGAAATTGATAGGATTGCACAAGTCTTTTCAAGGTTGACCTCAATTCCGTAGTGTCATATCATAACAATAATGATATTCCAAGATGTTACCCAGAAATCAAACTCAATCGGATACATATTCAAACTATGGTGCCAAAAATTATTAAATATTGTTTGATGATCCATGATGTGATCTAAGAACTATTGAGATTTTAATAACATGTCATTGGTATACCATTATTTTATTTTATTTTTAAATAAAGTGATTAATGATATTGTGTATATTGTGTTGATTGGTAGTTCATGAGTTCTTTATTCCAAAGGGAATGAAAATATACAAAATTCACAACTGAGGTGTTTTATAGGTGGAATCATTCTCATCTTTAGGATCCAACTTTATCATATTGTACCTTGAATATCCATCCATAATGTAAAGGGGATGGAAACTAACAATTTCAATGATCATAAGTTTTATAATTGAAAATGGGAAATCAACCTTGAAGAAGAGTCGATTAACGTCCATAAAATCAATAGAGTTCATTATTTTCCCAATATGTTTCTTGATGATGATGATTTTCGCCAACCATTTTGTATATTTCACTTCTAAGACAAAATTGGTTTTGATAATTTTTTCAACTTATTATTCTACATTAGTATCCTGATAGGGGTTCACCCACCTAGTTTTCTTCTTGAATCATCGATGGTCATCGGGTAAGTCTAGATGGTGTGTAACCCCATTGGGGTTCAGATTGGGTGTCTTTGTATAATTCTTTGCGATGAAATATTTATATTTCATTATAAATTCAATATATATCTACTGATCATTGAGAGACCTAGAGTCACAAATCAATAGAGGTCACTGGTCTTCTTATGTTCCCAGATTCACCTACTTGATCTCATCGATGGTCATGGAAACACATCCTACAAATTTATAGGGGGTTTCTGAGTTCTTCCTTTATTTATTCCATCCCTAATTATATAGAATATTAGTTTCATATATGAGGGGTATTCCATGGGAATATCTTCCATTGTTGGAATAAGAGAATCCATGTGAAGAGTTGTTAACATCCTCTACTAATAGAGTCTTTTTAAAGAGATTTTGGATCTTAATATTTCTTTAGGTTGTCACCAGGGGAAGGAGGATCCTGGATATATAAAATTATGCATGCTTCCTGAATTATGTTTATGGGCATCACATTATCATTTTCTATCATACTCTATAGATATTAATGTGCATTCCCTAAGTCATTTTGGGATGCAACTAATATATCATCATCCATAATTGGTTCTTTTCCATCACTTTTTTAAAAACATTCCTTCACATATATTAATTTAAAGTCACAAAGTGTTAACTATATACATATAGTTTTCTGACCTTCCAGTAGATGGGGTATTTAAAATTATTAATGAAATTTTGAAGGTACCCCCATGTGATTGTGAAGCCAAGGTATTCTATGATGTACATTATATATTTGTTCTTAATGGATAACCATGAACTCGGTGTTAAATTTGAGAACCCCAGAACAAGATTTGATCTGATCTTCCTTAGAGGAATTTTTCCACTCTTATCGTAACCATGAATGGTTAGATTTTTCAGAGATAAGTCCATAGAACTATATCATAAACATCAAGGAGTTATAATATGGATGAGTTTGATCCAAAATCTATTTTCATTCTATCCCATTTAGAGAACATCTTTTTATATGAAACAATAATGGATGGTGTGACCAATCATTTTATGTAAAGGGAATTAGTCCCAAATTTTAGTGTGGTTAACCTCACTGGGATTCTGTATCTTAGTATCATTAGTACGTTATTTTTCATGGATGAAATGAAATAACCGAGTACCTTCTCATTTGGATGGAGTGTGATTTATTCATATATTCTTCAAATTCTTGGGGTCCTAGATCTATTATTACATCTAGATGAGGGATATATTATGGTTTATGTTTCTTAATGGGAGGCGCTGAATGATTTCAAGCCAGAATTGCTACTTGAACAGGCACTACAACTAGTTTGAGGGTAATAGTTGTTGTCTTTATATTACCCAAAAATTTCCATTTTTCAATGGTATGCATAGAGATTTATCTCTAGACCACTGAATGAAATATTCTAGGAGTTTTTTCATTTCTGAAACATCATTGAATCTTCTTGGATACATCATTGGGATCATATGGGTTTACATATCATCCTAAATATTTTTAGTATAGAGATTTTAAAATAGCTCACGTGAGATAGGGATACTAAGGGAATGATATAAACATTTCAATCTAGAAGTGATTTTTTAAACCCTCTGATTATTTCAATATTTTTAGTTTTTGAGGTTGAAAATTAGCATTTTCATTACTGTTGAGATGAAATGATAAATTAAATGATGATGAAGGTATTCACATCCTAAAATGGATCCCACTAGAAGGATTCTATTACAAATAAAGGTTGGCCCTGTCAATGTTTGAATAAAACATATCTACTTGGTCACCTTCTATAGATCTTTAGGGTTCATCATGATGCCAAATTGGGACACAAATCTTATGAGATGATATTCCAAATATCACACATATTCAATGTTTGTGAAGGTAGGATTTCCAAAATTTGGTGGGTGGGAAATTTCCATCCACCAATTCAGGATATGGCTTATTCTCAAGGTGCACGGGTGAACTATGCCCTTCCATGGCTTATATTCAAACAACTAGGGATTCTATAGCACTCTGGGGTTCTGTAGGTATCCCTATCTAGGCCACCTCCCATATACATGGTGTATGAAAGGCTTAATTATGTTGTCTTGAATTATATCCTACTGATTCTCAATCTATTCTATGACCGAATGACTTCCATGATGGGAGAGAATCTATCACCGTATTATAAGAAAGACACAATCATCCTAAACATTTTAATTTATATACACAAGTTTACTTGATCTAAATTCATCCTGAGGATCATATTGTACTCTTATTGGTGGAGTATTTATCTTCTTATATGTAAAAGGATGGATATTCATCTTTGTATGAAGATTATACATAGTGGTAATGTTTCTTCTGAGTAGTTCCTCATTGATCTATCTGATATTTTTGTATCACATTCTCATATTCTTCCATCAATTTCACTATAGATGGGATTTTTGGATCCCTTAGTTGGTGAGTGGGATGTAGCTAAACCATTACATTTATCATTTTATTTTTTCAACTGTAAAGGTGTAAATTTATTATTCGTAGGTTCCATGTTATGAATCCCCCACTGATTTCATGCATGTGCAACCAAAATTGGTGAATCCAGATCACCCTCCTCTTGAAGTATATTTTCTACATCTCATCCCTATACACTATTTCTTGGTCCACATAATTTTTTATGTTTATGATGAAGACATTCATAATGGTGTATTAGGAAATGGTAGTTACCTAATTACTCTCAAGAGAATAGGGATATTCAACACCTATTATGCCTCCTACGAGGATTACATCAGGTTCATTTATCTGACCCTCTACCACATTATTCCATTTTGGATTACAAGACTTATGATGACTGATTTCATTCACTATATGTTAATTATTTATTATCTTGAGAATTGTGACCTTATTGGATTTTCTAGTCGAATAAACTGAATAGGACCAAAATAAAAAATATTTGTCTCATGAGGGCGAAACAGATGGGATACGAACTATCAATATTTATCTACCGACTTAGAGAAGACTAATTCCTTATGAGGTGATGATAACGAAAAAAATTCCCCCATCTTTATGGTATGGGACCAATTTGGGGCTGTAATTGGTGCATTATGACCCCATTATTTAGGATTCAATGATTTGATAGATCAAGAGATGAAAATTTATATATAAATTCCCCCATACCCGAGTGATGGGGTTGAACTAGAATAGTTGTTAATTTCTCCAAAACCCTCTAGAGATGTGATAAACCTAGTGATTGAGAATGAGAGAAAAAATAACCCATCCCTGAGGGGTGGTCTTGGATTGTATATGTCACTAATATTTCCAAGATCCTATTATGTTTTGATTATGTTAGAGGTGGAGGTGGTGGTAAAAATACCCTTAGCCCTATGGGATGGGTTCACTTTGAGATGGTGGTTATGGCAGCTGTTATTGTGATCTATTTGATTTGGTGAAATTATGATCATGTATGATTTGAGAATAATACAAGCCTGTAATGGGAGTCATTTTCTATGGGATATTGTTGGTTTGGAGAAAACCTTGGATTCTGTGTCTAAAATGTGTCCCCATTTTCTCAGGTTTCCCAACTTAGCAGTCTATTGATAGCCCCGTCCCTCTGCTCATGGAATATTTTCATCTTTAAATTTGAATAATCTCACTATATTGACCAAATTACCCATATGTTTCTTGGTCCCTTGAGTTATATTATGGATATAACATTACTAGATGTCATATCTAGTGGATATTTTTTGTTATGAGGACATAGTGTAGTGAAATGGTCAATATTTCCCCTATCTAGGAATACATACTTCTGATGGGGCTTTGGAAATAAATCTATGGAAGGTTATTATAACACCAATACAAACAATACATAGTAATTTTTCTTTATCTTCCATCCCTATATTCCTAGATATAGAGAATGCAGTCATGTTTAGGTGAAAATATAGTTTATTTATGACATGGATATTTCCCATGTATCCTGGTAAGGGAGGTTTTTATTGTTCAATCACTAAAGAGTTTCTGATATATTTTGGTGAAGTTAAGGAATTATATCATTCTCTACCTCTTCTATGATATCATAGTTACATGTGATTATGGGAAAAAAATAATTGGGAGGTTGTTTCTAATTAGGTCTCCCTATATATTCTTGTTTTCCAATTCTTTAACAGATTTATAAACCTCCACCTGGTCAGACCATGAAGGTTACTTCTCTAGGTTTCCTACTGACCATAGTGATATGATCGTGATAGTTTATGGTTATGTATATAAAATTATCCCCAATGCATCAATAACCTCTCTAAACAAAGGCGTATGAGTTTTGAGAGCCTCTCATTATGAAGGTATCTAGGAAATGAGATTATTTCCTTTTCCAAGAAGGATATCACTATGGAATGGTTGACCAAGGTGGTTATTATGAATAGAGTCTCTATGATCTATATCTACACTAATATGGGTAGGAAAATCAAGGTAATGATTTACATCTGATTTAGTTTAGGATTCAATAACCCCTTGAGGTGTTTTTAATATGCTTCCAAAAACCTCAATGACAGTGGCACTATGATGATTAGGGATATGAGCCTTGTTCTAGGGCATGGATTGAATATGTAAATATTCTTTTTAGGTTTAAATAGTTAAATAATCTTACTTAATGATAGTATCCATAATATGTTGATAATTTTTTGTTCTATGTTGATATGATCTCATTACTAAAAATCTATTGGGGTATTCCAGAGATATTATGCATTAAAAGAAGGAATTTTAGTCTTCTTATGTGTAGTTGTTAGAATATACTAGTAAACCTAGGACAAATCAGGGAATTGATCTTTGTAATAATATTCATTACCCACTAGAATATATCAATGTACCTCCGAAATAGGATAATGGATATGATCTTATATCTATATACCCTACGAAATATGTCGGTACAGTCAATCAATGTTAGAAGTAGGGATATTGTCCTAGATTCTGTGATCTATTGAAGTATGATATGTAGCTTCATTTGTAGGTATATGAACCTATTTTAGGGTTATTGACTTATTTTAATGACAAACATAATTGGAAATGGGGATATTATTCTATTCATGTTCCCTTTTAATATGTTATTGGCCTTGTATGATAAGAATATGTCCTTTTTATGAGGAATATGCAAAACTAAGTTGGTGTGCCATTATTGGAATGATGATATGAGCTCAAACATATGCCCTTAGAGTATTCCATCAGTAATTTATGACAATAATGTGTTCATGTACCATGGGATGTTACCAACATAGTTGGTGATCCCCAGTTGGAATGGGAAAATGAGCCTCGTCTTATGCCTCATCCTTTATCATAATTTGTGAACAATACTTATAAATCGTAAAAAGAACATCCACTTTACTCAATGTATCCTCCAATTTGTATTGATCATTATTATATTTTTCATTGGCTATTAGGATAGGAATACATGCTTACCACTTTATTTTTTCCATTTTTGTAATATGTTGATGGATCTATTTTTTCATTTATATAATTTAGTGACATTTTACCAAGTTTATACAAGAATGTAGACCTGCAAATTTTCATTCTACAAAATATATTAGATGATTTATGTAATTGAAGTGTGGGTATATTACCCCTTTTTCCTCCTTTTTCCATCAGAATTTCTGGATGGGCATGATGCATGGGGGATATTATATGTGCCTCCCCCACGCTTTGGGCATGAGTACGTATGAAGAATTGATCTGAGTGAGTAAGGATATGATCCTATCTTCCATAAACTAAAATAATATGTTGATGGGAATAATTATTTGGGGAAATTATATGATACCACATCCATTTAAATAGAGTTTCCCACACCCATTAAGACTTCATTGGAACTTGTAACTAACTGCTCAGGGTGGAAATTATTTCAGAGAATCCCTCAGAATGTGAATGCGGGAAACTAATGGGATGCAACTTGTGATGGATGTCAATATGATCCCTCATCGACAGATCCTAAACCAGGATGGAGATGTAGTCAAATCCCTGATCTTCATTTATATGATATGGAAGGCGATGATTGTAAATCTCAAGGGATAAGATTCCAAATTTATTTGTAGTGGTGATAGGGACCACTGGTTTCCCTGCTACGTTCCCTAAATTAGATGGGATTTTCTTCTTCAGTGTCCAAATACCTTTCTGTGCATTCTCAATGTTCGGGATCATACCATGTTGGTGGAATTCCTAACACAACATGTTTTCCACTCGAGGTTGAATGTATCTGGGGAGTGACGTAGGTTTTTGACCCGTAGAGGTTACTACTACAGCTGAGGTTCCAGAACATTCTCTTGATGAAGACATGACCTCAGAATAAGATTTATGTGAGCTTTTTTTCCATCAAAATGGTAACCATAAAAATTTTCATCAATCAGTATATCATTTCAAGTATATAACATGATTAATAGTCCTTGAATAGGCGACACAGTTTTCCTTTCTTGTTCCTGGTTTGGCTATATTTCTTATATTGAATTTTCTTGGAGCAAATAGACTTATTTCATGGGAAACTCGGTTGTGAAGGATTCACAATTAGGAATACCATTTTCATTTTCATATGATACAAAAAAATATCGCAACACATGTTCAACCAATTATATTTATTATTTGAAATATTTCACATCAGGTTCACCATTTTTGATTCCCTCAAAATTTGATGAATATTACAGTCATCCTTGGGTTCACAAGGAATGATAAATAATATTACAATAATTCAGTTATTATTTCAATTCATTATTTGACACTGGGTTCACCATTTCCATAATTCATGGAAACTCTCAAAAGTACCCAAATCCATAACTGGGTACAAACCTACTTTACAAAAACTAGTTGTTAATTGGAGTTTCAAACCCAGTAGTTCTTGGGAGGTCACATTGGATGATAGGATGGGAGGTTTGGATCGTCAAAGACATTTGGGGATTATTATTTCATATTTTTGGACTCTTATATAGATTTATGATATGTTTGTGAATCTCTTAAAAAACCCAATATAGTACTAGTTACCCTTACACAATGATTAGTGTTTGAATACTTCTATAAGTAATGGATGTTTTATTAATGATAATGTATGTATGTATGTAAGGTTCATCACACATTTCCCATTATTTATTAGTAATTCTTTTCTTCTACTACTTTGAAGCAGTGTAACTAGGAATACTATTTTTTTAATTCTATTTAGGGAGGTGATTGGTGTTTTGAGGATATTATTGATCCTTCAAGAGGTTTCATACATATTTATTTTCTATAAATAATCAAACCCCACATAGTTATTTTATGTTATAGATCTATAGTTTAATGTCAAGTGGAGTGGTCATATATGAGGGAACCTAGGAACTCGGTATTAATATTAGACTTAGTAATGAATCATATATATAATAGATACACCAAGAATAAAATTCATTTTAGTTCAATATGTGTTCCATCCATCGATGGGAGGTGACAAATAATTAATTCCCATGAGATTTTTTTCCCTAGGGTCTACTAATATGGGAATTATTCCAGGACTAGAATCAACGTGGTTTCCCTTTGGGTTTTGTCACATGATCTAGATAGGTCACATGGATATGATAATTCCTTTTCATGAAAATCATTGTATCAATCATCAAATAGGTCTCCCATATTTTCTGTCTTTATTCCATATATTTTTTAATGTTCTTCAAGCATTATCATATTTTGGATTTACATGACAAAGTAAACACGTGGAAATTCTTTCTCATAATCTTTATGGTACACTAAAATTACATCGCATGGTCAATTGGGTGATCACAAGAAGGATATATATATATAACTCATAATAAACTAGTTCAATCACCATATTTTATCCGATCTTTCGGTTGCATGGATTTTCACTCTGATAAGTCTGGTCTTAATTCTATGCTCACGTGGGTGTTCTTTCATGTGTCTAGTTATTGTCTTTTGTGCCAGGTGGATTTAATATGCATCTACACCCCGGTTCTATGCTTCCTTTCATGGAGTGTATATCGTATATATGGGGATGATATGATGGATGGAGTATCATACAATTCACTTTGCATGATCCTTCCATGGGTTATCCATGGCATCACATGATAAAAAGTGAACACAAGAACACTCTTTCATCAAAATATTTATTTGACCCCTGTCATACCAAAGGGATTTCACAAAATCATGTTGACATGACAAGGATCCTCTGAAATGTTTGGCTAACATGTCAGGATATTTCTGTGAGACCAAGAATCCAATCAAAGGGGTCTTTTTATGATAAAGGGAGACTTATCTGGCGACATTAATGAGACTAATATGGTAGGTCAAGGGCCTTCACATGAATAATGGTGATCACATGAGACACATAACCCCTTATCATTAAGATTAACATGTATTCCCTCCAAAAGAGGCTTCCTCATTTTCCATCATTTATTCCTTTTTTACATTGATTATAGATTTTTTCAGGTTGATTATCCATTAGGGAATCACATGATAAATAATAGATCTCATGAAGGCATGCAATAATTGACATATAAAGTCACCATACTTAAATATGATTCATTACATGACTAAGTGGACATGTCCAATGTATTCTCAAAATCATTTTTAAGGGTCAAAGAGCCTTCTCTATACAAATATAACATGTCGAGGAGTATCTGTGAGTCTAGGACACCCATTGAAATGGAGACTTATCTAGGTCCCTTTATAATATCAGGCTATCATGTTAATGTTCTTTCATGAGATCAAGTTATCTTATCAAAACGAATCTCATGTCAACATTCGAGACTTATCTAGGCCCCTTCTTGAGATCATGTTATCTTTTTAGAGACCATTCATGAGATCAAAAGAATAGGATAGAGGGATTCACATGATAAATAGTGATCACATGAGACACACAGCCCATTATCATGAATAATAGAATATCTTCACTTCATGATTGGCTTCCACCATTTCCATTTTTTTTATTTTTCAAGGGTTTTGGCCTTTTCCCACTGATCATTTTCTAGGGAATCACATGATCAATAATGGATCATAAAACGGTGTTGGAGAATTGTCATGGATATTTTCCCTGTTTATATGGGGTGCATCTCATGATCTAGTGTTCATGTCCATGGGATTTTTCATGTTGAAGTTGACATGTCATTGGGATACCGAATGAACACAAAAACTCTCCTAGACAACTTCATATGATCAGAGGATCCTGTTTGAGGGGCATCACCTGATTTTTAACATATCAACAGAAGTGAATGATTCATTCAAATGACCTTCCTAGGGTCATGCAACCACATATCCTCTAGGGGACTATGAGATTTATCTGATCTGGATGCTTAAACTTCATGTAGCCATGCTTCTCTTTCATTCTTCTTGTTTAGAAAATAATAATCATGCTTTAGTAATTTATTTGATCCTAAAATTGTAGAATCTATTTTGGCAGGCATCAATTTCTATGAAAGAAGAACATGGGGAGTATAATAGATTAATCTCGTAATATATAATATTAACTCAATATCATAAATTCATATATGTTAATTAATTTGATCATCAATAAAAGAAACTTTATATTCCAAAGAATGTGTAGGATTAATTTTTACTCAGTTAACAGTATCTCTAATTACACGTAAGTATAAATTATAATTTTAAACTGATACATGTGATTCTTCTATTTTTTCATTAAATATGAAGGGGTGTTCTCATGTGAATCATAACATTTAATCAAACAGTATATTACTATTATTCAATAATTAAATATTATAATTATTTTTTATTAATAGATTATTCTATCCAATGATTCGTAATAGGGTTTGAAGAAGGATATTTCTTTGTGAGATGAATCTTTTAACCACAATAATATCATTTCATGAGAGTATTCAGACATGGATAAGAAAGAAATTTTTTTTGGAAGATGAAGAGAATTACAAGCTATAATCTAAGGATTTCAAAAGATAATATATTGGTACAATATTAAAGATATATTTTATAATTTGAATTTTAATGAAGATTTATAAATTGTGGTGGTTTGAATATGAATATAGAAAATTTATTATTTTCGTGGATATTTCCTTTTTCAAATATATAGGGAATATCTATATGATTATTTGAGTAGTACCTATATATGATGCGTATTTGAAATAAAAAAGGATGTGAAAATGAAAAGGTTTTACTAGTGAGAATCCATTATCATCAAGTTAAAATGAGATAGATTGGGAGAGGAACCAACATCATTGTGATAGAAAATATTTTGATTAGAAGTAAAATAATAATAGAATAGAGATATAATAAAATGAAATCTATAAAATAAAGAATATAATGGAGGTAAATGTTATTAAATTATAATAAGAGAGGCACAAATGATGATATTTCAAAAAATGATGAATAATATCAAATCAAAATAGTCTAGAAGTGACATGAACTTCCTATTGACTTTACTTCAGGATGACATATCCAAATCTTATTAAAGAATAATGTCATTTTCAGTGATAATATCTTTAAAGAATATTGATTTTCTGTTTCATGATGATGATGGGTTTCATGAGTAATAATATTTTTTTACCTTCAAGAATAAGGGTTCAAGGCCATCCCCTTTCCCTTCTATGTTCATGATAATAAAAAAAATTGACCATTTGTTGGGTGGATAATAAACACCGTGCACCAATGACTATCTCACACATTATGAGTGAGCCTTGTAAAAATCTATATATTAGGATGTGTATTTACTATTCATTCCTGAATTTTGATTATGATAATAATGTGTGAGATATATTCACTTCAATTGGTGAATATGTAAATGAAAAAGGATTTAATTGGTAAAATATATCCACACTGATTCACCACCTTAGTGTGGTTGCACCAATCCTATGGAAAAAAAATGAATTTGGGTGTGGGTATAAATAATTGGATTTTAATTTGGGTTATCAATATAAAATAAGAGTTTTCTAAATAGTTACACATCATTATATGATGAATATATTTATTTATTGGAAAGAATAAGGATTCCATTCCAAATCATTAGAAACATTTATACTTGTAAATAGAATACATTAGGTACTACGGTGAGATATTAAAAACCACATAAAATACTAAGAGTTATATTCCAAACAAAATTAAACATTTCAAAACCTACATCATTGGATATGATAGGTCATGCCAAAGAGAGAGTCACATGGATTTTATTCCGTAAGGAAGGAACGTTATGGGTAACCTTATTAGAATATAATTTCAGTATTTAGAATAATCTTTGGGTTACACTAAGCAAGGAATCCCTAAAGGTTTGTATAATTGAGAAATTTGTTAATTTTATCTATATGATAGATTTTAAAAGAAGTTATCCAATCAACTATTCAAGATTGATATACGGTATGATTAACATGATGGCCTAACTAAAATTTTATGTGATGATTGGTCTACAAAACTAGACTATTGATTAATTGAAATATTGATCTCAACATGATAATTGATATGAAATAATATTAAGTGGTTAATTATTTTAGTTGCATTATATTTAATTAAATTCTTTATTTAATGAATTTAAAACATGATACAAATATAATAAAATTTGTTCCTATAGATATAATGGATTCATTATCCTAAAAATGACTTTAAAATCAATATTGGAATATAATAATCCAAACAGAATAGGTTTGACAGATTTGTACAAGAAAATAAGAATAAATTTTAAGAAAGAAATTAAATTTTATATGCTAAATTCACCCCTTTAGAAAAAACTAAATTTCCCATTTGTTTTAAAAGAATTTATAGAACCATATAGCTTTAATTATGGTTTCAATATAATTTCATAGATTCAATATATCCAAATCATAATTAGTATCTTCCCATATACTCAATATGATAGATAATGATTATGACTTAGAGGACCAAAGGTATTCTTTTCTAAATATTCTATATTTTGATTTCATTATGTGATTATTATTTTATGTGTTCCAATAATTTGAATTAAATAATAGTTTCTCAATATTATAAATATTTTCAAGATTTATATGAAAGATAAGGGATTCCTAGTCTCTATTGAAATTTTGAAAGTACTAAATGGTAGATGTTTAATACGTAAGAAAAATATCAGATGATATAATTATAATCCAAAATCATTTAAGCCTATGGGAGGATTCATAAAGGATGATAATTGTTCCTATTATGGTGATACAGGGTGCTAGATGAATTTTATAGAATAAATGAATGGTTGAAGGAAGAACCATAGAGAATCTGCATCAGGTAATAGTTTTATATGATCAATTATTCAATTTTAATTGTTATATGATACCAAATATATATTTAGAAACTATAACAAATAAATTAGATTTTAAAATCAAGGTAATGATTGATGGATATTATATTATGTATTCAAATGATAAAGAAAATATTCACTATATCAAGGAATTAAATACAATGGTTTATTTTAAGGCATAGATGTATCCAAAAAAGTATGTGTATTTTATGTAAATTTTCATATGTCATAAAAAACCATTTGTAATTATAGGGTTACTGTGAACAAAAATAAGATTGTGGGTCCAATACAAATTGTTTATGATTCACCATATTAAATAACATGATTTGAAAATAAGATAAGGACAAAAAATAGTTCTATTAGGGATAAAAGTATTTATATAACATATTTATTTAATTATGATGGATATGATATCACACAATTTAGTAATAGATTTTAAATAATAAAATTTTCTTTATAGAAAATTTATCTAAAATCATATATTATTGTACAAGATATGTTTTCCAATAAATGATTTATTAAATATTCACACTTAATAAAATAATTTTTATTTCGTTAACATATATCATTTTGTGTATATTATCATTATTGTTTTTAGAAAATACATTTTCTAAGTGGAAATTAAATGACTTAACTAGTCAAACTCTTAGTGGAAGTCACTTTATTTACAAATAGAATTTTTTAGGACTTAGTAAATATAGATATTATAAATCACTACTTGAAATTTAGGTTATATCCACGGTTTCAAACCTTGTCTATAATCCCAAAAACCGTGGATGTAGGTTATATCAATGGTTCAATGAACTGTGGATGGTATTGGAGGGGATATAGGCCATGCCCTATACCCATGGTTTAAAATGGTGTCTATAGTCCTATATTCATAGTTTGAACCATGGCTAAAGCCCTATAGCCACAGTTTTAAATTGTGTCTAATGCCCTATAGGACAGACACCCCCCAGGAATGCTAATACTGTTGTCCATGCAATTCGAAATTCAAGACAAACTAAAATAGAAAATATTTCAACCCCCCCCCTCTAAGACACCCCCCTCTCCCCCATTCCACCCCCTCCCTTGGACAGACAACCCCATGGACGCCCTCCCCCCCCCCCCGGACACTCCCCCTCCCCCTCCCTCCAGGACACCCGCACCCCATAAAAGAAACACCACATGGAATGCTAATACAGTTGGATATTCAATTTTTAATCAAAGAAAAAAACTAAAACAAAACACATTGCATACCCCCCTCCCCCCACCCAGACACTCCCCCTCCTGGACACCCCCGCCCCTGAACAGACACCCCCTAGAATGCTAATACATTTGGCCATGCAATTTGAAATCAAAGAAAAAAACTAAAACAGAACACATTGCAGATCCCCCCCAGACACTCCCCCCTCCCTCCTGGACACCCCCACCCCTAGAAAGACTCCCCCTAGAATAATAATATAGCTGGCCATGAAATCTGAAATCAAAGAAAAAAACTAAAACAGAACACAAATCATAGACCCCCCCCCCTATACAACCTTTCCTCTTCAAAGACCCCTCCAAACCCTCCCTCTGCAAATCCCCCCTCCACCCCCACTCCCCCCTGGATAGATCCCCTCCCTCCTCCCTGGATAGAACTCCCCTGCACACCCCTCACCACCACCCCCTGCCTACACCCCCTACCACCCCCACCATCCCACCCTGTGGACCCTCTTGGACAACCCCCTATGTTACACACTATATCATTTTTTAAGGATGTGGAATTCTTAATGGGTTCACCAATCCTTGAAGTTGATTCCCAATGATACTCATCCTCTAGATGTTGAAGGAGAATGAATTCATCTCAGTTTCATCAATTTTTTTCTGAAACATTACTTCAAGACCATTACACCAGGATGGTCATGATCCTTATCACATGCCTAGTTTTTAAATGCAATCACCTTGTCACCCCCATCCCTGGACAGACCCCCCCCCCCCCTCTCCATGAAAACCCTCCTAGACACCCCCTCCCCCTGCCAGCACCCCCCCCCCCACCTGTCAGTCCCACATCCCCCTTGTAGGGTCTTCTCTATTGGTTTCTTTAATGTGGAGCCATGTATTCTAGATCATCACTGGCCATTTCCCTAGAGGTTATGATTTCTTTCTACTCATATTGGTTGACTAGTGTATTGATAACCCTTCATCACATGATCTCCATAAGGGAAAGTGGGTGAGGGATATAGTAGTCATTTAATCAGAATAGGGGTATGAAAATTTTATTTTTGGTTGATGATGGGTTTTATTAGAATCATGGGAACTTATTCGACCCCTACACTTATTAGCAATGGTTTGGGAACCTCACCTATCAACTCTATTTCTTGGAATTCCATTATACAATTTGAATCAAAATTTGAGTATTTTTTATGATTATGATGACTAATATTCCCTATTTTACCCATTATATCATTGTTTATGGATACAAAATTCTTAATAGGTTCTCCAATCCTTGAAGTTAATTCTGAATGATACTCATCCTCTATATGTTGAAGAATAATGAATTCATCCCAGTTTCATCAATTTTTTTCTAATAGTTTACTTCAAGACCATTGTGTTAGACTACACTAGGATGGTCATGATCCATGTCTCACATGACTAATTTTTTAAGGAAATCAGCATGTCACCACAAGAGTGATGATGATGGAACATTTCATTGAAATGGGATGAAGGGAGTTTAAAACATATCTTTATGGTTTTCATTTCCCAGTCCATATTTCTCTTATATAATTAACACATGCCCATGATTCTTGTTCTAGATTCCATCTTCATGTGGACATCAGTTAATAATGTCACTTTCTTCCTTATCAAGGTGACAAACTAATGATAAAACTTTACAGGAACTTCAATTACATTGTAAATTTAGACAATCCCATAAATATCATTCTCATTTCTAGAAGTGAGGGAATCTTATGCTTTCCACATATAAGAATAGATCTTAATTTATGATCTGGGCAGGAAGGTTGTTATATCTTCTTTTTTCAATCCATATAGACATCTTAGGCTCGTAATCTAAGGAATACTATTCTCATCACCTATATAATCCTATCTTCATCACCAAATTCATCATAGGCTAGTCACCTGCGGTATTTTATGATCATCTTTTAATGATCTTTAGGCGCATCACCTAAGGAATTCCATTCTCATCGCATGAGGAAGGATGAGATTATGATTCATTAGGAAAGGTCAATCATCCTATTCTTATCACACAATACATATTATACCATTCATATATGAAAGGTAGGGTCCTCTTATGCTCATCACATAATTTTAGTCATGATTTTTGGTCTAGTGGTGACTAGTCCCCTTATTCTCATCACACAAGTCTAGAAATGATTTAAATTCCAGTGGGGAATAATCCTCTTATACTCCTCACATAAGACATGAAATGTTTTAATGATTAGTGACAACTACTATGAGGTTTAGATTACTCTAGGAAGATGGTCAAGAATTAGATATATTGTCTCAAAAGTGGTTAATATGATGGTGATGAAATTGAGATGTTGTGAATGAACCTAGATGAGGTGTACTATGTATACTATTTGAACAAAAATCAAAACCCAGATAGTCTAATTTACATAATTTATGTTCATATGATAGGATCATCGATATTGTTTAACATAATGCGGTAAAGATTCTATTGTTGTGAAATAAGTGACAATATTTGATGTATTATGGATACACATTAGTGTTTCCAAGTCTGTTTCAATGTGGTATGTGGCTCAAGAGTAGGAAGATTATGGGGTGTACACCTAGTATTAATCCTACTTGGTGGTATGGATCAACGATTGGATAAGGTATGTAACACTCAATGAGTACATGGTTTCTTCTTAAACCTAAAAGCATGCTGAAAAAATTCATGTAAACTGTAAGGTTGCTAGTGGGGCTTGTATTTTGAGTTGTCTTTATTTTATTTAATACAAAGGAATCAACTTTGGGATACAATAAATCTAGTAAAGCATATAGAGTTTGCATGATTAGTCTTAAATTAGGTATATATGGGCCCTATGGTCCATAAACCCTCATGAAAATTGGTCTCGTAGAGGATGTAATCCCCTAAATCTATAATATATAAAATAACCTTGTAATCTATGGTGTATTCATCAACATTCAATATATTTAGGACTTCTTAGTATGGGAATAAATTAATCAATGAATATATCCTTATAGCCTTGATCATTTGTACATATATCTTTGGAAGATGTTTTATCCCAGAAAATTAAATTAAATATACAATATAAGCCTACATCGAGTAATCATGAAAGGATTTTTGGAATTCTTATGTATTAAAATTCATGGATACCCATACCTAAAATACCTAGAATAGGTCGAAGATATGGAAGTTGAATTTTTCGAGTATATGTGATTTAGACACCAATATATCTTGGGTCCCCCTTATGGTAGGCAGATCTAACTAGTTTTAATGAAGATGGGAGTTGATTTGAACGAGGTAGAGGTAGTTAGATTCCATAAGAGTAATACCCTATCTACAATTCTTTTGAAGACCATTGGGTACTTCTAGGATACCAACTCAAATTTCTTAATGTTAGTTAGTTGGGAAGAAGTGGATCAAAATTGAGTTATGTGTCCTTATAGATTCAGTCTCTATAGTGTGATATGTTCACACCATTCCTTATGAAATATTTCAATAGGAATATTATGGGTGAGTTCCATGATACCAGAAAAGATATAGGGAAGATTGGTATTGCAACTAGTAGATCATTAAATTATGTAGTGTTCTTTATTATGAATTTAATGGGATGTTTAATGAAATCATGAATGTCTCTAATTTAGGATGATCAATGTGTGGTTTTTATATCTCTCGTTCTAATATCTAGAAACTACTAGAATTTGTTAACCTCATTGAACAAGGTCTATAAATAATTTCAAGGGAAATATTCATATTATTTCTTGACAAAGCTAGTGGTTATAAGAAAACTGTTTTCTAAAACAATAAAGCAATTATGGAAACAGGTTTTTAAAACAATCAGGAAATTATAGAATTCAAATTAACGGTTTAGGCAGAGAGAACCTACCTCAACCTCAAGACGCATTTCTTTTGATTACAACAACTCAAATTTTCCTTTTTTCCACTTGCATGCATATACAAGCATTATTAGAAAATGGAAGAAACCTTACCTGAATCCGATGTCAAACTCACTACCTTTGATGGTGGTGGATAGAACCAACCTCATCATAAGAAACCACCTATAAGTAAATAATTGGAAATGAAATGAGAAATAATGACTTCGTATATATATGTGATCAGTGTGTCAATTGTACATGACAATTGATATGTGACTCCATAACCCACAATGAACAAAGAATATTCAGATTGATATGTATGTGTAATAGAATATTTTTATTAAAAACATTTTTTGTGAGAAGTTAATCATGCATTAATTATTCTATATTTTAATTTACAAATGTTGTTATAGTAATATAAAACTTTAATATTAATAGCACAAATTTGATCCAACAACAAAGATAACATAACAGTGTCATAAAATCTTATATTTAAAAAGAATAATTAATTATATATTTGTCATATTAGGAATATGGATGTTTTGTTTATATTCTTCTTGTAGTCCTCATTATTTAAGGTTTTTAATATCCTCACAAAGAAATCATCAAGTATCACTATATACATGATTGATTAAGAAACTAATGTTAAAGAAAAGCATGTAAGAAAATAAACTATGAAATCATATCATTTACCTCTTAAAAAATATTTAATAGAATTAATAAATTCATTATCAACCTATAAAAAACTCATGGAGTAACGTGCTTTTTTAAAAGTGATATATTGAATGATTATGAGTCAAAATCTCTTAATAAGATGTTCGGGATTTGACCTCAGTAAGATGAATTCACAAAATGATGTTATGAAAGGTATTGAACTTCATCATACCTAATAGGATAAGTTTTTTCTTTATGATATCTCAATATGAAATATGGGTTGTAGGATAAGCAGGTACGAAAACCACTAAGGATGTGATCAGGTGGGTGTTTTAATGTTTTGGTTTTTAGTACACGCATAAATTTCCTTGCTCATGTAACAAATGTGTCAAATATCAAAAAATAAAAACTATAATACACCAAAGAAGTGACTATAGAATATTTAAATATCAATAAATTTACATCCCCTCACTTTTCAGTATAAGAAGAAATATAGGAGAACAAAATTTTAAGTGAGATCTTTGTCTATCATTCCAACTACATGGATCAATCTAGAACACAATGAAAGTACATCAATGTGCTTCCCATTAGATAAAGAAATTTGGGACCATAGGCACTGGTTCACGAAGCGTAGTTTAAAGGGGCATCCACATGCTCACCCATAGAATAATTGCCTTGAAGAAGGAAAATATCTTTGAGAAGGAAGGAAGAAAACAACTTCTTACTGAAATACTGATGCTTTGTAAGGCACCCTACTATAAAGAACTTGTTTAATTCTAGGGGCATTTTATAGTCTTGATTCTGGACACATAATCATATCTTTGGGGCACATGGATGGTGGGTCATTAGTAGACATCATTAGAATAAGGATGCATATAACATAACCAATCCTTTCATCAATGGATGAAAATATTCTGCATGGATTAATCTACTTGCATGGAGCGATACACCATATTTCTTTTAAAACAATAATTTCATTATATAATTGAAAAACACATTCACCCAATTCTGAAAAAACCAATTATATTGTAAAATAAGGATAGAACCTGATCATATAAAAGATCATTCATTATGTCCCACATTGATTCATCCCTCTAAATTAAGGATCTCTCATGATACATATAAACAAAGACTCCAATAGGATGACTAACAATTACTAACAAGATCACATGGTTTGAGAGACCATAGTCTATCAACACAATAATTGCTATGAATTTTTGGTATTGAGAATTTGGACATTGATTGGTTTATCAATTCATATATACCGACCTCAAAAAACTGACCCAATATCTTTTTTAATCTAAAACCCATTTGGACCCCAATAAAACTAAGTATATGAAAATGAGGATCAATACATAATCAACCTAAAATCCAAAAAAAATACGAATTAAAAATTCAAAAACCACATCCCATGGTAACATAGGCTTAATCATAGAGGGTGGAGATAAAGAACCCACTCAATACTACCCTTTAGAATCCCAATAAAATTAAAAATCAATATTACTAAGACAACCAAAATATTAGAGGAAATTTAAAACTAAATTGGTTTAGGTTCCTATAGAGAAAGAAACCCTTCTACCTCTAATATCATTTGTAATGAACTGGACTGGGATTGCATTTGAAATAACACTCATCATGGATTTCCACTATCCCACATGCCACTAATAATCCCCACGATATGGACACTTGTTTTTGGACATCATAGAACACTTTTGGTAGTTGTTTACCAGCAAAAATAGATAAAAAAATAGTAGCACAAAACTAATGAAAACCCAACACAAACATCCAATATATTGGACATCCATACCAAATCAAATATGTTCAAATAAACTATAGAGAGGTATATTAAAGTAAAAAAATCCCTCTAATCACCGTTAGCCTACCACCACTATATATGAAGTGAAACTAATCTACATCCATATGCCTTTTTTTCTTCCAACAGTAGATAACACTACACTCTATCTATATAAAGTATTGAAAGGCAAATTGTCCAAATTAAACAACATAATTTGACACATGTTTTGAATTCTCAAAAAATAAAATAAGGTCCTACCAAAATAAATAATAAGCACCACTATCCAAATGTGATAAAATAACTGGTCACCTCAAACCCCATATAAACCAATGCTCAAAGAGTGGTTGGAATTACAACTAAGAACCTTAATTTTAGATAATATACGAGTCAGCATAAAGAATCAAAATATGTTACAACCAAAAAATGATATATAAATACCTCTGTAAAGTATTTTATAAAATTTTTAGTTGAACATCAGGTAATGAATATTATTTGAAATACGTTAAAAAAATAATATGTCCAAACAACAATCCATAAGAACTTTTTTAAATGGACACCCTTATTATAAAATAAATACAATAATGACTATCATTTTTATGGAACATTTTCATCCAAATATTTTAAAGTAATATTTTTAAACCAAATAAGGAGAGAATTTAAACTAATGAGAAACAAACCAAAACATATTTTCCCTCCATCCAAATGTCTCATGAAAATTAAATTTTCATAAATAATTTCAAGAAAAACCATTTCTTTAAGACATTAAAAAATAAAAAAAACCTTCTTCCATTCCAAATCATTCTTTCAAACCATTATAAATTAACCCATTAGAAAGTGAACTATCGCACACAACATGATCCAATAAACACACAATGTTCCTAACATATCAATGGATGTATAACCCAGGTAATCAACCATTCATTCAAATAAAAAAAATAAGGTAATACAAAATAAGTATGAAATTAAATTCCCTAAGGGTTCATATGAAGGGCCTACATGTCATGAGGAATATCCCTCAGAAATAATAATAAAAGAAATGAACTAATGATAAGGAGCCCTAGTTGATACTACTACACATGTCTTATCCCTAGTAATCCAATCAAAATAATAAAAAGTAAATGACCAAAGAAATCCTTCAACCATGGGATCAAATAATATTTCTTGCACAAATACCAATTATCCCTTCCAATCTAACCATGTTGGGGTAACTATGAAACACCCCCTAGTCGATCCACAGTCACGACTAGGGTTTTCCATCACATAGGTCATATACTATGTCTGGTGTACTCCCATTGTTAAAAAAAATGGATGTGGGAACAGTCAATTAAAAATAATAAGAATCAAATTTAAATCATTCAAAAAAAACAATCCTAAACTCTTACACCCTCACTAGAAAAATACACCAACACATATCCCAGAATAATCATCAAAATTTGTATAACAATACTAGAATACCTCATGAGTTAATAAGAAAAAATGACCACATAAATACATGGATATAGAAATGATGGTTCCAATAATATATAAATTCTTTTCAAATAACATTCCAAATAGAATTTTACAAAACTTCTTAGTAGACAAATCAATTTTCAGAACTATTTGAAAAACCTTTTCAAAACAAACATGAAAACTAGTTTCAAAATCCCACATGAAATCATTTTCCTAAATGACAATCCAAAATCAAACTTTTACACAATCTCCCTTATAAAATAAAGCAACCTATATTGAATGAAACAAAACAGTGTTAAGAATGAAATTCACAAAATCTAAAAATAAATTTTAAGGCCAATTTAAAATTACCACGATACCCACTATCTGAACGTTATTTCGAAAGAGGGCCAACTCCACTATTTTTATAAAAACCATTTAAAAACTGTACACTATTTTTTAAAAAGGATCAGGTAGAAAATAAATATTTAAAACATTTCAATCCAATTATAAAATTCAAATGATCACTTAATCAAACACTTAGATTTCATCATTAGTCCATGAAAAGTCTTTAAAAAATAAAATATAATTAAAAACAATTAAAGCAAGCCTATTAAATTTAAAAACAAAATATAAATTTTACAACTAAATATTTTATATAGTGCTACTTGGGAAATATAAAAGAACTTGGTAAGTGTCCAAAGCCCATACCAAGTGTGAAATATATTTAAATAGTGAAAGAATACTACTACAAGTGTACAACATAATTTAAAACTCCTAAACAAGGAATTAAAAATCCACGATTTATTTATAACATGAAATGTATGGGGATTACGAAGAATAACTACCTCAAGTCAGTAGGAAGAGATATAGTGGTATGAAATGCATCACCCCCAATAGAGTATTCCTGAATCGACCACCAATTTCACCAAAAATTTCTAGAAATGCTAAAAAATGTGTAAGGAAACATACCTCAAGTGAAATGATGAACGACGACTTAAAGAGGGGAGCTCGATCACGAAGAGGGGAAGCACCTTCCGACGCACTGAATAGAGGAGGAATGCCCGAAGAAGGGTATCGAGGAGGGAAGAAATGTGTGAGGGATGGAGGAACCATGAATGAAGAAGCTGGTGAGGTAAATAAGAACTGTGTAGGATAATATGACAAGGATCGGACGAGGGAGAATCAGTTGGGTAACGATCACCCAATGATTAGATTTTCTAGAGAGGAAATCCCAAGTAGGAAGGTGGGAGAGGAAATACCGAGAGCGAGCATGGGAGAGGAAAGCCCGATCGGGAATAAAATTGTAGATACATGTAGGAAAAGGGGAAAATTAAACAGTGTCTTTATCATACCTATAGCCACGGTCCAATTAAACTATGGAAATTGAACCGTGCCTATAGGTATTTTTTCTAGTAGTGAATAGTTATATTTTTTACCAAATTATCACTAATAAATGTTTTAATGGAATTGTTCTAAGATGTATACGATAAAAATAAAATATTTTATAAATAAGTAACATAATTTATTGAAATAGTATCATTTGATTTTAAAAAGTAAAATAGTTGGAATATTTTGTTCTATGAGATGTATATTTGGAAATATGATATTTAATTTCCCCATTATTCAAACTAAAATTTAATCATATATAGAGATGTTTCAAGAATTGCAAAGAGGTTTGATAATTATAAAAATAACCTAAAATTATATAAAACATAAGGCATCTCAAGTGTTCTATCATATAGGATATGGTTATAAATGTTCTTATATATATGGTTCTTTGTTTTCTTAAAATAATTGAAGACTTTAGAAAGTTTCTTTTAAAAAAAAGGAAGTCCCTAATTTTTCACTCTCTCTTATTGGTAGGATATATTTATAATGTTAAATGAATATTTACATCTCAGAGTACAAATTTCAGTTATCTTTAACTAATATTTTCATGGAATATCATATGTTATTATTAAAATTTATAATTATAATGGGTTTGACTTTTTTTATAGAGATATATTATTCTTAAAAGACAAAAATAAGTTTTGTACATTGGATGGACCACTAATTATACTACACAAAGTGTCATATACTAAATATTTGGTATGTGTATGATGACTGTTTCATATTAAGACACATATCCTAGGTTGGTAAGGTAAAAATCATGATAAAAACCAAACATTAATACCTTTCATACAATAACCATGAGTTTTAGCTCATTAGGGTGTGTTTTGGTGAGTTATAGAACATATTATTAGTTAAATATTAACCAGTATGGGAATTTACTTCTCATATGAAATAGTATTAAATCTAGTCCCTCGATTGATAATGGTTGAAAAATTAACGTCAATACCTAGATAAGGTTAATGAGATTTTCTTAACTATTTGGATGAGTTCAATGTTATGTGTTCGTCCACTTATGTGAACAACATGTGATGTGTTCATCTATCTGGTCCATATATACTTACATAATCAAGAATGTATGAATTGGTTATAAGGGATTGACATAAACTATTCTTTATAGTCACTTGATGTCTTATTATAAGAAATTATATGATTATACATTATTTATGTGATACAACATGGGGAAAATTTATATGTAAATAAGTGTTTGATATTTACCATACATGATCCCTTTGAATCTTTATTAGAATTTATGCTTCATTGAGGTCACTCATTTCATACAAATATTTATTTTGGAATTAATTTTTTTTGATAATTTTATAAAGGTTAGTGGGGTCACATTTTATGGTTATGTTAATTGGGATTGAGTTTTGTTGAAAAGTGTTTGTAAAAAACATTGAGTGAAATCCAAAAATTGTTTTATAGGATATAAAAAAGAAGTTCTTAATGGGTTTTCATGAGTAGTTATATATGATGTAACATATGGTGGAAATTAATGATCGAACATTCTAAAAGGTATTGGAGGATACCCAAAAGGTGTTTTGGATATGGTATCACAAGTTTTTATATATGATTTGGAACAAGGTATATATGTGCTATGTCTATGAGTATATATTAAAAGAGTAACATTGTAAGAAATATATACCAATGGTGTCACCAAAATAAGGTGGTTTCTACAATATCATGGTGTGTGATAATATGAACCATGTCATAATTAGGGTTACTATGTCATGGTGTTGTCCATGGAGATGCCTTTATTATTTACAACACATGAAAATTATTGTTTCTTTTATGAAATTCAATAATTATAACTCATATTTTCATATGATAGTTATCTAAATACTTTAAATATCCAATTTAATTAGTTAAATGCCAAATAATTAATAAATAATGATGATTCATGTGTCAAAAATTTTGTAACTCAAGAAACATTAATAAAAGTTTGTCCTTCAATAGAAAAACATTTATAGTGTCATTGGAATACCAATATAAAGAGGCTAATAGTTTTTGATAATGGTTTAATTTTATTATTTTGCAACACTGTAAAACTCCCCAGGATGAATCTCTTTCTCTCTTTCAATCATTATCATTAAAAAATGATTCATGAAAACAATGATACATTGGGAATTCTTCCCAATCATTTAGATATTCATGTAGCCCATATATACCATAGAAGTAATGATCTCATTAGATACTTCTCATTGATCATTATCACTCTCTTGGTGAAGATCTTGGATATATTTAGATCACTATAGAAAAGGTGGAACCTTTATTATTTATTTATTTAGTATAGTATAAATTAAAGATCACGTAGTTTAAATTGGTTTGGTTGATGTTATATACTATATATGAATAAGTTTTATCCCCCGTAAAGAGATCTAGAATTTACCGAACCATTTACGATGATGAAGTTTAGTATTATAAATTAATAGTTTATTTCATTAGACAATATTAAATGATGGGTGGAGCATGGAATAACACCTAGGTACATTGGTCTGTCTCAAGAGAAACCTATAAAGGGTATTTATTGTATGTCTTAGATTATATATATTATATCATGGATTAAGATCTTAATTATATAGTTATGATGTCTTAAGTATTATATTCCACCACTATGGGATCATTTTTATTTTGAATCCATGTTACTATTTTTTTCATTATTTATTTTATTCATTAATGATGTTAATTCTATGTTATATATTTATTAACACTATATTATGGATGTAATTTTTATTCCATGATATAATCTGCTACACCCTACACCTTACTATGCATCTGATCTCACCCATTATATATTTTCTAAATTTCCCTAGGAAACCATGAATAATTCCATGCATGCTCTATGGATAAAAATAGAGGAGTAATTATTTTTTATGAATTACTGTGATATTTTTTTCAGATTCAAATATAATGTTATTTAATTATCAAGAATGTCTTTACTCTTCAATGAGTATTAATATTTGTATACTCTATATTGGGATCTATGTAATTTTTACCCATTACAATAAATAAATATCAACCTCAGGTAACTAGTGTCAGGGTTATTTTGAAACAATAGTACGGAGTACATTCACTTGCATTTTATCCCATAACCTAAAGGTGAATACCAATTTTAATATCATGTAAGGATAATAATCAATGAACTAATGTTAAAAAACAAAGTCGTCTCCAAAAAAACCCAAACCACCTAAGAGTTAACTATGTTTACAATAAATATTAAAGAACACTAAACCTCAAAAGATACTATGAAAAATTCTATTCCATTCCTATAATCCGTAACTCATATTTAATAATCTCACTCAAAAAATTATATTATATCTAATATCACTACAAATAGTTATTATTAAATATCATGATATTTTTATTATATCACATGTTTTCAAAATATACTAGGTCCCCAAAAAAACAACTCCCAAAAAATTGTATTCATATAGCTAATGGATAAAGTATTTTAATCAACCCACATCAATAATCATACCACAATAATTTCTACGCCAAATCAAAAGTACAAAATAACCAATCCATATAAAAACCATGTCACTATATTGTGTGATATAGGGGATGTTAGTCTACCAATCTAGTTATCCACTCCATAATATTAATGTTGGGTTGCACCTAGGAAAACTACCATCTGATGGTTATTTAGTAGTTAATGGTTCTCTTATCTCTGAAATAACAATAGAAATATAATAACGGTAATATCACAATCATAAAAAAATATCAAACATCTAGTATAATATATCATTGTAACATCTATATAATCGTAATCATCAAATATTGTCTATGTAATAAACATCAACGCCATATAATACATCTCTTAACATATACCAACATAAAAAAATCACAATGATAAGATAACATAGTATGTAATCACAATATTACCCTATACCTTAGAAGAAACCTCTATAAAGAACTTTATATGTGTCATCATTATAAGTAATCCATATAATCATAACATTGAATAGTTTAGAGAGTAAGACTTTTTCGCAAATCCTCTTAAATTAATCTAACATATCTTTCACATATTGATCCAGTACTAGTAAAAATTTATTATCCAATCATTTTATATAATGAACTATTGGATAAAGACTCATTATAAATGAACCACATTCTAATAATAATAACCTTTTATTGAATAAAATGAAAAATTGAATGAAAAATATAATGTATGTTGGTACATCGTAGCTAAAATTTTGATCATATAGTCTACAAAAAAATACAATATACCACAACTATAAATTATAAATACATCATGTTCAAAATCATGATAATTTAAAGATCAATTTATATCTTCAAGAAGTGCATATTTTTAATACAATGAGAAAAATGTATTATGTCATCAATTATTCACTTAACAGGAATTGTATCAATTCTCATATAATGGTTCCTCAACCCAAATACATTTAAAGGGATTATCTCCACCCACCTTCATTATTAATAATAAAAATACATAATGTATTGTTGAATCAAAAGTAAATATGATTTATATTATTTATATGTAATATTATGGGTCGAACAAGAGTCCCTTAGTGTATTTAGTTTTTTGTAAATTTCATTGGATATCCCATGACCACACTCACATCTAATTCTATTTTTATAAATTCAATCATCCCAAGGTCATCAAATTTCCCAACAGAGGGAATCGTTTTGATCAACTCTAGGAAAAATGAAAAAATGAAACTTTATATATTTTCATGGGCCTCATCATCAGCAGACATGGTGTCTTATATTTTTAAACACTAAAGAACACCTTAAACAATCTTTTATGGTATCCAAAATATAACTATCAGTATACACATAATAAAAAAAACTTTAGTGATTATTCAAATATCAAGTGTGAAAATAAGTGTGAAAAATTAATTTATTGGATACTAAATATATATATATATATATATATATAATAGTAATAGTTATAAGAATACTATTACTATTATCATAGTTATTTTTCTTTCTCCTCAGTTCAATTAATAATAATAATAATAATGTAATATATTTTAACTTATTTGTTGTTAAATTATTTGATTAATTTACATTCTCACAAATTTTCATATAAATAGGGTGAGAGGGGAATATATATATATAATTATAATAAATTTTTGTTTATATATATATATATATATATTTATATAAATAAAATTGGTGGTGTATTAGTCGAAATATTGGCCCAATGCTCTTGAATTCCAATCCAATATGTGGATAATGAGTAGCTCACCAAACTACCCATTTCATTGTTTTATCTTATTTTTTAAATTTTAATCATTTATTTAAGGAAAATTAGTTATTCCTTTTCTACACATGGGATATCATCATGCCATATCGAGGGAGGGAATCCCTTCTGCACTCCACATCTAGAACTTGCATCATCAACCTTTCCTAATCTCATCCCTCTCAACTGATAATTCTCATATATTATATTAAACACTAGTCCCTATCATTTCTAGAAGTTACTACTTCCCTCTCAGGGTTCATTGTTTCATCACACCCACACATCGACTAAATCACTACTAACTACCCCCTTTTGAGCAATTATTCACAGTCATAAATTTAATTTAACACTAGTTATACCTCCCTATATCTCTTCATTTTGATCAATGTTTCATAGAAACTTCCAATACAAAACCCTCATTTTCTTCTCCCTTTAATGATGTGAACCTCACAATAACTTCCTAGCCTTCTACATTTTCTTAAAATTTCATTGATCCACCACTTTTAAACTCACCATAAGTCACTCAATTCATATGTGCAATGTTGTGAAAAATAATTAGTATGGATTATCCCTAATTAAAAAAAAATAAAATGTATAATATTATGAATTTGGGACCTAAAATTATTTACCCATGTGTATTGGGATAAATTATTGATGAAAATAAAGATAAAAAATACGTAAAATATGAACACAAGATGCGACATAGAAAACCCCCAAAATGAAAGTGGTAAAAACCCATACGAAAATATAAAGATATCCTGATAGTAAAATGTGTGTGCCTAATCTATAACTACTATTGTAATATCTTAGTTTTTCTATGAGTTGTGGAACCTTTTTTAGGATTATTTACTTTCTTTTATCTATTTATAAATTTCTAGTGGGTCCATGAGAGAAATGGGGGTGTTCGGGGCTTACACAGATCCTGAAGCCCATGTTTTTTGAAAATATGTCTAGTCCATATAGTTATTAGTACCCATGACACTAAATCCATATAGTTTGATTAAAATTTGAGGGGTGGTTCATCCCACTATCTGGTGCCACATGGTTTGAGGAAACCATGAAACCAGGGCTACACACCAATGCATGAATCCTACAGTTTTTAATAGATGAAAAATTCATGGTTGACACATAGTTTTCCAAACCGTATTCCATGACCACATGAGGGGGGGTGGGTTCTTATAATGTTCATGACAGATGGTTTTTTTTGATTGGTGAACTGTGGGACCGGATATTTATAATTGAAATGACGATTTTTCCGTAATTATTTAAAAGTTTAAACCCTCTCCTCCTTTTTCTATTTTCCCCTAGTATCCATCCCTACCATGTCACATTAAATGTTCCTAGGGAATATTGTCATAGGATTTTCCATCTCTCTCTGATCTACAATACAAATCTATCATTGTTGGTTTATTTATGCACACCAGTGAGTTCTCTATTCATTTTTCACCTTTCCATTTTTCCCTTCATATATGAAATGTTATTTTTTGTAGGATCTTATGCCCTATATTTAGTGAATTTTTATATTATTATACATTCTTCCAATATAGAAAAATCAAAGGCTGAGACAGTTTGAGTGTTCCTATACCAAGATGAGAGAGGTGTCCTATGCCTTTTCCCCCAAATTATAGTTGTTTGTAGATTATTATCATTGTGTCACATTCCAAACATTATAAGATAAGGTGTGGGTTATAACTATTTATCATGTTTATGCCAGCCTTGGGGTGTGATGGGATCACCTTGTATAAGTGAGAATAGTTTGTGATTATGAATTGAATTGTTAATGTTTATAAGAACCATTTAGCACCTTGCAATTTGTGAATGAATGATAAGAAATGGTTAATACGTTAACTTGTATATGATAATGAATGAATTTATGAAATGATTAATGAATGGTTATTGAAATTGTAAATGAATTTTTTAGGAAGAAATAGAAATTTATACTCCATATAACTGAATAACCATTAGTATTCCCTAGACATAACTACTTCTTGGAACATAGTTATACAACTCAGTAGAATTCCATGGAAATT
Organism: Viscum album; assembly: GCA_963277665.1. Classification (NCBI taxonomy): domain Eukaryota; kingdom Viridiplantae; phylum Streptophyta; class Magnoliopsida; order Santalales; family Viscaceae; genus Viscum; species Viscum album. The sequence continues at coordinate 1,220,154,937 of OY728130.1, forward strand.
CCTACTCCAATGATCTTGTTTAATTTGTCTACATGACATATTAGGATTCCTTATACATTTCTAATCCTTGGATATAAAGAATTATTAGAATTCCTTTGACATTACTACTCCTTAGATCGTGGTTTTGTGACTTATTAAGATGCCTTTGAAGTTATTACTAGAGGTATCTAGTTTAATTAGTTTTCTTGATATACAAGGATACCTTGTACATTTATACCCCTTAGATATTAACCATTAGGATTCCATGTGAATTTCAACTCCATGGATCTTGTTTACTTTTTTTCATTTAGCTTAACTGATATCCCTGGAAATTTATACTCCTTGGACCCATAGCCATGTCAAACTATTACATGATTACATAGTATAGACAATTTTTTTATTCTTGACATATTTTACACAAAGCATTTGTGATTATTAATCTCAATATTAGTGTAAATTTATAGAATGGATAACATCACTTCTACTATTATTACATATAAACTTGTCATGTTTGTGGACTACTTTTGGTTTTATACATAGACTAGATATGTTGTAGACACTGTTTGTGGTGGCCAATAGAGATTTATATCACACCATGATTGGGACACCATTGGGTACCCAGATGGACTTCATGGATGCATGTAGGGATAGAGGAAAGAGACCACATAATAATTCTTTATTGAGTTTTTTTATAACAATATGGGATCATAGGACCGAGAAATTTATTATGATTCTATATGGGGATATTTTTCAATTTGGTTTTTTGTAATTTTGATACATGGGTCGTACACGATGCATGTTTCCATATATTACATGTCTGTTTTATATAATTACATGATCATCATTTTTATATGAAACTATTGTATGTGATTACTTAGTCATACATATCTTGGATATTTATTCTTTAATTATTCATTTGTTTACGTTCTTAATACATTGGTTGTATGATTTTACCACTGTGTTGTACTATGATTATGCGAGTATAGGCATACCGTTGTTCTACCATGGACCCTCACTTCTAGTCAGTATCCCCAGGAATATGGGGAGGTCTTCATTATTCCATGTGGCTAACCATGTTAAGTTACTATAGAGTGAACTTTGTCAGGGATTCCAAAAAGTGGTAATAGAGTATTGTTTTCTTTTTTATGTCGTACTATTTTTAGGATTGTTGGAAGGATAATTAAAAAGGTGTTTGAAATTTTTAACGAGCATGTGCCTGGGAGTAGCTAATCCATTAAAGTGAAAAGAAAAATTACCTGGGATGGGACATGATTTCCTAGATTACGTTTATTATAGTTTATTTGAAATCCCCATCGAGTGACACATTTTGTGTTTAATGTTCCTTATATATATATATTTTTATCATTATCCTAGTATAAAAATGATTTATTTCATCATGAAACAATATAGGAACTTTAGGAATTATATGTTTTTCATCATTACACACCATGATTATTGTTGTGTAAATTTCAAGTAGATTTAATTGGTTCCTTCACTGCTATGTCCATGAAACTATCATAACATTTCATTTAGGCACTTTATAAATGATTGGTTATGTATAAATGTAAACTAGATTTCAATTTATATGGTTTATAGATCCTTATAAATTGGATGGGTTTATCCATATAGTTAAAACTTTTCTATAGAGTTTTTATATATTTGGGAATGAATTTAAATGATATTCCATTCTGAAATGAATGGTTTTCTTAAATATTGAATCAAATTGAAATTTAAAGATATTTTTACTCTATAAATTTCAATTATATCTATATATACCAAATCGCATAAATTATTTCTAGGATCTTGACCATAACTAGACCTTAATAGGGGGTAGATATTCAACCATGACGGCCTCCAGTCTTGTTCCTGGAGGGTGGTGATGATCATTTTCTAGTGGTGGTGGGTCTTGGGAAACTAGAAGATCCTATAGTAGGGAATTTTGTGGAACCACCTATTATACATAATATGAATGTTGAGTCCCGGTTTCAAGATGGGATCTAACATGTTATACAGACCATTTAGGGTTCACTACAACCAAATCTGACTATGGTAGATTTGACGTTTGTGTTACAGGAATTGTATCTGCTTATGTTTTTGGGGGATAGAGAACCATAGGCTACATGTCCATGGATAGAGACCATTATATTAATTTATGATAACTTTTAAACTCCTTTATATATGAGGATGATGCTTAAGATCTATATGTTATGATATTATTACAAGAGAGAGTGGGACCTGAATACTCAAATGGATCATCCTTACGATTATAAGAGAATTGATTTATAGAGATCCTTCTATGATTGATTTTATCTTAATATGTTGGGGGCTTATAGAGCTAGATAATTTATATATCTATAGTAGGACACATTATCAGTAATGGATTATTTAGACTATTTTATAGAGATGCAATGATTCACACCATTTATGTTAGGTGATGATTTATTGAAGGCTATATAATTCATTGATGGTATTATGTATGACATAAAACTATAGGTTATTTTTTCATCCTAATACCATATTAGGAATAGTAAATTATTCCCTGATTATGGAATGTAACCTGAGGGAAGCTAGGGGAGAAGATAAAGGTAGATCAGCTTTTAAACCTAGTGTCGTTGTGTCATGTGGAAACATGGGACATTTTGGGACACATTGGGAGAGTAGTACTATCCAAATCATAAGTTCAAGTAGTTTTGTTTTCTATCATCAGTGTGGTAGGTAGAGAAACATGAGGATCTAGTGTAATATATACCAATTCTAGTGTGGAACTTATGGTATGATGGACCATATACATCCGTTTTCCATAACCATTACTCCTACATCCATTGAGAGTGGTTTTACACAGATTCAACATTCAAGAGAAGGGTTGACATGCTCTGAATAAGTAAGGTGCTAGAGTGTGAATGACTAATTAGGACAAGGTGGTGGTCTAGGCGAAGGAAACTAGACACTAGATTCATAGAATTAGAAGATTTTTCCTACTCAGGGTAGTCAGGTTATATCTCTGGGTCACAATTCAGGATTCCAATATACAATACATCCAAAACCTAAGGAGTATAGTTTCAAAATGTCTATAGTGAGAGGAAATATTTTGGTAGCCCCTATGTTATTAGCTTCTCTTTTTGATATTGGTTCATCAAATTCTTTATTATCTATAATTTTCATGGATTTCCATTGGATTAATGTTTTGTTCTCATACGGAATGACGAAACATGATACTCCATTAGGGATATGATTGAAATGTGTACACTAGTGTTGTGAGTTCCCCTTGAGATAAGAGGGTGTTTCTTCAAATGGAAAATATTTTTCCTTAGGATGAAAGGATTTGAAATCATTATCAAGATGGGATGGTTGGTTCCATATCATTAATATGTTAACTTTTATCACTATACATTGGATTTCACATCACTAAAGGGTGGTGATTTTATTTACAGGGGTGAATGGGATATTCTAGTGAACTGAGATGGACCTAGGAAATGTGGGAAGGGCACGATGAAAACCCCAAGGGCTAACTTATATCCGAATGGTCATATCACACAACAAGAATACATACCTCCAGTGTTTGATCATTTTAGTTTTGTTTTCTTAGATTAATTTTCATGACTTCCTCCAATGAGAGAGTTATATTTTCAACTGATCTAGTTCATGAAGTAGCACCGGTATCCACTCCTCCTTATAGGATATCTAATACTAAGTTGCAAGATCTCAAGAGGTAGGTAGTGTGATTGGTATGGAAGGGATTTATATGACCTAGAAATTCTACATGGGTTTCTCCAGTCCTTTTTTTCTATGTAGGAGAATATAACCCTCAGTTTAGGTGTGGATTTTTTGAAATTAAACTAGGTAACTTTTATGAAGAGGTATTCATTGCATTGGATAAATGTTCACTTTGTCTCACTCTAGGGAGGTAGAGTGTTCTCAATGATTGATCTAAGATAGGTTTATTATCTTGTGTTTGTTACACCTTCATTTTTAGATCATACATCATTTCATAGAGGGCATGGCATATATGAATACCTAGTTATATTGTTCGGTATCATGAATGCACTAGTAGTTTTACTAGAATTGACAAATCATGTTTTCTATCCATATATAGATTCTTTTGTGGTGGTGTTTTTGGAAGTTATCTTTCTATATTCTCAAACCAAAACATTACCATGACAACTATATTGAAAATGTATTAGATACACTAAAAGAACATCAATTAATTAAAAATATTACAAGGTCACCCTTTTGGGTGGATAAGATTCACTTCTTGGATCATATTATCTCATTGAAAAGAGTATCTGTTTACCCAAAGAATGTAAGATCTGTAATTTCCTAGAAGTATCCCAAGAACATCCTTGATATATATAGTTTCTTATATCTAGCTATATATTATTAGAATTTAAAAAATGAATTATCATTCTTAGAAACACCTCGTAAATTCTTGACTAATAAGGGAGTAAATTTTGTGTGGTTTGAATCACACATGATGACCTTTTAGGAGCTAAAAGGTAGACTAACTGTAGTACCAATCTTGATTCTTCTAGAGATAGACATGATCTATACTGTATATTTTGACTCATCATAAATCTATTTGGGAGATGCTATGGTACTATTGGATCAATTCATGCCATACGGGTCTCACCAGTTGAGGCCACATGAGAGGAATTACCCAACACAAAATATTGAGTTAGCCGATGTTGTTCACACCTTGTGTTGTTTGTGCCATTATTTAATACGATAGATTTTTTGGTGTACAATGTGAAAAAAAAAAATCCAAAATTATATATTTTAATAGTGTGACTTGAATATCAATAAAAAAGGATGGTTGAATACCTTCTGTCCTTCGACATAGATCTTGATTATACCCCAGAAAGGGTAATTTAGTTGTTGATACTCTGATCGGGGGGAATTAGTTGTAGGTAGTTCAGGAGGCCTATGGTGAGTGGTAGATTATGGACATACATTCATATAGGAACATGGAGGTGTAAGATAGCCGTGAATAGACTATTATATCATTATTTTTAGTGACCTCCACTATTCTGGATAGGTTGCAGATGAGATAACTTTCATATTTTTAGGGATTGTTCCTATGATAGATCATTGTAGGTAGTGACCTACCACCTAGTTGGACCATTGGTGAGGATGTGATATTTCACATCTATGAACTTTTCTAGTTTTTAGAAGACACATGGTAGGAGTTTATGTTATAGTCACATGCCTCTATATAGTCTTTTCATGCCGGTCCTACCCATATTTATTGTGACTTACACAATAAATACTTATGGATGGGGATATAGTGGGAGATAGCTGTGTTTATTACTCAATCTTGCACCAGTTAGTAGGTGAATGAGGAGAACCAAAAATTAATGAGTATTTTATATATGTTACAAACTACTGAGTGGAAATAGAATGACTTCACTTTTGATTTTATAATGGGAATACCTAGATCACCTCTAGGTAGTGACACCGTATGGGTGACTATAGAATGGTTGACAAATTTCACCCAATTTCTACCTATCTGGGAGAATCTTTCAGTGGATGACCTTAGGAGGATATATATTCATGAGATCATAAACACCCATGATGTTCCATTTTTTTTATCATATCTCATAGGGATGATCTTTTCATGTCGCGGTTCTGGAAGGGGTTGCATAGGGCACTAGGTTCACAGGTACAACTGAGTACAACCTATCACCCATATATCTATGATTATTCCAAGTGTGTGATACATGTTTTAGAGAAAATTCTCTGAGAATTATTCCATGACATCAGGTTTTTTTGGGAGAATCACTTATCACTCATAATGTCCACTTATAATAACAGATTCCAAGATACCTTTCAAATGGATCCTTGTGACACCCTATAAAGAAGGTCCTGTTATTCACCCCTATGTTGGTTAGATGTGTGAAAGGAACTAATACTGGGCCCACTTCCTATTTAGGATACATAAGAGTAGTTTCAACTTATTAGGAAGCATATTTCTATAGCTCAGTCTACAAATAATTCATATATCGATCATCAATATCAACCACTTGAGTTCGAGGTGGGGAGTCACGTTTTCAAGAAAGTTTTACAATGACTAGGGAAGATATGGATTCAAAAAGGGGAGAAGTTATTACCTAGTAGTGGAAGGACCTTTGAGTTTACGAAGATAGTTTTCAAGTTGACTATCAGTTGCGGCTAACTCAAAGGTATAGGTCCATGCACAATGACATCCACATATCTCAGCTTCACCGATATCATTCTGATCTAATTTCTATTCTTCAGCCTGATCAGATTGAGTTAGAGGTTGATGTGTCCTTAGAGTAGAATACTATACATATTTCTGATCGTGGGATGAAGGTTATTTATGTCCAATCAGTTTCTCTGGATCAGGTGATATGGAAGAAATATTATGTATAGGATAATACCTAGGATTGGGAGGCTGATGTACATCCTTGGTGGCTAGAGTTATTCTCAGGATATTCTTGACCGCCCTTGGAAGGGAAATTTGTCGATATATTACTTTTAGGGTGGATATTATAAGATCCCAAATTTTCTATCAGGTCTAAAACCTTTTTATTTCCATTTTAGTACCTTTTTTATACTTATGGGTTTCTCTAGTTCGAGACAAAGGAAACATGAGTTTCAAGGGTTTTTATAGAGCCCAGAGCCCATGGTTTTTTTGGAAAAGGTAGAGAGGCCACATGGTTAGTAGAAACTATTCCACCTTGGACACATATTTTGACAAAATTTTGTGGGGTGGTTCAGTCCAGGGTCTAGGACCGCATGGTTTGAGGAAACCGTGTAACCGAGGTTGCACGACCATCCATTGAAACTATAGATTTAAATAAATAAAAAATGTACATTCATTGCAAGAATTATCTAAACTCTAACCATGACCATTTTAGGGGTTTTTATAAAATTAAAAATTCATGGTTGGTGCATGGTATGACCAATATAGTGTCCAAACCAGGTGACCCAGTGTTTAGAGGGGAAATTACCATTTTATCATTAATAGTTTAAATGTTTAAACCATTTATTTCTTTTTAATTTTTCCTCAGTGGACAGCCCTCAATTATCATGTTTAGAAGTCCCATGGAATAATATCCTATAATTTTCCATATTTTTCTGATCTATACTTTGAATCCCTCATTATTGGACTCAATAGATGCAGAATGTTGAGTTCTCCATTCCTCTTACAACATTCCCAATTTCACGTTCTATCGGTTATGTTATTTTGGTTCAATATCTTAAACCCTATTATTCTAGTGTTTTTCTATTCTCCTATTTTATTCCAATCTAAAAAAATAGTTATTCAGACTAGATGATTGAACCTATTCCAAGTTGAGGTGGGTGTTCTCTACCTTTTCCATAAACATCTAGCAGTTTATGGCTTGTTTCCATTATGCTGCATGCTAAAAATTATGGTCAATGCTTCCTAAATTAACTGAAGATAAATTTAATTGATATATTCATGTTAAGGACATGTTGTGACATCTTTCAGAAAGGTTAGAGGTTCACGACCATATCCTAAAGCACTCTTGCGGTGGGTTCTACCTTTTTATCACATTAATGCCACCATTAGGGTGTGATAATATCTCATTGTATAATTGATAAATTTTTTTAAAAATGATGTGTATTGTTAAATTTTATAGGTACCTTTTATAGCATTATCATTTGGGAATTAAATACCGAAAATTTTAATATATTAGCTTATATATGTTAATGAAGGTATTAATAAAATCATTAAACTAGTGGTTATTGAATTGGTAAATGAATTAGTCAGGATGACTTGGATTATTATTATACTTTGATCTGATGAACCATAAATATTCCTTGGACATTACTTTTCCTTGGTTCCTATTTTCATGAATCATTTGGATTCCATGGATATTCCTACTCCAATGAAGTAGTTTAATTAGTCTACTTGACCTGTTAGGATGCCTTGGATATTTCTACTCCTTGGATTCGATGAACCATTAGAATTCCTTGGACATTACTACTCACTGGATCTTGGTTTATGATGCATTAGTATACCTTATACATTCCTACTTTAATTATTATATTTAATTAGTTTTATTAACAAACTCATATGCATTTTACATTTCTAATACTTGAATCTAACCTGTTAGGATTCCTGGTAAATTTCAAATTCATGGATCATGTTTAATTGTTTCATTTATCTTACTTGGTTTCCTTGGGAATTTCTACTCCTCGGGACATATCCTATGTAGGCTTGTCACATGATTATATGTTATATACCATTGTTGGTGTTTTTTATGATTTACATATATCCTTTACTATAATTGTTCTTTATTATAGTGAAAATTGATAGACATGATTGCATAATTTATATTTTTATTACTTGTACACCTATAATATCTATACACTACTTTTTCTTTTATAAATATGTTAGACATGATATAGACATAGTTGGTGGTGGCCTACTGAGTGTTATATAACACCCTATTCAAGTATTCAGTGGGTACTCAGATAGAATTCCTTGATGCATGTAAAGATATACGAAAATTACCTTTTTTGATACCTAATTGATTACTTCATAGGAGAAGAAGAGAAAATGATAGGTATATGGATTGTGACATTATCTAGGTATGGTTTTCTTTCTTTTGTACTTTTTATACATGGGTTGTAATGGACGCTTGTTCCCATGTATTACCTATCTTTAGTATATAATTCTTTGATCATCCTTTTTATAAGACATTGTTGCCTGTGATTACTTGGTTATTCATATAATGGATATTTATTCTTCAAATGTTCATTTTTTATATGCCTCTTCTATTGACTGTATGATTTTACCACTACGATTCACTCTGATTATCGGGGTATATTCTCCCCATTATTCCACTACAGATCCTTATTTATAGTTGGTAGCCTCTAGTATATAATTATATGCATTTGAAGCCTTATATCCGTCCATGTTCTATTACATCTTAGTGAACCAAGTCCAATATGTCACAATTACATGTAAAATACACTTATAATATCTCACTCTTGAATAATTAAGAATACACCTCACGAAATATAACAAAAATGAAAATATATAAGAGAAACTGGTTTCTTGTTGATAATTTCATAATATTAGAGAGCCTCCTTTTATAAGGAAAACAACCCCTTCCCTAATCCACCTCTTCTAGATGGGTTACTGTGGTTTCCCACACACCCATATACCAGTTACTTTTACCATTAATAATTTATAGGTAAGGGAACTATTTATAAAAAAATTGAATATATCTCCCACTCATAGATTTTATTCGGAACTAATCACATCTCCAGACATTCATTCAATTTTAAAAACACGATTCTCTTGAATGTCTAAGGATTATTTAGTATTGACACCATATGAACTAATTAGATTCAATATCCTTCATCAGGATACCCTCTAAAAATTTTTAATGTAAATTTTTTAAATTATCACACTTCATTCCTCCATTACATATTTAAAAAATTGATATTCTACTCCAATTTTCTTCATAATGGAATAAAAATTTGATTCCTTAAAATATTCAAGGTTCTTTATCTATATCAAATGGAATCTTATCTTATTTTTAGCCAAGCATGCCAAATAATATTTTCATCTAAATAATATCTTTCGAAGATAGTGTAGCTACCATGTATTCTACCTATGTGGTGGATAAATCCAATGATATTTGTTACATTGAAATCAAACACATAGATCATCTTACAATAATAAACACATAACCGGTAGTGGATCTACTCTTGTTAGAATCACATATAAAATCTAAATCAATATAGCCTCTAATAGTGAAATATGATCCTCTGTAACATAATGTATCATCAATTTAACTATGATATATCTCAGGATCCTCTTTTCTATTTTCCATGTATCAACTGACTTCTCACACTAAATGTATAATATCATGTTAACTATAAACCATATAAAAATCAATTTCTCCAATTTTGATGTATACAACACTCAAGATACTTCTATCCTCTTCTATTCAATGCTAGGACTCATTTTTGAAAATAACATGAAATTAAAAGGAAAAAGTGTAGATATTTGTTTCCAATATTTCAAGTTAACATTTTTCAAGACACGAATTTAAAAAAATTTCTATGATTTCAAAATATTCTCATTATTTACATCCACTTAAATGTTCATCCTAATAATATTATTTTCTGGTCCCAAGTACTTTATTTCAAACTTCTTTTCCAAATGTGCCTTCATCTCTTAGATTAGATCAATATTAAGGAATGTAACTAGCATTTTATCCAAACAAAATTGTAAAATGATAAAATCATAACCATATGAAACACTGAAATATTTATAAGTATCTGAATGAATTCTATTGTATCCAAGACACATGATATAGGAGTAAAATAACTTATACCAGAACATTGTTTCCTTCTTGAGTCTGTATAGATATTTATTAATCCTATAAACAAATTTATCTCTTTATTCATCTATGAAACATTTGGGATGGAGCATATAGATTTCCAACTCAAGATCTTTGTAGAGAAAAGTTTTCATTACATATAACTTCTCTAGATGTAAAATATATGTAACCAACATCTCTAAAAATATGTGAATATTCACTAGTCTAACAAGAGTAGAACATATTTTATTGAAAACAAAAACTTCATTCTATTAATATCCTTTGACCACAAGTCTTACATGAAATCATTACACCTAGTCATTTCCACCCTTTTTCATCATAATATTGGATTTTTTATTGACATCCTTCTTTTAGTGGGGTAATAGAACAAGTTTACAATCCTTATTCTTGCAAAGGGATTCATGTTTCACATGCATCACCACCATTCATCCGGATAAATCTATACTCATTGTCACCTCCAAAAAATAATATAGATCAATATCAAGTGTTAATAAGAAGTATTAAATATTTAACTAAATGATATTGTATGATTTTACTAATGGTGATGTTTTCACATGAGTTTATAGTTTTGGTCTAGAATCAATAGATTCATGATCATTTTGATCATGTAATTCTTAATAATAAATGGTTCTTAATTGGATTCATCCTCTACCTCAACCATCGTAGTTACTATGTTCTTTTTATAAACTTATTTATCAATCCTTATTTTCACCAAGTCTTATACAAATATGAAAGACCTGATGATGATAATTTGTTGGGTAGTGGGGTCCCACAAATGATATCCCTTAACAAATTTAATGTATCTCAAAAGGTTATATTTAATAAATCTTGAATCCAAATTTGGTCTTTTTTGGTCATTAAACAATGCATATGCAATACTTTCAAAAGAAAATAACCCAGAATATGAAATAGGTTTTCCTTTCCACCTCTTCATTGATATCTACAAACCAATTTCAATAGAAGTAGATCGATTAATTACATAAGAGGCGGCCTTCATTGCTTCATCTAGGAACATATTGGAATCGCTTGCAGTCTTCAACATATACATTGTTCTTCTGAGTGGGGTTCGATTCATCCACTCTTCTGGTCCATTATATTGTAGAGAATAAACCATTATTTATAATCAAATTATATCTTCCTATTAATTTTTTTAAAACTCCTCACATATATATTCTTTATCATTTTAAGTCCTCAAACATTTAAATTATTTTCATATTCAACATTATTATACTATTTTAATATTTTAAAGATTTAAAATTCTTCTTTTTTCCTCTAAATTGGTTACACCCAACATCTCTTAAATAATCATAAATTAATGATGCAATGTACCTTTAATCTTACAATGATATAACTTGTTCTTCCAAAACATAAAAATAGATCAAGTCAAAGATATCATTATTCATCATTATTGATGACCCAAATTTCAATATGTGTATTATACTCAAAAAAAAGTTCTCCAAAAATGGTAAGGATTACTTTGTATTCCCATAAACAATATTTTTATCAGATAGAATCCATAACCCTTATTTAAACATATCGGTAGGATTTTTATTGTTAAAGTTTATAAAAAATTGCAGGAAGGTCTTTTATTTGAAAACTGTCACTAAATACTTGTATGTTTCACTGATAATATTATTCCGATTATTTGAGAAGTTCTCCATATTTATCAAAATAAGTGTTAGTTTTAATTTTTTTATCTATCCATTATTGATGTGATACTTACACCAAATGTCATCAAATTTTCCAAATAAAATAATTTTATCTTCATCTAAGGTCCTTCTCAAAAAATACTCTATGGATGATTCAAACAATATCGACATACATTCTCTGTTTGACGGTGATAACACCATTTATATTCATGGAATTTGTATTCTCCATGTACAAAATTCCTTTTTTGGTAGGTTTATACTGATCAACCAATTATTAATGATATATCATGTTCAATATTTCCCCTAATTAAATTATTTATGCATTGTTCAAGTGTTTTTTACCACTAGAAACATTTAATTATTCACTGAATAGTATGTCTTCATTTATACTACTACTCCACACATTTCCTTGAAATCTATTTCCACCATTATTATTATTCTAAGTGTCCTTCATGACTTTCCCCTTACTGAAAAAATTGTAACATGCAAATTTTTTATTCTTAATTTTTTATTTATACCTGCATTGATTTTGGATCCCACTAGAACCAAATTCCACAATCCTTCATATATCTATTAATACAGCCTCTATTTGGTGTGAAGTTGTCTATATGTCATCTTTATTCTTGGAATTAATTTATTCTTCGTGAAATTATGCTAAAAATGGGGTATTAAGGATGTTATTATGTTCAGTTACCTATTATGACCATACCAATCAAATAGTTTGTAATTTTCTCCTTTATAAATTTTATTTGTTAGTGATATAACCTCATTATAATTTTACAAATTATTAAAAATTTACCTTTTCATAAATTTATATGATATCCATGACATTTATAAACCTCGTAATTCTGAAAGGATGTTTGGAATAATATTCTCATTTATATCATTTCATTTCTACTCTAGCACACCCTTTTTTATTTTTCTGATCTCTAGTCAAGAAATATCTTTCTTCACCTCTCCATTCATATTCATTTTCCATAATGGAAAATTATTCTTATATATTTTTATATCAAGAATTTAACCACCATATGGACACACCATCATTATAAAACATTCCCTAATTCATAGTGCGGTATTTAATAATCTTAATAATTTTCTTATATGAAAGATATAACATAGTCATAGTAATAGAGGATACATAACATATGATAATTATTAATAAGTAAAATAGTGAAGATACTATGCTAGAACCTCACTCTTATACCACGTGTTTGGAATAAAAATGATTAAGCCACAAGGGTGGAGTAAATTTGATATAAAAATAAATTTTATAAATTCAGAAAACATGAAAAATTATTGAAATAAGGAAAACTCATTAATAAAAGAGGTAAAAACCCCACAAAACATTCGATGAATAGGATTATAGTAGTGATTTCCTTTGTAATTATTGTGCGTTGGGGGTTCCTATGAATGAATTAGGGGCTTGGGATAAAATTTAATCATAAAAATGTTTGACAACATGGATAATTGGGAGTCATTGTATGTTAAGTCAATATGGAATGGAGATAACAACTATGGCATAGGGGGGTCAAGGGGTATATTAGAGACACTGAAATTTTTGGAATAGTTGTACCATGGATGTCGGATATGGTATAGACTGGTTTGGTCTTATATCATGGGGATCCCTGTTACAATATTTGGGTCCAAGGGGTTAATTTGGGTGGTTCTACAAATTTTATGGTAGCTTGGCCATACAACTTTATTGTAGTGTATACATCCTTCATGGTTATTAGGTTCTATGGAGTGGTGATATTGACCACACCATAGTCTATCCCTATGTTTATAGGATATCCAACATAGAGGTTTCTATGTTCCTCACACATGAGTAGAACTATAAAATTAATGGCGTGTTGCCTTTCATTTATCCATATTTAGTCATGTTTCTACCAATTATATGGCATGGGGTTTAGTGTTGAATCGTGGTGTTGTGTTTTATAGAATGAATATAAATACCCTGAACCCCTCTGAAACTACACTTATACTAAGTTTCACTCTCGATCCATAGGATCCCAATATTTTGTTTTGAAGGTTTATAAATGTCCTTTCAAATAGAATAAATCCTCTACCCTTTTGGGATTAGTCCATTGTTATTTTATGTTAGTTATTCCACTTCTATATTGTTTTATTTTCTATTAGATATTTTTTACAACCCTCATAACATTCCATGTTATGGATATTACCTCTATCATTATAATGGAGTTTCATTTTATGTTTTTTGGTGTGGTTTTGTCATGACATTCTTGGATGGAAATAGATTTTATTCTAGGAGAGGTGATCAGAGATACATGTTATTGTTCCATTATTTCATGAAGAATTTTGATTCCTTTAGTTTTTTGGATTTGATTTTTCTCATTTTATTTATATGAAATCATAAATTGTTCATGATTTATATTATTAATAGTGGTGGAATTAAACCTAATAATGGATAAAACAAATTAATAAAATAATGGTTTCTGGTTAGTGCTCGCATGAACTTTTTCCACCATGATAATGATTTTCCTCTTTATTCCCTAGATAGTGTGATATTTGTATCTATACTTATTTAGAATTTTTTTTATTCTTTTTTTATCATGATGAATTTATGGGAATGATAAAGTACATAAATAAAATAAAATGGTTGGATAATGAACTTAATGAGGTGTGTTTAATGAATCCTTAGACTCTTGTAATTTGATGGTAATCAAATTGATGAAAATTTCATGTATAATTGAATTTTTTATTTCATGTGTTAATAGAATTGGATAAAAAACAAGTAGATGGAAATGCATGTTGATGATAATAATTAAATTCATGATAATGAGATATTCTTTACAAAAGTTTAACACAACTATAATATATGATTTAAGGGGTTTTTAATCGTTTAGATATTGTAAAATATGGTTCATTTGGTTTCCCATTATTATAACATGTGAGAAATTAATTGTTTAAATAAATATTTAATAAAACTAGTTTTTTAAAAAAGATAATTTTTTTGGGCCATGTGTGCCCATTTTCTTGTGAAGGATAATTTCTTAATTTTGGGCCTATATTCCCTATTGAATAGATTATTTTTTAAATTCCATTTGGGTTTTTATATAATTGATCCTCACTATATTATGTGATATGATCTTGGGGTTTTTTATGATATGTGGGAAGGGAGGATGAAGTTCATGGTAGTTTTAAATGCTTATGAGGTGAGATGTAAGGTGATATTCATGATGGTGTTGAGATGGAATAGGGTTTATGGAATGGGTTAAAGCTTTGATTTTCTATTTTTTGAGGAAATTTTGGATTCTTTCATGTTAATAAATCTATATAAAGGTTGGATGGTCAAGTTTCTTATTTATTTTCATTCCTTTACCCACTTATTGAGACATTTCGTAGTTTATATCCTTATGGAATCTTAGGATGGTTCCTAGAGTACCTAGAATAATGGACAAATAATAATGGTAAATGGTGTTTTAGCCAATGGGGTTAGTGCTTTTTGGATTGTAAAAGATGATAATATTTAGAAACTATGGACTCAATTGGATTATACCAAGAAGTCATGGAATTCACTTCGATATTTAATGAAATGTTATTTGAAGTAATGTAATCTAATTCTTAATGAATTAATTATTGTAAGGATAATTTCTAAAAAAATAAGTAATTTAATGAAACTATTTTAATGCTTGTGTCATTATAAGATACCTAGTTCTTAGAGGTGGAAGATGGGTATCTGAGAAATAATATATATAGTTTAGACTAAGACTAAGATAATTTTCGCAGTTTCATTATGATCAATATTATATATTCCATGTTTTGTGATCTCATATGCTACCCACATATTTTGTAGGGAAGATGACATCGATTGGAATATAGATTCTTTTCCTCAATATCATGTTTACTAAGGTATTTTTATATGAATACCCCAATGGATTTTTTATCTTATCCAAGTTTTATTATGTGATGTTATGATGAATTTGCAGTTTCCCCATATATGTTTGTAGATGGCTGTAATAGATTTTGGTTAATTCACACACATTTATCTCCATATATAGTATCCAAAGGATTATTATTGGTATAACATGTAAGGGATGTGATGGATTAAAATATATCACTTAGTGAATGGGATGTGATGTCTTGAGGTATAATACTCGATTTAGGACAAATGACATACATGTTGTGGTGGCTCCAATTTCGTTACTATATAAAGATGTAAAATAGGATTATGAGAAGATATTATGCATGAGTTTCATTTTACAATACTTTATCCCAGGTTATACTTTTTGGATTATTTATCATTGAGAAGGATCAAGATGTACGATGTTAGAGAAGAGGATAAAACTAGTGGGGAAGTGGTAGAGGGGTAAACTTATATTACTATATTAAGATCTCTTGTATGAAATACTTGGTGAGAAATAACAATTGTGGGGATGGAAATTTCATATATTATATTAGGTGGTGAGTTAGTTTCATTGGTTGTTTACTAGGATTTAGAATTATTTCGTGATGATTTGTATGAGAGTATCTAAGAAGGATCTGATTGTGTATACCTATAATGATCACCATATATATATATATCAACTTCTTTTTAGTTTCGAATAACTATTTCAGAGATTATGATGGATATCACTGGCTTGTGGATATTTTTAAATAGTTTCAGATACATGGTCACAGTTGAGTTTATCTCATTGTATGTGTATTTCCTTTTTAGTTTTATTAGTTTTTGTATGAAATTACATTAATGTACATTGGAATTTTATTTATATTTATGATTAGTTGTAAATTAGTGTACATGTTTTGCATCTATTTACTTGCTATCTTTTAAAGGGAAATTCCTACTATTTTTATGTTTGATATAAACTCGGTGATTATTTCATCCCCATAGACTATTAATGGTGGGATTAATGTGTCATTATCTACTTTCTCTCCTTATTGGACTAGTAAGAATACCTTAGGTAGGAGGGGATGATTATAGAGTTGTATCAATGGTTTAGGTTGAGGTAAATGATAGAGTTTGGAGTTGGGAACTATTGAGAATGCATGGCTTAAGGGATAAATAGTGTTAACCATGTTTAGTAAGTGATGTATAAATGGGATACTAGTAAATTAATTGTTATTTAATTCCCTCTTTTATCTATTAAATAGACCATTATGTTTACTGGTCTCAATAAGAGAATTGATATTGGTTATGGGTTAGTGGCCTAGAAAAGGATCATACATAATTCCAGCTTATAGCTGTATTTAAAATTGGAAGACCGTGGGATTTGGTTAAAACATAAATAAATAAATTAGTTAATTAATTAATGAAAATTATTACATATTCTTGGTTGAGGAGTCTCTAATCGTTTTATATTTTATAGGTATGGTTGCTAGACAATGTCCTTATCAGGTTCACACAGAAGATGTTTAGTAGGACGTGCCAATAGATCAAACCAAAATAGAGGTAAAAAATGATGAAACTTTGATGAAGACACTCTAAGAGTTTCAATTTACAAGACTATATAAGTATGAAGGATCTATTTCAGATATCATAACATAATGGTGGTAGGAAGTGGTTGAGATAGATTTCTATTTGATCTGTGCTCAGAAGGATCATTGGGTTTCCTTGGTTATGATGATGTTGTGTGGAAAAGAAATTCAGTAGTAGATATTATTTCATATGGATCACAACGTGTTATATATATCATTGGAGAAGATCAGGGACTATATCCTAGTTTCTTTCTTCAAACGAAAATGATGCCAGTTTTCAGGAACGTCTTACCGTTCGATAGGGGAGTTACAATATCTTATAGTGTGAGATCTATTTCATAACCCTTCTCCAATATTATATAGACCTATTTAAAAATAAGGAGGACATGGTGAGAGTTTTTTAATAGGATTTGAGTATAAATATCTAGTTCATATTCACACATTTTATTATGAAAACATATCACAAGGTGCTTGTGATA
This sequence comes from Viscum album, assembly GCA_963277665.1. Lineage (NCBI taxonomy): Eukaryota > Viridiplantae > Streptophyta > Magnoliopsida > Santalales > Viscaceae > Viscum > Viscum album. The sequence goes on from OY728130.1 coordinate 1,220,172,820, forward strand.
GTAGCGGTTGTTTAGAGGATGTCAGATAGAACTCGTTCATCATGAGTGGGGATTCATCAAGATTCCAAATGAATGTAAATTTGTGGTTTTGGGTTTTTATTTACATTTAAATAAGATTCAACAAAAAACTAGGTGTGGGCCCCTGACCTCATCGTCTTATTTCCTTTAGGTGATGGCTCTTAATCCTTTGACAAGGGACCATACACTTGTTTTTCTTCTATAATCCGTGGTAATAATGTTAGAGAGTGACTAAAATTTATGATTATGAAGTTTGTGATTATTATTCCACTTCATGTTTCCTATTTTTTTAGTTTTATTGAAGGTAAATATAGGTTGATCTAATTTGTGATCAACATAGAGGAGATGGGATAGATATATGACAATATTGAGATGTTATTCATCCTTACAGAGTATAGAAATGTCATGGAGGTAGCCATTATTCAGGTTATATATGCAATATAACTGGTCATGGAAAGATTTATACCCTTTTTTTGCTAACATTGGGTGAGATGAATGTCATTAGAGGTACCCTTTTCTTGTTTTTTACTTAGGTGCTTGATTATTTTGATTCAGGACCAATACACTCATTCATATCTGATACCCTAGTTCAGGATTCAGGACTCAATGTCGAGAGGCTTCAAGTTCCCTTAGCATCGAATATTCCATTTTGAGGTCAAGCATACCTATAAGATGTATATAGAGACCATGATCTAGTGTTGGGGAAGAAATTCACATTGGGAGACATCCAGTTTTTACAGATACTTTCTTATGAAATTATCCTCTGTATGGATTAGTTGAATTAATGAAGGCTATTGTGGGATTGTTTAGTTGATAAATTATATTTTTGATGTTGACCAAGTGTCTAATGTGTTCAATGGTGTCGGATATCCTTAGATGGGTCAGAGGCATGTTCCATCCTTATCTTCCTTGATTGATAAGATAATGTTAATTTCATTAGAGGTTCATCCCATTAATGTTTCCTAGGGTTGTGGAAGATTACCCAGATATTATTCATGAGTAGGTTATGGAATTACACCTCAAGGAGAGAATTTGTTTGGGACAAAGATATAACTAAGTTCTTATTTAATCTCAATGTCATTATATAGTATAGTTCCTTATGATTTGTGAGAGTTTTTGGTACAACTTGATGATTTGTTAATGTGTGGTTTTGATTGGTCAAGTGTATCACCTTAGGGTGCATTAGTTTTTTTGTAATGATTTTGGAAAATAATTTATCTCTCTATATTGAATAATATCACTTGAACCAAGTGAATGTGATAAACTTCAATCATATTCTTTGGATTTATGATTTATTCAATCGACTAAAGGGAGGTACTTGGTTCTAAATGATCAAACTATAATCCTGACATCATCATATTCAGGTGGAGGATGATGTTATTATAATGACCTATTTCTTATGTCATTATGGGATTTACAAGTTTATTGTGGTTTCATTTGGGGTAAGAAATCTCTAGAAGAATTAATGGGATAAATAAATGAATTGTTTAGATAATTTCTAGATCAGTTCATGGAGGGTTTTCATTTATGAAATTATTATATACATTGCATCTAAGGAAGGCATGAAATAAATCTTTGGGTAGTTTTGGGTGTTATTCTTCATTATTAACTCTTTGGGAATCAGTCAAAGTGTGAGATGTGGGATAATGTTGTTAAATATATGGGGTATGTTGTGGCCTAGAAAAAAAATTATATATGGATCATTCAATCATCAAGGGTGTCTTTTCAGAGGAATACCCAAAGATAGTTGAATACACGATCCATTTTCTAGTTATTATATGATATTATAAGAGTATTGTAGATGAATTATCTCGGTTTCTGATTACTCTAACATCCTTGCCTAGAAAAGATCATGTATTCTTTTGGATTGACCAGTCTCATGTATCTTTTGAGTACCTGATGGAGAAGTTGGTCCATGATATAGTCATTTGTTTTCCAGTAAAGGGATTTTAGTTTGAGGTTTTATTTGGTGCTTTCTATTTTAGTTTTGGATGTGTTTTGATGTCGTATAGATCAGTTATATCTTAAAGGACTTAGTAGTTATTTCCCCATGAGTAAAACTATTCCACACATGATCTTAAATTAGTACAATTTTCTTCTTTAAAATTGCTAAGATGATACCTCATCGATGGGTATTTTGTAGTTTTTACTGATCATAAGATGTTACCTCATCGATGGGTATTTTCTTCTTGAGTTTTGGTTTTTGTTATGTATTAAGTATTCCACAAAAGTAATGTATTGTCAGTGTACATCAAGATTTGGGTCTCTACAGTTGGTATTAGAGGAAAGGTTTAGTTAACCTTTGGAAACTAGGACTCGAATACTTTAGTGAGATACCTAGAGATATTTCTAAGGTATCTCTAGGGATGTCCCTAAAGTTAAGTATAAGTATAGGTTATAGTTCTAAAATTATGGTAACAATATTAGAATTAAACCTAAGATGTTAGATATTGAAGTTACTCCCCCTTTATTATGTTGTTTTAACTATCATGATTTTTGCCTCTCACACTATACTTTTTGGGTTTTAGAAAATGAATGGAAACAAAAAGATTCACGATAATGGAGGATATGATGGACAATGGAATGATATTCTTCATGAGAAACCAAATGAAATTAGATCTGAAAGTCCACATATCGTTATTATGCCTAATCAGCAATCTCATAATATGATCAATAATCTCAACTTTGGTAAGTTTTTTGACTCAGCTAATAAGAGAAAGATGGAGTTTCATGATGATCATAGAGGAAAGAATGTTTCATTTCCCCCATGTAAATCATGTGGGAAGAGGCATCAAGGAGAATGTTTCAAAGGAACTGGAAGATGCTTTGGGTGTGGAAAAGAAGGACACAAAGCCAGTATGTTCAGAGGAAAAGGTTCAGTTAACACCATGGACAAGGATAATGTTATTGCTACGACGTAAAAAATGGTTAAATGTTTTAAATGTGGGATGTACGGGCATTATTCAAACCAATTCCCTAAGGGAAAATCTCATGAAGAGAATCAGGATGGTCGTATGGGTAGTATTTATATTGATGATGATGAAAAGACTACATATGATATATGAGATGAAAGATGTGTTGAGGAAGAAAATGATGAAGCTCGGTCAATGGTTTAAGAAGGTAGTGGAATGATTTATGTTTATCAAGAGTTATGTTGTATAGGTAATGGTACTATGGAATAAAGACACATCTAAGGATTGTTACACTATTTTTTTTCCTAAATTATTTGAAAGTATATGTTGAATGGTACCGATAACCATGAAATGTTATTCAAATATTTTTGGAAAGAAAATGATATGCACATAATGAATGGATAAGGAGAAAATAATATGTTGGATAGTATTCATGATCTCATGATTGATATAAGGACAATGTGATACCATGGTTTGATTATATCGAAATTTTGGGATTTTGGTATGTGGAAGGAGTTAACTTTTGACAGCATTAATGTTTTCAGTAAGGTTCAATGGGTATTCATTTTTTCTGAGAATACAAGATTAAGGTATTCACATGTTTAGAATGCGATCAAAAAGATATATCTTGTGATATATGAGGGGTAAATGATGGTATTCACATGCTTGTTATATGAACTTTTTAGTAATCATTCTCTTTATACTATAAGATTAGACAGAAGTATTTTCGAAAAGCCTAAAGGCTGGAATGGATTAATTTGGACATCAGATAGTATTGTTTAAGGATAGAGCTTTTTGATATTATGATAGTATTGTTTTAGAAAAAAGGACAACCTGCAGGACGAGCAAAAACCCGTCGCGTCGGATAAGTTTGTGGGAATCGAACGCACAACCAAAGTGAGACAGGCCTTCATCGCCTACCACTGGCCTATAAGAAGTCCCTAGTTTATAGAAATTAGTTTTATTTTATTAAATTCTATGATAGATGAAGTATAAGTCCATTTTTGGAACCATGTACGATTAACCTCACCATAAATGGACTTATGTATATTTAATAACTTATACTCACCTTTTATTGTGATAGAGACAGATGGAATGACTTATCATTCTATTGCGTGATCTTATAATACTTCAATAATGTCAAATTCAACTTCATATCTTTAAATAAGAGATGAATCAGAAATTGTTCATGGAATGACCAATGATGATTTTACATTGAAATCAAGTAAGTATTTATCCTTATACAAAAAATCATCAACATTAAGGAAATGATCCTGAAAACCAAAAATTTTGTCCTATTACTATCATATCCTATGAATCCGATGGTACCTTAGATCATCAAAAATTTATGGCTCTGTGATTGTTGGATTTTTCATAGCCATGTTCTCTACCACTCTCCATCAGAACATGATGGTTAGATTTCTGTTCCATATCCATATTTTTCACCTATGTTCTCCTATGTGGAAACCCAGTGATTAGTTAATATGGGTAACCATTATATTTCATAATTTAGTTTTTAACGTTATGTTTTGGTATTCCTTTTTACGATGTGGGTTTCTATTAAAGAAACTTTCAAGTAGTAAACCATTTATAACCCCGACGAATTTCGAGGGAGAAATTCATTTTAAGGGGGGTAGAATGTAACACCCTAAGATTTTATAAAGAATATTCTTTTAATTTCGTTGATGTCTTGTGTTGTACGCTACACCTAAATTATCTTGTGCTATACGTGACACAGTATTAGCTTGCAGTATACGCAACACTATTCTTGGCTCGTGTTACACACAATTTCAAGTTTGTTTTGTAGAAATTATTCTACGCAACATTAAGTATAGATTTTGTTTAATGTATAAATAAAATAAGTTTTAAATTATATTATATGCAACAACAAAGTGATATTTCACTACACGCAACCCAAACCTGGCTTGCATTACACGCAATCGCGACATTCCTTGATAGCGTGTGTTGTACGCAATACCGGGTTTCACTAAACAACGATATATGGTTATAATATTATCACAAACTAGCCATTATGAATAGTATTAACTAAATTTTTAATTTTATGACATTATTATTCATCTTACTCATTTTCTAGAACATGGTATGAGAATAAAATAAATTTTTCGTGTAAAATAATTCTTTTAAAAAAAATGCAGTTTTTCCGCCTTTTGATGGAGCACCCACATTAAATCCAGTTTTGAAATGTTTATAAGTTCAATTTTAAAAAATACAATTATTCTTTGGAATCAGAATATAAAATTTTACCTTTGAAAAAATTTTCATATTATTCTAATAACTTTCAAATTTTAATGAATAGTAAAAACACGCTATATTTAAATTAAAAACAACTATTTTCATCGTAATAACTTATGTGGTTAAATTATAATATTTAATGGTTTTAAAGTATAAATAGAATATATTTTTACTATTTAATATAATTTATGTCATTATTGTTGATTTTACAATGAATTCGTAGGTTAAATCAATTCATTCTTTTGCAATGTTTTAAACAAAAACATGTTTTCTTTCGACAACGAGATTAATTTTAATTTAATTTCTGTAACTTCTAGGTATTGAATTCGGAAAAATGGATTCCAGATTTGGAATCAGTAGGTCCAAATTATATTAATAGACTACTTTTTATTTTTTGGCATTATGAATAGTAACTACGGTAAATTTTATTTACCATCGTTAAAGGTAAATCTGGTAATTAAGGGTAAATATAATATTATAAAATTACCCTAACACTTGTCTTAATACAATTGGATGATTATATTTCATCCTAAGTCATATTTGGGTCGAAATTGAATCCATTATAACCCACTTGGATGTGATTAAGTCCTTTAGTTTATTTTATTTAAAGGAAAGTGAAATATGTCGCATTCAAACTTTAATAATTAAAGTATTTTTAATATAAGGTTATACAGAATATAAATTAGGTTATAAATAATCATTTTAAATCTAAAGTTTTTTTATCATGGTAATTTATTTGTAATTTTTAGGAGTTGTTTAATTACCTATTATCTTATACATTAATGATGCAGAAATTATTTATTTAGTAAAAAAATCAATAATATTGTTTTTATTGAAACAGTAAAACATATTAAAGAGACCAAAACCTGATAAAAACTTATTTTTAATGTATATCTACACCATAATCATCCAATGAACTAATATATTATCGTTTGGAGTCTTATAAAAGTTATTATGAAACTTATATTATTTCATTTTATATGATGTCAAAGTTGCCACCATCTTAATTTAATAAATATTACATTTTAAAATTTGGGTTTTTTAGAAGATAAATCTAACTAAATGTATTCTTATGAAATATATAAGATTTATCTTCATCATAGTATTTTATATTTTAATTTTTATCTAACAAATAAGTATATTTAATAATTATACAAAAATGTTGTAGTAATTATTTTATTAATAGAAATATCAAATAAATGGTTTTACAAATAGTAAAATAAATATTATATGAACTATTTAATGTTATCCAATAATTTTCTAGATTACTAGGATATGTTATAAACCTATTAAATATTTTAGTTCGAATATATTCTCTGTGTAGAGTTTATTTAAATTCTAATAAATGAATAGTGTCAAAATTGACACTCTTGATATTTCATAAAAATAACATATTATTAAATTATTTAAAAATCACAAAAATATTTAAAAATTATAAGTTGAAATTTATATAGTGTAAAATGTCATAATTTATCTAAGTATGGATAATTCACAGCACATAAGTAATTATTTATAACAATTTAAAATTTAGAATCCTATTACCACAAATAAAATTTAATAGATTAAATAAGGATAAATCAAGTTGATAATGTTTAAAATAAATTCAATACATGTCTAAATTTTATTGGTTGATTAGATTACACCCCTATATCATCTAATATTAGAATATGAGTCATTTTTGGAGTTTTTTAAGTGTGTTTAGATTTATTATAAATTAATATTTTTAAGATTTCCAAAGGTGCCCCTCTCCCCCCTTATAAAAAGGGAACCCCTTCCCACTTCTCTTCACACCCTTTTGATCCTTGAATCTCGGCCAGACCCTGAAAATTCCTCTTCTAAACCTTTCTAGTTATATCATATAGGTTATGGTCTTCTCAAAATAGCAACCCCAGTGTCCTAGAAGAAGTTTAAAGGAGGTGCGTCGAAGAGGAGGTAATCTCTTCTACCGATTCTTTCAAGCTTCTTTCTTCATCAACATCTTCTTATTTAGTTGTTTCATTATAAAGTAATAAAATTAGTACCACTAATATACTGATAGGTTATTATAAATATGAAACAACCCCATTTATCCTTCTTCCATCCGACGGAAAACGAAATCACTGTGTGTGCGTACGTACGGAATATCGTCTACATATCGTGGTGTAATCTGTTTTTCCAACACCACCTTACTTGGATGGGTATAATGGTTTAAATAATAACTATACATATTTATAATAACATCATAATGATTCTAATATATTATATCATCCACTCCAATTCAATTCAATAATTATGGGAACGATATCATCGCTCGTGCGTACGTACGGTCTACTATCTCCACGATGCGATGAGATTCATTCTCCATGTTAACCATTAAAGAATGATTATAAAGTATATATAAGAAATAATAATAAAATATATGAAATTATAAAGCTACTGGATTTATGTATATATATATATATATGTCATCTAATTACTTCCATTCAAGTCAATAAGGAAAGGAAAACAACATTAATGCATACGTACAGCCTACCGTCTCCATGAACAGTGTGTTTCATTTTGTTTATATATCTATTATAAATATATATATACTGAATATATATGATATATAAATCATGTTTTACATTTTGGAATTATTTAATAATGATATAAGTAATATTAATATCAAGAACAACAAATGAAATGATTTTACACAAAACGCTACTTTAACATGGAATTGACAAATGAACGGGTAATATAAATACCTAAGTGAACCGTATATGATATAATAACAATTAATATGATTCTTAATAACTCAATGACCTTATTTAAATCATTATAAAGGAGTTTAGGATACATACGAATCATATCATACATAAGGTAAGGGATAACGTCTCCAATCTTGTTTTTTTATACGAGATTTCTTATACGTATGTATTTACTGGGGTTATGTTTATCATCCATGTCCCAATTTTATAAAAATGGATTCATATATTTTTAAAGACCTTTTTACCCATTTTTTAATTTTACTACATGGTATGTAAGGAATCTTTCTTTTACGAGGTACTTTTTGACTTTTTCGGCAAAAGTACAAGAAGAATGTTTTTTAACTTATACGGAATGAATGGATTTTTTATGATTTCATCAAAAATTATTTCCATGAAGCTTCCTTTAAAAGTTTTCAAGTTTATTTTTAATCAACTTCTTCTTGTTTAAAATTTTATGACATGTTAATAAAAGAAAAATGTTTTTGAAGTAGAAAGGGTATTTTCCTCAAGAATGGAGTTCAAGTGTTTTATCAAAATTATTTTCCATCTAAGATAATATAGAGTTCGGTTTATATCCCTATTATAATATTGATTTGATTATGTTGTGATGGAATTATTTTTATGAAGTTTTTTATCTTATATGAATTGTTTTATGATGTCACGAGGATTAAGAATCCCATTTTTATTACATGGGTTATGTTATTATGTATGAATTATGATTTTGTGGAACACATAAGAATGGTTTCATTATGATATGGGTGGGACGTATATCTCCCTCCAATTCATTGGGTAAAGATTTATATCTCATGAGATAGACAAGGATGGAATGGTATGTTAATCTGGTTCAGTGATATAGGACTGGAACGAGGAGTGAACTCGATTCAGAAAGGGACTTTGTCCACTAAGATGGTCTTGGTAGCAATGCCTTGGCTACTAAAGAAATCATAACAAGTGATGAATGGTTTCCACAATTACACATTTTATTCCCACGCTATTTTATCAAGATTGATGTCCCATTATGATACATGACTTCCGTACTTCCATGATTTATGTTTTTTCTCACGATTTGGATGTTTAAACATTATGTTCTTGTTTTTAAGTTCAATGGTATATGGTTTGTTTTATTTTCTCCATGCTTACCCTTACTGAGCATTTGAGCTCACCCTTTATGTGTTTTCTTTTCCCTAGGATTTCAAGAAATGTTTTAGGTAAGAAAACAAAAGGGGAAGATCATTATGGGAGTTGTTGAATATCTTTCACCATGATTAGAAGATTATATTCCGAGTTTCCAAAGACACTAAACTATTATAATCCTTGAGTTTTGGTTTTTATTATGTAATAAGTATTCCGCAAAAGTAATGAATTTTCCATGTACGTCAAGATTTGGTCCTATAAAGGTTTTATATGACGTAGGGGTCTATGTGGTGAATTTTGGTTGTTCTACCAATGTTTTTGAAGGAGTATCCTAGAGGTAGGTTATGGTATAGACTATTTTCATGGAGAATGGGTTTTGTAGCATGGGGGTATCAACAATATCTTAGTCTCTCCCAAGGTTTATAGGATCATTAATGTCTTGGGAACTATGTTCCTCAAATGTTGGTTTGTTCGGATAGGATATAATGTGGCCCCTTTAATTACATCATAGTATGTCCCATTTTTACTAATTCCATGGAGTCGTTTGTAGTTCTATGTTGTAGTGTTTTTTACATATTGATTATAAATAACCCAAGACCTTATAAACCCAATTTTCTCCAAGATTTCTCACCCAAAACCTAGGAGAACAACATATATTTTTCAATGTCATTCAAACTCCTTTTTATTAAAATAAACCCACAGATTTCAATAGATAGATATGTGGTGATATGAGGTGAGTTCTTCCAATTTTATAATAGTTTCTGCTCCACTTGATCATATTTACACATTTAATATATTGACATGTTATAGAATTTGATCTCTATTTCTCTAATGGAGTTTATTTTAATATTATTTGGAATGGTGGTGGAGCAATGGTCTTATAGGGACATAATTTTATTTTTGGTAGACAAGATCGAAGATCTGTGTTGTTGTTTTGTTTTCACATGAATAATTTTCACTCTTTTTGGAAAGGGATTAATTGATTCTCCTTTTATTTATGTGAAATAATAAATTGACTATGATTTATCTTTTTCTGTTTTTAGGAATTAACCCTGATAGAGTATAAACCATGTTTATGAAATAATTTTTTATGGTTAGTGATAAAAAAAATTCCACCAGGAGAATAGTTTGTATCTTAATTTTATAGATTTTTTTCAATATATTTCTATACTTTTTTGTAATTTTTCTTCTTCTTGGGTCACGATGATTTTTTTGAAAATGTAAATGAATTTAACACTAGAAAGTTTTTTTAGATAAATTACTTAAAGAAGCGTGTTTAATGAATCCTTAGATTCTTGTAATTTGATGGTAATAAAATTGATTCTCAATTCATGTTTACTTTAATTTTTTCTTCCATTAGTTATTTAAATTATATAAATAACACAATTTTCATAATTATTTTTTATGATAATAATTAAATTCATGTTAATGTTATTTTCCTTTCAATTTTTTAATAAAATATGATTCTATTATTTAAGATATTGTTTAATTTTCTACATGTTGTTATGGGTGATTCCTCAGGTTTCCCATATTTATAACCTATAATAAATGTATTTTTTAGTTAAATATGGATTAAAAACATTCTTTATGGAGATAAATGTGTGTGTCTGAGTTTTTCTATTTTTTAAATTACAATTTCCTTATTTAGGTTCTAGATTCCGTGTTGGCCTTGTTTTTTATTTTGATGCCTTTTGTGTCTCTCTAGGCACTAGAATTTATATATGATGTTTTGTGATCCTAGGATGGCCGATGAGAAGTATTTGGAAAATCCTAGATGTTTATAAGAATTTGATTCCTATAACAACAATATTTTGGGTTATATGTATAATGGTGGGGGGTTGGCATGAGGTTGATAGAACCAGTTGATGTCAGGCCGGAGCGTTTTTGTACAAATATCTTGGATGATTGATTGTTAATAAATCACTTTAATATTTATATGATAGATTTTATTTTTTAAATTTATTCTGTTACTGACTACTTAAGGTATATAGTCATTCTTGGTTACGCATATCCTTATGGTAGCATAATATGTTTTCTAGAGTGCCTGGAATAATGGAATGTTAATAATGTTTAATCATGTTTTCTCCAACAGGGATAGCGGTTTTTGGAATGAAAAAATGGTAATCATGAGAAACTGAAGACCCTAATGGATTATTACTAGAGATAATGGACTTTAATTTTTGGTGTAGGGAAATTTAATTTGAATAAATGTTAATTAATGGATAATGAATTTACTAGCATAAGGTTAATTTCTAAATAAGTAAATAAGTGACTTAATGAAACTCCTTGAATTCTTGTGTGGTTATAGGATACCTATTTCACAGAAGAGGTAGTAGATTATTTAATTGATGATAGTTTTAATTGATTCTAATACTAGGACAATATATGAGTTATATTAAATCAAGTATTTTTTATGATTTCATATGCTACCCCACCCATATCGATAGGGATAATGACACCCTGTGTACCCTGGGTGGGTGTTCTTCCCAATATATAGGTTATAAAGGTATGTATGTATGACTACCCCCACTATCCCCACTCTCTTGACTTTGTAGTATTATATACTCGTATTCAAGGTGGTTAGTTTCCCTATATACGTGTGTAGAGGGATATAATGAATTTTTGTTATTTTAGACACCTTTATATATTAATATAGTATTATAAGGATTGTTATATGTTTGATATGTATTGGTTGTGATGTGTTGAGGTACATTACTCGATATAAAGACTATGATGGATTTAGGTATAATACCTGATGTATGATAAAATACTTATGGGTTGTGGTGGCACCTAAAAATAACTCAGTTATTATATGAAGATGTGCCAAGGTATGATGAGATGATCTGTTGAATAAGATATATCTTATGATACATTGGCTCTAGTTTTTTCGAACTTGTTTCTTTCAGAGAGAGAGGGATCGATACATATTCCATTAGGAAAGATTGTAAAACTAGTGGGGAAGTGGTATTGAGGTTCCATTTTTATTACTATATTATGAACTCTTTTATGTGGTACAAGGTGAGATATAGTTATAGTGAGGATGGGAAATTATTATATCAGATTAGGTGGCGAGTTACATTTATTTTTTATTTAATAAGATTTAACATTATCTTTTATCTTCTTTGTGAGAGAATCTGAGGTGGATCATATGTATTATACCTACTATTCTCACCATACATATATATAAAATGTTTTTAAGTGTATTATGAGTAGTTTGATGATTGGGCTTCATGTTTGATGTTGATTTTATGTCTTCATACTTGTAGTTCCTTTTTATTTATATAAGTTCTTATTTGACATTACATAAATGTACAAGGGTTGTTTATTTATATTTACGAGTAGGAGATAATTGGTGTAATTTTTTTATCACTTCTTTCTCAACCCCTTTTAAAGGGTAATGCCTCACATTTATATGTATGATTTAACTTTTGGGCTTTCGCCCCCCCCCCTGGGGTGTTGGAAGACGGCTTCGATCGTCGTTATCTCTCTTCTATCATTTGCAGTCTAGGAGAGGTACTATTTGGGGGGTGGGGTTCATGAAAATAAAATTTACGGTTTTTTAATATATTAAAATTTGGCTATAAACACTATAACTACTACATGTTAAGTTACCATTTAATTGATCAAACTTAAATATTTAATAATACACCTCACCAAATACAACATAAATAAAAAATATCATGTAACGACCCAAACTATTATCAATAGAATTGTTTTACATTATATAATAATTGTTTATTGTGTAAAAAAATACATACCATGAGGAAATCAATAAAAAATCATTCTTATAAATGAATAATTAATTAATTGAGATTTTAATAAATTAAGGGTCATGCCCTGATAGAATAGTTACGTGACCCTTTTAATAGTAACATAACCATTAGGAATTTTAATTTGGCCAATATATATGTAGCCTCATATATTAAAGTACAAATAAAATTTATGTATCTTATAAATGATAATATGGTATAATTATATCAGAGTATAAGTAAATAATTGTTTTAGAAATTATTAATTAAGTGTTGGTATTTTTATAAAACATAAATTTATATTTATATTTAATTAATTAATATAATAATTTAATAAAAATTTTAATTTCATAAAATATATTCATAAACTAACATTATTTTCTTATTGACCAAATTAAATTTCTATAAAGGAAAGGGGAAACAGTTCACAATACAAGACGAGGAGGGAGAGGGAGAAGAGACTACGGTGGCCAAAATCAATGGAGACTGAGGGTGTCCCCCTTGATTAGATTGAATCTTTTGGGTTTGAGGGTGAGCAGGGTGTATAAGCAGACTAGGTTGGGGCCGAGTACCTCAAGGGAGGCAAGATGATCTGCAACTTGGTTTCCCTCGGGCCAGGTGTGCATAACTTTGGTGTCGTTGCTGAGAATGACACTACATTTTCTGGTGATTTAGATGATGGACCATGGAGTTGGGAAAAGACTGAGTAGGGTATCATGGAGGATTTTTGAATCTGTTTCCACCTCTGAAATGGTAATATCCTTTTGCAGGTAGAGGCTTAAACTCAGAAAAAGAGCCTTGGATTTGGCCTGGAGTGAGGAGTTAAGGCTCATGCTCGAGGAGAATGCAAAGAGGGATGAGCCATGTGAGTTTCGAACAACCCCACCACCTCATACGATCCCCATGCAGCAAGATCTATCAGTATTGAGTTTAAGACCCCTAGAGGGGGGATTCCATCAAACCCAGTGGCCTCTTCTACTGCTGGTGTTGAGATGAGTGCCATGAGATCGCACATGCATCCCTTGAAGAGAGGGAGCTTCCTTTTAGTTGATGAGGAGATGGGACTAATCAATGAGGAAGCTTTGCATCCTGATGATGATGGAATTCCCAGTGGATTGTATTCCATAATTTTTTATCATGTTCCTGGCTTGCCAAATGCACAAGCACACGACCTGAAGAATCAAAGAACGAGCCACCTTCTTCGGTCTGCTGGCTCCCGAACCATGAAACCACCTGTCCAAGAAATAGAGGTCTGCCAAATTGTAAACAAGGAGACTAGTGAACTCCCAGAAGAAACTCCATAGAACCCTGGCCCAATCTCCATTGAATAAAAGATTATCAGAGCTTAACTCGTAGCAAGATTTGTAGCAAGAGCATCGAGACACAGATGAGATACTACAATGTTTGATATTCTCATTAGTTGGAATGGCATTACATCTGACCCTCCACAGTAGGAAGTTTTATTTCGCAGGGATGAATTTTCATCATAAGGTATCACTCCAACAGTCAGCAGGCTCTGAAGGATCATGTATGCGATGATAGTCTCGAGAGTTGAAGGTTCATGAGGAGGTGGGGTGAACATGCATCTATCAGGAACCGAGGGCAGCTCGATGAGGTTGTAGGTGTCCTATTGTTCCTCGTTCAACACTGCCTTGAAGAGGGCTGGATACAGGCTGGCTTCCCTGAATGTGATATTGGGGGTGGGGTAGCCAGGAAACCCAATCACCTTCCCAATCCAATTGTGATGTCGTAAAGATACTTCTCCTCTCCCGATGATCCCTTGAGAGTGTGGTTGATGCTCATAGATGAGATGAGATATAATGGACCAGAATGAAGTGCCTCAACTGTCCACCAGGGGATGTGAACCGAACTGGGAGTGCGTGTATTTTCACCACAATGTGCGATGTTCCAGGACATCCCATTCCAACATTTCTTGCATACAGTCCCATGTATCGACTAGGCTGTGCAAGTTGATGTCACCATCCCTAGTGGGCCTTTTCGTCCTCCACCATGAAGCCCAGTGACGTTTCCCTTCAGCAATAGGATCCCAAAGGAAGTCATCCAGAAGCTTATCGATATTATTGATGTTGCCTTTTGGGGCTTTGATAGTGGAGAGAGCATGAACAGGGGTAGCTAAAAGAATTTTGTTGATGAGGGCAATGTGGCCACAAAAGGAAAAGTATTTGTTATTCCATTTGAGGATACGATCTGCAATTTCTTTGAAGAGATAATCAAAATCCCAGATCTGTAATATGCCAGGGGAGAGAGGGGAACCAAGGTAATCCATGGGAAAGGATCCACTTTTTATGGTGAGACTGCGCTGGATTACAGAAGACTACCTGGGGGGTGCATTTTCTGGAGATGTAGCAGAGGCTCCTATCTATGTTAATAACCTGGCCACTCTACTGTTAATACATCTCAAGGAGGGAATTGAAGCATCTAAGCTAAGACACATCTTCATTGATGAAGATGAGGGTGTCATCCACGAACATTAGGTGGGAAATTGGTTGTTCTCCAATTTCTCTCTTGCTGGTGCTCCAATGGATGAGACGGCTGAGAAAATCTTGGGACAAGATGAATATGGAAGAGGATATCGGGTCGCCTTGCCTCAAGCCGTGAGTAGATTTGATGAAACCAAATCACATTCCTATGAAAGAGACTGCCATCCACGCAGAGAAAAAACATCTGAAAATGAGATCAATATTCCAATATGAGAATCCCATAATTCTTGGACCTTGTTAATGAAGCCCCACTCAATGAGATCAAAGGCTTTGTTTATGTCTAACATGATATCAATGTTGGATCGATGGGTTTTGGAATTGATATCTCTGATAATTTCTTGAGCGATAGCGATGGCACCTTGAATGGGGAGACCCCTCACAAACCAATATTTCTCTAAGGAAATCCACCGAGGAAGGTGAGAAGAGATACTAGCATTAATGATTCTCACAAAGATCTTGTATGGTATGTCTCATAAGCTAATTGGTATGTAGTTCATAAGGGAGGAGGGATTCCTAGTTTTAGGGAGGAGGGTGGTGGTGGTGGCACACACGACCCGTGTCAATCTACCACCCTTGATAAAATCTTGAATGGCCTGAATAAGGTTAGCCTTAACCACATCCCACGAGGCTCTATAAAAAGAGCCCGGGAAGCCATCAGGGCCTGGGGAGCTATCAAGGTGAAGGCTCAGCATGGCATGATGGTCCAACTTTTCATCGGGAATGGAACTCATCTCCTCATTACCCTGATCAGAAACGCATGAAGGGATAACCTCGAAGATCCGGTTGTATGTTATAGTGTACCCATTAGGCATCTGAGAGTTAGGGCCGACAAGAAAATCTTTGAAGTATGATAGGGCCAGGGCTCCCACAACTTCTCTGTCATCTGTATAAGATCCATAATGTAGAAGAAGATTGGGTTTGATCAGCCTCTTGTACACTTTGATGCATTCATGAAAAAACATAGTATTTTTGTCCCCCTCTTTGATCCATTTAATGCGTGAAGATTCTTTTGCTAGTCTTTCATGGGAAAATAGCATTAATGCCAGGGAACCATTTCTACTAGAGAGATCTTCAAAGGTGCACTCATTCCATGCCTCTTCAAACTTCAGCTCAAGGCTTTCCACATCCCGCAACATTCCATTAATGGAACTATAGAGGGGGGGAATGCCTTTCGTCCAGACCTGGAGGTGAGTCTTAAGTTGCCTCATTTTAGAATGAATGGAAACCCATGTGTGACCTTGAGAAGATGTATTCCAAATATCACGAACCATGTCCTGATACCCGGGTATGTTGGCCCACTGCTCGTGGAAACAAAACCGTTCAAGAAGATCCTTCCCAGAAGAAATCTAAACCAAATGGGGGAGTGATCAGAAATTCCACATGTAAGATGATAGACCATGGTATTTGAGAACAAGGAAGTGGCATGTACATTGGCCAGAAACCTTTCCATTCGACTCCATGAGTGGTGAGGGCCCCTGTGATTATTGTACTAGGTGAAGTTATCACCTGAGAAACCGAGATCAATGAGGCCCTTCGCAGCCACAAACTGGGAAAACTCCCTGTTGTCCATCCTCTGGAAAGGGATTATACCTTTCATTTCCTCTAATTTATAAACTACGTTGAAGTTGCCTCCAACAAACCATGGAAGATTGTCAGGATTGAAGGTTTGCAGGTCGGACCAGAGAGACTCCCTTTGGAGGGGGTCACAGCTTCCGTAAACAAAGTTCAGGAGGAAGGAGGGGTCACCATGGGACACCTTGGTAGTGATGAATTTATTTCTAGATTGGGCCGACTCGAGGGTGTAGTTCTTGTGACAGAATGGTGTGGATTTTTTAATTATAAATTTCAAAAAAAATGTTAAGGATATTTTTCAGTATTTTTCTAAAATAGTTGAATTTTTTGTGAATAAAGAAGTGCAGTAATTGTTGATATTTAGTAAATTATTAATTATTGTGTCATATATGATGTATGAATGATATAATACCATAATATTGGACAAAAATTCTTATTTTACTATAATTATTTTTTTGAATCAAAACTATTTGTAGTGTTGCGGCCTAATAATAAACTAATGAATAAAATAATAAAAACACTCCTATCCACAAACTATAAATATGACCCCTTATCCTCTCTCCTCCAAAACCATTAATCTTGAAAAATTTATACCCAATCTCCCAACGTATGTCTAGGATACTTTAGTCTCAACATAATTCCAAACGTAATTTTCCTTAGGAGGTTTTCATTGACAAGAAGTTCAAGAGGTAAAATCCTCTTCAGTTTTCAATAAATTTCTATTCACGTTATTTTATTTTCTTATTCTCTCCTGAAATCCCATAATACTAGTGGAATTATAACTCTAATATATTCTATATACTATAATTTTATAATGTTAATGGAAAAATCCATCATCAAACCTCTTATCCTTTACCTTTTATCCTAAAAATGAAAATTTCATTTGTGAGGTGTTGATTTATCACCTTCAAGGATAACATGTTTTCATTTTCATATACTACCTTCAAGGATGGTTATAGAAGCATTAAAATGGTTGAAATAAATTTTAAAATGTATTTTATCACCTTTTTATGTCCTTGAACTAACATATATACATAATTTTAATTAATAAATCATAACGACTTCATTGTTATGAAAAATAGAAAAATTAATCTAAACGACTGTCATTAACATTGTATCTTATAAATCACCCTCATATCTGAAAATATATATATAAGAACAATTAAACTTATGGAATTTCATAAATAACATGTAATTTCAATTCTTTATAATTACACACATTTTACATGATCATTAATATATTTATACAAGTTAACCGATCATTAAAATCAAGAAAACAAACATTTATGATTAGTGAATTTAAACTATATACCTTAAAATAATGGCCATAAAATTGCTTAATAATGTTATAATAAATAAAATAAATGAGTAATATGTTTTGGATTTATTTATTAATGAATATATTTTGATTATACATGATATTAATTTGAAGAAATCATTCATACATAGGGTAAATAGATTCTCAAACACAATTTCCTTTCTTTTGGTTATTCATATTTCATGAAACAATTCAATCTGGATATAATTTTAATATTCATAATATAAAATTTCTTTATTCTATTAACATTATTTTTCTATTATATACATGTTTTAAATCTTTTTTTTTTCAAATGAAAATATGTTTCCAAAAGAACTCTTCTCTCTAGAAACAAATCTGTTACTTCTCAGAAGATTATTTTGTATTCAATCAAGATTGATTACTATTATACCATCTATGTTATTACAATTTTTTTTGGAACCCCCATGTTTATCAATGAATGTACTCTCTATAGATTTCTCATAAAACCCATTTCCATCCCATGTGTTATTTAATGGAAAATATTGTTATATATTCTTTGTGGCACGAGTGATTATGAAAATATTATGATGTGACAGGTATGACCAAAAATATATAGCGCTATAATTAATTGCGTAATTTGATTTGTCTCATGAGATTATGTGAAATATAAATTAAAATGATGCTAGATATTTTCATAGTGATGATGATTTTATGATTATGCGCATATTTAATTCATGAACATGATGTTGGATTTGTTCCCAACTATGTGTGGAATTTTTCCACTAAGATATGATGTTTTATTTTTAATTATTGAAACATTATATGTCTTTATATAATGATTTCTATCATAATTATAATGATGGAGCCATTTTTATTTTTTGATGATCACTATGTTTCTCACCCTACGTTATATTTGTTTATGTCTTTCTCTATCCTCTTACTGGGAGTTTAGATCACCACATTCTTCAATGTATATCCTCAGGTGATTAATTTTACTTAGGAGAACACAAGGGACACTAAGAAGCAAGATAGTGACAAATTAAATAATTTTTATGTTTTATTTTTAAAATATTATGAATGTTTTTAATTTTCTCAAGACACTAAACATTTTGATCCTAGTTTTTTACGCAATTATGTTATTTTTATTTAAAATTATTTAATAGTTATGTAAGTGAAAGTAAAATCTCTATAGTAGGTATCATTACATGGTTTAGGTATTTTTGGAATTAGTATTATATAGAATTTTTTAAAAAACTTATTATGAGACTAATTATATGTAATCAAGCAAAAATATTTGTTGTAGAAAAATTCTAAACATAAGGATCCCATAAGATATATATTTTGAGATAATTTCAAAATGGAATAAATTATTTATTCATGAATTGTTGACTTATGTTTTGTTCAAATATTTTTTATTTTAGAAAATTATGGGAACCAGGAGAAACCCGGCTAACAGCCTATGTGAGGGGAAATGTAGTGATTTCCAGAATAAAATCCCAAATTCCTTGGGTGGTGGAGTTAAAAATATTATGGTCATTATTACCCATTTGTCTTATACTATGAACAATAACCTAAATATTTTGGAATATCCTCTTCTCCCCAAGAGGGAGAAACTAAAAATTAATTCTTTTATGAGGTAATGACCCCAACAGTTTAGTTGATATTCTGATCTACTAGTCATAAAAAAGCAAGTCAACTCAATAGATAATATCTTGTCTGTGCTATTTGGTTATGATATGGTGAAAGTGACTCTGGTTGTTTATCATTTAGATTGAGAGATAGACCAATGGTAGGAGTTTATTAAGAAATCTTATATGAAGGATGGAATTTAATATATGCAGTGGGAAGACATAAATAAATTATTTCTTAATATGAATGTCCCTCAAACTCTTCAAAAAAATGATTGAGAGATAGTTAATAAAGTTGATGAAAAAATGAAGGATATTCTATCTTTGTTTATAAAGAAATTTTCACAATGATTTAAACATAGGTATCCAGTTTTTTTGTCAATAGTGATTGAAAAAATAGATATATTATTTAGTGGTTTAAAAATGCACCTTCTAAATGCTCTAGAAATTTGATACATCGAGAGTTATGAATAAGTTTTTTTATGTGCTCGTAAAGTGGATATGGAGTTTAGAGAACGGTCCCATGGTTATGGATATAAGAAACAAAGGATAGATTTTCAAGATGGTGGACCTAATGACAATGTCTGAAAGAGAACTCATCCACTCACATTACAAGAATGTTGGAATAAGTGTCATAGGATTTACCTCAAAGGGATGGGGAAATTCATCAAGTGTGGGAGAGAAATCACCCAAGATCTTGAATGTTGAGGAGACATGAGGAATCCAAACAATATAGTGGAGGAAATTAGATCACCACTGATGGCTAAAAGCTTAAACTAAAGGGAGAAATGTCACTATTCATGTTAGTGTACTAAATACCAAGACTCTGAGGGTAATTAGCGTCAACAACCACCAAATAAAATGGAGTAAGGGAAATCTTATTCCCTCAATATTGTTGATGTAGAGCCCAGAAATGATGTGGTGAAATGTAAACTGGTTATTTATTAAATAATAGTGAACATACTATTTGATTGTGTTTCTATAAATTCATTCATGTCTTTCAAGTTTAGTATAAATATTCAAAGATCACCTCAAAATATGTAGGCTGATTTATTTTTCAGAATAGAAAATGTAGAAATTATTGAATCCAATGTATATAACTCCTCCCCAGTTAATGTTTGTGGAGTGAACCTCCTAGAAAATCATATCTTACTTACTTTGGTAGATTATGATGCTATATTAAGAATGGATTTGCTATATTTATACAAATCCAACAACACCTGTCAGGAAAGGGATATCACTCTTCACACCCGAAGGAATCCCACAATTATAAACTTCAAAATTATCACCTAAATTGTGGATATTATTGTCTTATTAGAAAGAATATATAGTTATGATTATTGAGACAAGGGATGTAATAATTTTCAAGGACATTCCCATTATGATGGATTACAAAGACAGGTTCCCTGAAGAATTACTTTGTCTTCCTGCTGATCAGGAGGTAGTGTTCTCTATTTTACTTATACCTTGATCTCTTCCCATGTCAAATCCACCATATTGAATGACCTCCATTGAGTTGGAAGAACTGAAGAGGCAGTTACAAGAGAATAAAGACAAGTATTTTATATGCCTAAGTGCTTCACTATGCGGTGCACCAGTCCACTACATCAATAATAAGGATTGATCAATGAGACATTTAATTGATTATATTGAGAAAAAAATCATGGTAAAGAACAAGTATCCCTTCCATGGATAGATGACTTTTTCTATTAACTATGTGTGTCCATTTTTTTCTCTATGGTGAAAATTTGGTTGGGATATCATAAACTAATGGCGAGGAATTAAGATATTACCAATTCATCATTTATAATAAGGCATAGACCCTATGAGTTCATATTGATACCTTTTGGACTCACTAATGATCTAGAAGTATTCATAGAGTTAATGAATACAGTCTTTAGATGTTAACATAAAAATTTGTGGTATTGTTAATAATGATATTCTATTATTCTCTATGATAAAGGAGGAATATGGGGAGTATTTGAATGTTATGATAAAGAACTAGTGACTGGATAAGATATATGAAAATATAGTAAATGTGAGTTCTGGATAGAGAATGTATCATTCATGGGTAATTTCATCCCTAGAAAATGAATTTTTGTGGACCCTTACTAGATAAATTCAATTGAAGAGTAGGCTAGGCGATAATCTGTAATTAAGATCCATAGTTTCCTTTGTCTAGATGGGTATTACCAGAGATTTTTGAAGAACTTATCATGATTTTGAAACCCACTAACCAAGCTATATTAGAAGGGACAATTTTTTTTGGATAAATTAAAGTGATGACTGCTTTAAATAGTTAAAAATAAGTCTATCACTATTAGAGTACCATACATCAAAAAAGTTTGAAACTCTTTGTGGTATAAAGTGTTGATTAAAAAAATTTAATAGACTATGTATTGATTAAAAATGAAAACGTGATATTATAAGCCTCAAGGAAGTTAAAAATTCATGATCAAAATATCATATGCATGATGTGGAGTTGGAAGTTTTTATCTATATGTTGAAAATCCGGCAGAATTATCTCTATAGAGAGAAGTGAGAAATATATAATAATCATAAGAAAATTAAATATATATTCACACGTAATGATCTTAATATGAACTAGTGAAGATGGTCAGATCTCTTTAGGGATTATGAATACAAAATCCCCTATCATCCGAGAAAATTGAATAAAGTGGAATATTCTCTAAGTTGAAAAGATCATGGTACATTATCAATGTAGGGAATTTAGAAGGATCCAATATTCTTCGATTTGAAAACTTTGGACATCGGAATCATTAAGAAAGTAACATCATAAATCCGTTCTCAAATTATTGATCAAACATCCATCATAGAGAAAATAATGGATTCTTTAAAAATGATCTGGAAATTTAGGAGAAGGAGGAAGCAATGAGAAAGGGGAATTATATAGAGTAAAAAACTGATGATGAATGAGTTTTAAGATTGGGGTCAAGAATTTTTGTACCATATACTCTAGAGATAAAGAAAGATATTTTGAGTGATGAACATAGATCAACCTTCTTTATTCACTGAGGGATCAGAAATATTTATCGAGATCTATGATATCACTATTGGTGGGATAATATGAAGAAGGAGATCGCTAAATATATATCAAAGTTCCATGTATGTGAAAAAGTGAAGGCTGAAAGAAAAAAGTATAAGGGGATGATGCAAGAAATACCCATACCAAAATGGAAATTGGAAAACATCACCAAGGACTTTTTTACCATACATCTGAAGATATCTAGTGGAAAAATGCTATATGGGTTATTGTTGATCCTCTCATAAAGACATCTCACATTCTAAAAATTTGAGTTGACTTCTCACAAGGTCAAATTGGATGGATATACATTAGATAAGTGGTAATGATCCATGAAGTACCACTATCAATTTTATCAAATTGAGAGCTGCGATTCATATCCACATTTTGGAAAAGTCTCCAACATTATCTAAACACCGAGTTGAACTTTAGTAAAGATTATCTTCCGAAAACTGATGGCCAATATGAGTGGTCTATTCAAACTCTACAACACATGTTGAGAGAATGTTCTATGGGATTAAAAGGAGGATGGGACCAAAATATTCTTCTAAATAATTTTTCTTATAACAACTGTTTAAACTTGAGCATCAAAATGAATCGATATGAATCCCTCTAGGGTAAAATATGTAGAACACCAAAATTATAAGAAGAATTTCATGCACTTAAGATGATAAAACCATAAATGGTTGAAGAAATGTGGTAGAAAGTGAAATCCATCCAATAGTACATGACTGAATCCCAAAATTGATATAATATATTTGCAAACGATCGTCGAGAAGACCAAGAGGTTAAGGTTAGATACTTGGTATTCCTCCGCATATCTCCATGGAATTGGATCACGATATTTGGTAAGAATGTAAAGCTAATTCCTAGGTACATTAACACATTTGAGATTCTTGATCATGTCAAAGTTGTTTCCTATCAACAATAGCTTCCACCAACCATGTCACATGTACATGTTTTTTTCCATGTATCTCTCTAGAGGAAGTACATTTGATATCCCTCACACGTACTAAATCTTGAGGTGGTATAATCGGAAAACGATATCTCTTATGAGGAGTGGCCAGTGGAGATATTAGATCATAGTGATAGAGTTCTACACAACAGGACTACTAACCTGGAAAAAGTGTAATTGTGGAACCATAAGCATCAAGAGGAAACATGGGAACTTCAGGAAGCGATGATGGCGAAATACACTCACTTATTTATGTAAAAGAAAATATTGAAGGAAAATTCCAAAATGGGGGAAGAATGTAATGACTGAAACATTTTGTGAATTTAATTGTTTCCTTTCTTATAATTATTTAATATAGTATAAAACACATACATATAATGGATAGCCAAACAAAAACTTCATTCTCATAAATAAATAATTAAATATTAAATATTTAATAAAATTAAAGAAACTATCCTGATAAAAATGTAACCTTCCCCATAGAATAGTAACATGACCATTAAGAATTTTAATTCAAAAAATATAACAGTAACCTCATCTATGAAAGTATAAGTAAATGAAATATTTTAGAAATTATTAATTATGTCATGGCATTTTTATTAAACATAAATGTTAATTTATAATTTTATAATTAATATAACTATTTAAAATAAAATTTATTTAAAAAAAAGATTCACATATTAACATTTTTTCTTTTGGTTATAAGATAATTTTAGGATACCTTAATTAAAATTTAAAAGTGTCATAAATCAGTTTTAATTTTATGCTCAGTAATTTTTTTAAAAATGACGATTTTAATTAAAAAATATGATCATATTTGTAAAATTATTTTTCATATATTAGAGGTCATTTTTTAAAATAAACATGTATGAAAATGGATAGGGTGAATTTTTGGGATTTTTCTAAAATAGTTGAATTTTTTGGTGAATAGTGAAATACAGTAACATACGATATTTAGCCAATACATGAATTATTGAGTCAGAGATGATGTATGGAAAATGAAAGATCATAATATTGAACAGAAATTATTCTATTACTTTATTTATTCATGATAATAAAAACTATTCAGAGTCTCATTCCAAAATAATAAACTAATGAAAAAAATATTTGAAAATACTCCTCTCCTCCCAATATAAATACCACCCCTTATCCTCGCACCTCTAAGGACCTGAAGATTTTATTAATTCTCCCTAATCCTATTCCCAATAACATTACCCATATCTATGATAATTTGGTGTCAAAAAAAGTTCAAATCCAATTTCCATAATGAGGTTCTCAAAGAGAATAAGTTCAAGTTGTAAAATCCACTTCTATTTTCTTTTAATTTATTTTCATGTTCTTTTCTTTTGTTATTATCTCTTTACATATGCTCATCCAAGTGGCACAATAACTTAATTTACTTATTTATAATATAATTTAATTGTTTAATGGAATAATACTTCATCAAGCCTCCTTTTCTCTATTCGTTATCCTAAAAATGAAAACATCGTCCGTGACATGTTTCTTTATTTCCTCCGAGGACGACAAGTTTTCATTTTACATTACAATATAAAACTATGGTCATAAAACTATCATAATTTTTGAAAAAAGTTATAAAATTTATGTCTTAATCTATTTTATGTTCTGAAACTAATATATGTAGATAATATTAAATATTAAAACAAATTGAATTAATTGTGACCGAAAACTGACACAATTTATCTAAATGGTTATCATTAACATTTTATCTAATAAATAAAACTCATATTTGTAAAAATAATAACATATAAGACCAATTAACTTCAAAAAGATCACAAATAATATTTAATTTCAATTCTTGACAATTACACCCATTTTACATGATCTTTGATACATATATATAAGTGTAGCGATCATGAAAACAAGAAAATCAAACACTTCTAAACATTGAAATTGAACTCTATAGATCGTCATAAAGGTTATAGAATAACTAAATAAAATTAAAATAAATCAAATAAATTTATAATAGGTTCATTATTTGTTAATTAACTAATCTATTTATATTATATAGTATAATAATGTGAATAAATAATTCAGACACAAGGTAAGGGGATTTGCAAAACTAATCTCTCTTCTTTTGGGTTATTCCTCTTTCTTTCCAAATTTTTGTGTGGATGTTCATTTAATATTAATCAAATATAATATATTTTTTACTAACTTTTATTTTCTTATATTTACATGTTTCAAATCTGATTTTTTGAAAAATGAAATGATTTTTATAAAATAGCTCTTTTTTCTGAGAAACATATCTTTTACTTATATTGAGATTATGTATTCTTTACTCAATATTGATGACTATTATACCATGTATGTTAATAAATTTTTATTTTTCAAACTCTTTTTTATATTCATGAATGTTTGGTTTATAAATTTCCCATGTAATAAATTTCTATTCCATGGGATATTTTATGGAACATATTGTTATGTGTTCTTCGTGGAATGCATGATTATGTAAATGTTATGTTGTAATAGGTTTTCCCAGAATTATATAGCACTCCAATGCATTGGTCAATGTTATATATCTCATGATGTAATGTGAAATATGCATGAATATGATGTTAAATTTTTTAACAATGATGATTATTCTATGATTGTTCACATATGTTATGTGTAAACAAGTTTCTAGCATTGTTCACTACTATGCGTGTTATTTGACCACTAAGACATGATGTTTCTTTTGATGAATTTTAACATTACATACCTTTATCTAATGCTTACAATCATGATTATGATTCTGATACCATGAATATATTATGATTATTGTTATTTTAATTACCCCATGTAATATTTATTCCTGTCTTTCTCTATCAACTTTCTAGGATTTTAGCTCACCCATTAATTTGATGTATATCCTTAGGTTATAGGCTATACTAAGGATAACCCAAGGGACACTAAGAAGATATATAGGAATAAATTAAATGTTTTATGTTTTATTTTGTAAATGTTAGGTAAGTTCATAATTTTCCCAATACACTAAACCTTTGGATCCTAGTTTTGTAATGTTATTATGTTGTTTGTCTTTAAAATGATATAATAGTTCTGTAAGAAAAATCAGGTTCACTATATATCATATAAACTACTATTTTTAGATTATTTTCAATGAGGGTAGAACATTATTTTAAAGGAAACTCCCCCACTTTCAAATTATTCCTTTACTATATGGATTGGTTGTGAGAGGCCACCCTCTCATCTTCCACTACCTACCACATTTGCGATGGGGGGTGGAAACTACTCTTAGAGAAAACACTACTTATATATGATATTTCATGAAGTAAAATACATATAATAATGACGTTTACCTAACATTTTATTTCAATACATATGTATTATTATTCAAATACCTATTGATAAAAACATGAATGATAATAAAAATAAAGGTGAACTATACTACTTTCTTATTAATCGATTCTAGATCCACTCAAATCAAACTAACACATTATAGGGAAATGATTTAGATAATATTTTATAGATGAGAATAGGGGAATTCAATTTAGTAAATATTAAATTATCTAATCTATCATGTAACAATTCAATCAAAATCAACATTTTATATCCATAAATATACCATATACAAAAAATAAATTAACTAATTCATGAGTGTGGGGTACCAGATGAATTAATACATTGATGTATTAAATTTATACATTAAAATTATTTGATGAAAATTACATAATTAAAGAAAATCAATGTTTTAAATTTAACATTATCCCACTTAGATATTTTTAGAAAATTAATAGATAAATTAAATTTTTAAACATGTGTATCAATTAAAACAAGGCACATTATATCCCAAAATATGACACATTAACTCTCTATATATAATATATAATATGTATAAGACTCATATTTATTAAACTATTTATAAAAGAAATTTTGGATAAATAATTACACAATTATTTAAAGTGTACATATAATTTTAGAAATGGTCAAAGAATCATGAAATCATTAAGAGAAAAAAAATTCAAAATCACATCAGTACAAAATATCACCCAAAATAAAAATGTATTGATAAAGTTTCAAACTCTTAGTAACCCAAAATATTGGAATATGTAACCAAAATAAAATGGGTAATGTAACTCTATAAAACAAATCTATTCAATAAACCATTACCTACAGAGATAGGTTGACACGATATTTGTAAAAAGATGCCTAATTCTACTCTAATACATTAGATAATTATCCCTGAAAAATGTATTTTATATTAAAAATTTATTTACATGAATAAATTATTTATATTGAGAGAAATACAAAATAGATGAATTATTATAATAATACATAAGTGTCCTTCATAGGCATTTATAAAATCAGATATCAAAGTTTAATCTATATAGATTGGAAAATATATTTATCATAAAAAAGGGACTCTAATTCCATGGTATATATAGATATAAGATTTTTTTACACTCATATACTAGATAAACCCTCCATCCAATATAAAGTAAATCTATAAGATGGATTTTCATAGGCGAATCACCCAACAAAATCACAATAAAAATTAACTATAGTCCAAAATTTAATCATGTTTTTCATATTTTATCACAAAATTTTTCATTACCTATAAATTTATAAATACCATTTTCATTAATTTATAGAAACACAATACCAAATTACTCAAATATATTCCCAAAACATTCACAAAAAAATTAATATCTAGGAAAAAAACATGAGTATAGATAAAAATTATAATGAAAGAATAATATAATATATGTTTTCATATTATTTCTATATTTCCAAAATGGGTTCCAAAATATGTGTGGAAGAACATATGTTAAATTTCATCGTAATATTTTTAATATATCCCCACAGTGACTACACAAGAATCCATCACAACTTATCATAATGAATTTGGATGCCTAATAATACAACACTAGGCTATTTTATATTGAAGTGATTATTAATTTTGTGTTAATGAAACATTTTAACATATTTAGTATCCATAAGTATGTTTTTGAAATATAAAATGTAAAATTTCTCCCTCAAGTCTGGAAACAAATGCACCAATTTTATGAATCCACCCTAAAACCAAATCAATACTCGAGGATTAATTATTATCATCAAAACATTATTCTATTTGAAATTTTGGATACATAATTCAATGATTTTTCCTCATTTAATCAATAAAAGAACAATTTAATTTTCATAAATATTTATGTAGTAAAAATAAATGATTTCAAATGCATTGTTAATTTTTTTCAGAAAATTATAACTATTATAGTTTTCTATAAGGGTGAAAAATAAAATAGTTATAATATGTTGATATAAAAAATTAATTTCATGAAAAATATAATATTGATATATTATATCACATTATAATAAATTATAAAATATGTATACCATCATCATCTTAAAAATGAGGACCCCATTCCATTGTAGAGGAATTAAAACATTTTGGTGTCTTATTTTTATGTGGAACTAAATCTAATACTAATGTGTAACACCTCGTGTCTCTATTATATTATTTAAATTAATTAAATTTTGGTGGAAATAAATTTTTTTGAGTTTTGTTTTTTTGATTTGGAGATTCATCTATTTTATGGGTGTCTCATAGTTATCCCACATGGTCTGGTAAACTTTTTGATAAGCCTGAAGGCATGATAAATTTTATTATAGATTCATTTATCATGGTTGGGGCTTGGTTTTCATAACTATACATCCAAATCATTTGAGGGTATAGTGGGTCTCTATTTTATCCCTCATGGTTGGAACATGTTTTACCAAACTATTTGGAAAAACAATATATCTTATCCAGGATTTAAAAGTTTGAATTTCCATTTTTTACCATGTTCAAATTTGATGGATTTACCCTTTCCTTTCCCATATTGTTTATTTTATCATTCTAGGTTATTCATATTGGGGTATATCCATAAATTTATCATCTATAATTTTTCCTATAAGATTCAATTATAAGTTGTTTTCTTTAGTTAAACCCCTCTATTCACATTTTTATCCATTCTTCCTGCATATTTCTTCCAATTTCTCTTATTTTACTATCTATCTTGACCCATATGGGTATCTAGGATGATATTAGTTTATGGGGTTTCTTTAATGTAGGTATATTATTGGTTTTAGGATTTCAAGGTTGGTCTATATGCTTGTTTGAGCATTCAATTTCATTGGTGATGTTTTTTGGACTATCATGAGGCATTAAAACTTATTTCAAAGAAGGTTTGTTTTCCACTCTAATTAATTTTCATTTTTTTGAGTTATTAATGATCTTAAAGGATTTTTTTTCAAATTATATATATATATTTGATAGTTATGGAAAATGTTTTAAATTTTCAAATTTTAATCACACATAGTATAAATGGTTTTTATGCTGTTTTTAAGTCTTCAAGGAATGCTTGGATTTTAAGAACCTTATAAAAGTTATAAAGGTTTTTAAAAATATTTATTTATTTCTAAATATATTAAACCCATTTTGGGTAATGAAATGAATATACAAGTTATTTTTGGGACATTTTAGATGATTTATTATAATTGAAGTTTCCCTAGTTTTTTTTCTAGTGTGGTTTCAAATATGTTTTTTTGAAAATATTTTAGTATGTTTTTGAATGGTTATAAAGGACTCAGAATGTAGATTTGAATTTCAAGAAGGTCTATTTGGAACCATCAAATGGTTTTCATTTTGTGGGGGAGTGTAAAACCCTTTAGAACATCTTTTTTATTAGTATCTATTTGGGTTGTGATCCTAAGTGAGATGTCTAGAATTATTTGAATTTTAAATGATGTAATTAGGGTTGTTTCTTGTGTTAGAGTGGTAGGTGAGAAAATATTTTTGTTTTCATTTTATTTCATAGTGATTTGATTCTTCCAATGACCGGCTATAAATGTTTTTCATTCACGGGAAAAATGGGATAAGAGAGAGGTATAGGTTTATTTTAAACTAAATAATATTAATGATTCTAAGGTCCCCATAGGTGTAATATATTAAGGGGATACTGTGGGTGATTCATGATGAGTTTTGAATTATCTAGGTAGGTAGATTTTTTGGTTTTGGACATAACGTTTTCTAGTAGTAGTTATAGTTATTTTTGGAATATTTTTTATAGTCTCACCTTAGGATCAGGTGTGTCACCAACAATATTAGTTGGCACTAGATATGGTACTTCCAACTTTTATTCCATTTTCTTCCCCTAGTTTGGTTGAATTATATTATACCTTTTCTTGTGTGGTATTTTTATTTCAATATTAATATGTTCTATCATGTGGGTACTTGTTGTTCATTTTAAGTGATTTGACTTTATGTTATTAAAAGGGATTTCTTTGTAAATTGATCTCAAGGTGGTATATCTAAAGGAAATAAAAGGTTTTCATTTAAATATGGAAACATTTTATAAAAGATTCATTGATGTTTTATTTTTTAAAAAATAATATATTTTATTAAAAGAAAAAATATAGTTTTTACATAAAATGAAAATGGTATATTATTTATAATGTTATTCTTTCTCTTTAAAGCCTATTTTTATTTTGTAATTAAAACTAGCATAAATAAATTTTTAATTGAATGTAATTTCACATTATCCATGGAGAAATCATACAAGGAACATTTCAATCATGCCTAACATACACCAATTAGAGTGTGAAACTCTTATTGTTTATTCTCAAGTTTCCAACCGTTATATTTATTGATATATGTTCATAATATTCTGGTAGTGGTGGTATGGGATATATTCAGTGATTGTGAGTCATAAAGAGATGGGTAGTGGATGTTTTCATTTAGTTTAATTTTGGAATACTTTTACGGGTTTTATTAGTTCATAACTTCCTTATATGTTTTATAGGTTTAGGTTTTTGTGTTTATTCTTCTTCGATTCATATTTTATATGGGTTTTCATTATAAGTCATTTTCATTATGATGATTTATTATAACATAATAGGATGTTCATATTTATCTTTGTTATTAGGAGAAACCATTCAAAAGAGAATTTCCAAGATTCTTATAAACTAGTTTCCATCCCATGGGGATTGATAATTCCCATTGGACATTGTTTCTAATTGGGTCGTGTTCCTAGAATAGTGGTTTCTTGGTTCTATTCATGAAACAACAACATCATAGAATAGGTCATCAAAATGGTCTTATGCTCTGGTAATTCCATTTTATTATTTGGGGTGTGTCTTGGTAGAAATGGGATTAGAATAATCAATTGGACTCAAGTGGTAGATCACTGATGGATTCTTGATCACCATTCTCCATGGTGAAACTTGAGTGGATAAGGGAATTTAGGGTTTTTATCTTGACTTTATAAAATTTTTATTTTTTTAAAATTTTGATAGTATATGATTATATATCAATCCAAATTGAATGTATCGATAAATTTTGGCATCTTCATTGGTTTATGAGGTATATATTGGGAAAACTAGAGTTGTGTGGTTTGTTTAAATATTCTGTAAAATAGTGTAGAGCCCATGAACTATAGTTTTTATGAACATCATAGAGCATGTTTCTTAGTTAGTACATGGATCACTAAAAAATGATGTCAAACCCTGAATAACTATGTTTCTCACCCTTATACTTTTTCATGTTCGTTTTTCTCTTAGAATAAACTATAATGGTGTTTACCATTAGTGTGAGTATATTTAAGGGATATTTTATTATATAATTTAAATTATGAGATTAATTTTTTATTAATTTATATTATTTATTATTTCAATATTTCTTTTTATTGTTAGTTTTATTTTTGGAAAACTATTTTTGGGATAAAAATGTGATTCTTTTGGTTTTACTTTGAATAATTTTGACCCACACGGGATGTATTCAATTAATTGTAGTGTGTTTTCAAATGGAACAAATTTAAAATTATATTATGTGGGTGTTTCTTAAAAGAAAATAAATTTTTATAAGAAATGGTATCGGTTTATATTTGTGTTATATTATAAGATTGGATTTAGTGATTTTAAAAATTGAGTGATATGTTTTAGTAGTGATAAAATTTTATAAGTTGAACATTTATCAAACAAAATGGTTTACATTTTTATTAAATAATTATGATCTAAATTTATTCCACATTATATTTAATTTTTTATAGAGTTTGTTGATTTTATTTTTAGGGAACGAGTTGACTAAGTTTGTGTTTTATATTATATACTGTATGACTTCTATAGAATATTATAAGAAGTGTATGAATTTGATTCATTGGAATGGTCTTCAGGATGAGCCTTCTCACCATTTAGAGTTCGGTTCCTTGCTTCTAGACTCCACCCAAACTCAAGACTGAGTTGTAAAGTTCAAATTTTCCTAGTCTTTGGGACCCATCTAGGACTTCCTAAATCACTATTTTCATTCCATTTATGGTGATCAAGGTCCTATTGAATAAA
Source organism: Viscum album (assembly GCA_963277665.1). Classification (NCBI taxonomy): domain Eukaryota; kingdom Viridiplantae; phylum Streptophyta; class Magnoliopsida; order Santalales; family Viscaceae; genus Viscum; species Viscum album. Next base: position 1,220,205,923 of record OY728130.1, read on the forward strand.
TTATGTGGCTCTAAGGTATTGAGGTAATATTTTATTCTATTAAAACCCCTAAATATTCAAGGGTGAAGACCAGTGTCACTTTTTAAAAAAAACTTATCCTTGTGTTGTGGTAATATATTGTTACTTCTAAAATATATAATTTAATGTATTAGGTTTTTAAGGTAAAAAATCATTCCAAGGAAATATCCTAAATGATGTGAAAACAAATAAGTCCATTTTGATCAAGATCTATAATTAAGGAGAGTGGGTAGTGAAGGAGTATACTGTCTGTTTCCCTAAGATAGTTTTATTTTCTATAAAGGTCATTATTGATGATAAATTAATATATCATTGTTTAAATGGTCGTATTCACCTATAATTTTGAGATGAAATAGTTATGTAAATAATAACCACATATCATGAAGCAGTTCGGATGTCCTTGTCAGTGGAAGCTGGTCAGACAGTACCACCCCTTTATTGGTGTTACCTCAATATTATTTTTTCCAAGTAGATATGTTTTATCTAGTTTGAAGTAGTCATTAGTTATGACTGATTCATAAGGTATTGTTAAATGGTGTGTTTAGTCATAAAGATAAAATTAGGTGTCTAGTGTGCTTCTAGTATAGAGAGCTAAAGCATTCTAAGATGTATTATTATAAATATCTAAGAGTCTATCATTAATATGGTAATTGGAACTATATTTATAGGTTTTATAATATCAATTACTAAAAGTATAATTTTTCAATGTAATTTTGGTTTTAGTACGTTGGTTTTTTGGGAAATATTTTTTATGGTTGAGAAAATGGATGAAATCTTGGAATATCAATGGATTGATCTTTATTATTGGTGTAAAATTTTGAATTTCTGGGGGTGGTTTGTCTCTTTAGGTTTTTTATTAAAAATTTTTATGTTTTTTATAGTATGTTTCATGTGTTTAGGATAGATTATTATTATATGGGATATGTATTGTCCTTGATTTTATTCTTTTGTAACTACAAATGGTCAGATTCCTAATAGATTGAGCACTTAAAGAATTTTGTTTTATTGTGACAGGCTTGTCTTTGGGTAGAGTTTTTAACCCTTGGTTTTCCTTTTTGGTATTTTTTAACCCAATTTGATAACCTATGTTGTTTTTTAATGTGTTATTATAGTGTGTAGTTTTCTATTTAGTTATGGTTTGGTGTGATTGACGGAATTCTAGCTAGTCCTTATTTTGGGGATTGTTAGGTGTTTCAGATTATCATTCACGATTGAAGAAGAGGTATTATTTATTTCGGTATTTATATATGTATCATACTTATAAGTAAATTTTTATTATATCTCTACCTTTTATATAAATTTTTAATAATTGGGAGACCTATGGTTCCTCTATTTCCTCCTTGAACCTCAGGTGTTGGGATTTTGGATGAGTTGTTCTTAGAGATGGGCAATAGTGTTTATTGATTTGTTATAAAACAATTTGAGAGTTCATCCTTTTGTCATTTTTTAACCTTTTTAGGATCCTCTCTAGTCTAACATCCCATCCAACCCACCTCTTTTATATAGGTTTTTGTTGAGGAAACTTTCCAGATACATCACTTTTAATATGAACTTTTTGGTGGTACAAAGTGGAATGTTTTAGATATTTTAAAACATGGTGGTACTATTATAATACTTATATTTATTATATTTGGGTTTCCTTACGTTTTTGTGACTTTTTAAAAAAATTATTGGTGATTTGATGATTCTCTTGGTGTTAAATGATTATCCACAATGGTTGGGTAAACCATGAAAGAAGTATTTGGGGGTGTTAATGTTTTTTTTATAGGAGTTTCATATGGTTATAAATTTTTTTAACTAACCCTGTGGCCAATGTATTGAGGGGGTAGTATGTTTCTAGTCAATAATTCATGGTTTGTGTGTTATTTATTAAACTGTCTGTCCAAAATGTTCAAGATTTCCTTGATATAAAATTTTATATTTCAATTTTCTCCTAATTCAAATTTAAAAGGGTTCCCCATTATTTCATATCTCTATTGGTATGAATAGGTTATGGTGAACATTATAGGATCGCTCCATCCCTTCCTCTTCAATCATTGAGCATCAAAGATTTGATTCCAAATGGATTTATAGTGGTAAACTCCTCTTTTCTTCTTATTCACCCTTCTTCATTCCCATTTCATCCAATGTCTCTTGGTTTCAATTCCTCACTTGAACCCTAGTAGAATTTGGGTAGAGATTATTATTTAGGGGTGGATCTAGTATGGGGATTTTCTTGTTTATGGGTTTCATGGGTCATGTCTTTTCTTGTTTGAACATATACCATAGAATGTTAATCATTGTGGACAGTCATGACGTGTTACCACTTGGTTCAATGTAAGTGTTTTTTTTCACTCTATTTATATGGAAATTTTTTGTCTTCTTCGTTATTTTAAAAGATTTGATTCTACTTTATATATATGTTTGATAGTAATTATTATTTTTTTAATATTTGAAAATTATTTTGTACTTGAAATAATCCATATTTTATGGGGGTTTTCTAGTTTTAATGGAATATTTGAATTCCAAGATTTATATAAATGTTTTAAAGGATTATTTTAAAATAATTTTGTATTTTTTAAGATATTAGACAATTTTGGGTTGTGAAATTAATATATGAGTGATGCTTTGGACATTTAAATTTATTTTCTTAAAACAAGGGTTATTTCTCTAGTTAATTTCTACTATATTCTCAAATAAATTATTTATAAAATGTTTTAGAAATATATAAAATAGTCTTAAATGACTCAACATCCCAATATAGTTTTCAAGATGTATTTTTTGGTGGTGTTTAGAAGCCTCTATATCCCTCAGTTTTATTGCTTTATATTTGGCTTCTGATCCTGAGGGGGATATCTTGGATTCATTGAATTTTTATTAATGGAATTGAGGTTTTTTATTTTTAGGGAGTTATTGGTGAGCTAAGTTTTATGTTTTTGTTTAATTTCATTCTAATTTTATTCATTATATGTCCAACTAAAATTTTTTTCTTCCTAAAAACCATATCTTAAGATATAGGTTTATATATATGTTACACTAAATGGTTTTCTTACTTCTAATGTCACATTAGATGTGTTCTATTCCCAGAATAGTGGGGGTTCATCATGAAAAAGCCTATGTTACTTAATTAGGTAGCTTCTGTGTTTTAGTATGAATAATTTACTACTAGTTGGTTTAATGGATTGGTAATGTTTTGGAATATCACATATTAGGACCTAGTGTATCACACATGATATTATTGAACTCTAAATAGGTAACTCCCATCTTGTATTCCCATCATATACCCTAACAAGATTGACTTATCTGGTACCCATTTTTGTGTGGTATATGTATTTCCCTATTGACTTGTTCCATCATGAGTGTGTGTGTGGTTAATTCTAAATGATGGGGTTTTACTTAATTAAAAATGGTTTCTCATAAATGGATTTCATTTTGATATTTTTTGACAAAAGAACATGGTTTCATTATTATATGGAAAATTTTTAAGAATGTTTCTATAAAATTATCATTTTAGAAAACAAACATGTTTTATTAATTAAATAAATGAGAGTTTTATGAAAAAGTAAAATGACATATTATTTTCTTTATTATATTACACATGAAAACTTATTTTTAATACATAACTAAAACTAGCACGAATTAATTTACCTTCAAAATTAATTACAAAAACTCTTTGGTGGGACAATAATAGGATTATTTTCTGTTGAAAGTGGGTGCCCTAGACCCAAATTGTATTGTACTTTGATTACTGTTACATGTATTCAGTTTGTTTTTATACATGCGTGTATCATTCCATGATAGTGTAGATACTTACGGATCCACTTCGATAATGGCCATGTCCTTAGATTACCTGTCACATCAAATGGTTATAGCAAGTCCTAGGAAATAATGAGAACCCTGAGATTCCATGACAGTAATCTTAAAGTAACATCCTATGATCCAATTACATCATTCTGAAAGGACATGGATGATGTGTGACCATCAGGTGCTGGGGGCTCATAAGCATTGGGACTTCTTCTCATGAAGTTCGCACTTGATGATATCTAGCTATTGAGATCATGAGTAAAGTCCCGCTTAATAGGAACACCACATGTTTCTGGTGTCATTGGTCGTTCTTATCTACGGACACGTGTAATGGTATCCTAACTTGAGATCATTATCAATGAATTTCATTTACTTACGTACATTTGATATAAGGCGAAAACCATTGCGACAAATTCGTGGTGAGGTAGTTTGTATTGGGTACATCATTAATGGCATGGAATTGATTGAATGATCAAGAAATGAATTTTCTCTTCTAATTTCAGGAAGATATATCTCGGGCTTGGTTGATTAGGATGGTTTCACCTTCAATAAATCCATGGCCATGGTATCAAAGGTAAGACCGTCCGGAAAAATCAACAAAAAAAATAAAGCAAATAAAAAATGATGACACTACTATGCATTCTGCTTTATTGAGATATCGATGATGAAGAGATTATATTACACGGACCGTGTTTATAGGATGGCAGTTGTTGCTTTGATTTTGCCTTATCTCTATAGGGGCCTCGATGGGTTGCTAGACCCTACTCTAGGTCGGTGGTATTATTCACTGCTATTGAGATAAGGGCCTAGAGGGTCACACACAATAGCGCCTTAAGAATCTACCCTACTCTTTGAAGAGGAATTTATAACATGGTGGGCCCCACCAAAGGGTCCGAGCACTATCCAAGTTCTATGGATCACCAAAGAATAAATAAATTCATTAATTATTCGAGTTTAGAATAATTCGTTGAATTTATTTATAACATGTATTGACAAGTTATATAGTAAATGCAAGTATTAATATTCTTCAAATGGATTTAAATATCCTAGGTTTGTTTAATATAATCAGGTGGAATGAGTCGAGTTAAAGACTCAAATTTATAACGTAATATATTTATATATTACAAGTAAGTGATAAATTATAAATATTATTTATTGCATATTTTTATTTATCATAAATAATTATTTATATCACTTATATAGCAGGCGTCTATTACACAGGGGTCAGGAACCTACACCGCGTGTTTTAAACACTCCCTATATAAGTGAGAGAGAGGTTCTCCCACAATTACTATTCATGTGTCAATATTGAGAGCTTCTCTCTCCTCCTAGATTCTAGAGATAAAGTCTCTCAAGCAAAGAAGGATCTTCAAAATCATCCATCTCGGATCAAATCTCCTTTGTGGTGATCGTCGCTGCGCTGAAGTGAGCGTCGAAGATCCGCGCTGGCACCCGGATCTTGACGAACGGTGCGTGTGCAGATTCGCGAGATGTGTTTGGACGATCTAGAGGGCTTCGATGTCAGAGTCTTCAAGAAATGATCGCTGGCGTCCTGCGGCAGACTTGCACACGACAATTCTGAACAAGGTAAATGTTCAGTTTAATTTTTCATGCTTTTTATAAACCTTGCAAGATCCTCGGACCAAGCCATTGACAAGATCACCGGAGTTGACAGGGATATGTCACTCCGGTGAAGAAAATTTTTTAAATTCCCGGCCCACCGACTTCTGTTGCGCAGTCCCGGTACCTAACAGTGGTATCAGAGCAAGCACAAGGTTTTTCTGAGTTAGGAAAATTAAAATACATTAAATTTAATTACGGGGTGTTAAAACGGTTCATTTGGATTTTACCGCACGTCGTTTCGATTTCTAATGATCAAGTTATTATCATTTAAATTTTTTAAACGGATCGACGTTGCAAGTTTTTTTGTTCATTTGATGTTTCTCTCAAATTGAGAATCAACATCAAATATATATTTTATTAAAAATATTTTATAATAAAAATATTTTATTAAAAATATTTTATAATAAAATATTTTATAATAAATATTTTATTATATTTTATAATAAAAAAATAAGACCAAGACCCCAAATTTGGGGTCTTCTTATTTTTTAAATAAAAGGGGAGGACTAAGACCATTAAGGGTCTTCCTCTTTTATTTATAAAATTTAAAAAAATGGGCTTGACTTATTTGTCTAAAGGAAAAATAAAATAAAAAAAGGAGGAGAAGACCCCTTTGGGGCCTCCTCTCACACAGCTGAACAAGGAGGGAGGCAAACCCTAGCGCCCCTCCCCCCCCCCCTCCGTCGGACCTCTCCCTCTGCCGGATCTGCTCTACGTCGAGCCGCCTCCGACTGGCCGTCGCCCTCCGCGCCAGCATCCCTTTCACCGGACTACCATGCCTGGCTGCCCTGATCCCTGCGTCGACCTCCTCCTCTCACACCGGGATCCCCTCCGCCAGACCGTCCTGCTACGCCAAACCGACCTCCCGCCTCACACCGGCCTTTTCCTCTGCGTCGGAGTTGTTCTGTCGTGCCGCCCCGAGCCCGTGCCGGGTGCCTGAGTCCATCCGGCCACCCCGAGCCTCCACCGGCCTCCTCCTCCATGCCATACTGGTTCTGTCCGGCCTCCCCGAGCCCGCGATGGCTGCCCGAGTCCGTTCACCCACCCCTAGCCCTCACTGACTTCCTCCGCAGCAGCAGAACGGTTTTGTCCGGCAGACCCGAGCCCGCACCGGACCGGACAGCAGCTTCGCCGTCTCGTCGGAGCAGCGGGCTGCCAACCATGTGGCTAGCTGGCCTCCTTCCATTCCCCTCGGACTATGTTATGAGATGTGGATGCTGTAGGAGTCTTTGGACACCGTGGTCACGCCGCGGTCACGGTGGGGTCACGCCGCGGTACCCTATTCCAGCACGACGTCATGCGGCGGTACGCAGTCCTGCCGGACTCCTCTCCAGCTATAGGTAACCCTGAATTAAATTAATTTTAATTAATTTAGTTTTTTAAATTAAATTAATCAAAATTAATTTAGGAGTTTAATTTATTTTAATCTGAAATTAATTTAATTTAAGTTTAGAAATAAATTAATGGTTTAATTTATTTTTTGGAATTAAAATTAAATTAAACAAATGGAACTGATAAAATAAATTATTTTAATTTAATCAAACTCATTTAATTTATTAGAACACCCTCGCATTATATAAATTTATTGAAATTTAATTTTATTGAGTTTTTACCCCAACTGGCCTTGAGCAAGTGATCGACCTGTTGATGTCTGGCATTTATTTATTTATTTAATTATTTATTCAATGCGTGTAATGATTGTAATATTTAATTAGATAAATGACGACCTTTGAATCATCTTTTAATTAAAATATATATAAGGGTCTGCGCATCCATTGCACTAGTTTTATTTTGTTCCCCAGACCCCCTCGCATGTATGTGAGTATATTTGTAATTATCCAATGATGATCTGAGAGGCATACCCTGCCAAGTTGAGGTGGTAGTCTAGAAAAGAGTTGGGCGCTTTGCAGTGGGGATAGCAGTGACAGGAGTCATGTATTGACTCAGGTATGGATTCCCCTAGGTGATGATTGATTAGTTATCAATCTATCATTATAGAATGCTCAAGACCAGTCGAAATTCATGATTTATTTTATGCATAGTTTATTTTTTTATGTGTCTACAAGATTATTGCATGATCACATAGGATAGTAAACAAGATAAAATGCATACAGTTTTGACGAATAATATTATATTGTATGTTTAGTTCTGAGCACGACAATCCAGTTTGAACATAATAAATAAAAAAGGATTATTTTCAACAATTCATATTAAAAATCCCTCAAATATATATTAAGTCTAAATGCCTTCCATTTCTCGCATCTAAACAAAACAGGCTGATTGGGTGCTCATCAGCCTTAGTTGAGAGTGCCTCTTACTACCGGGGAGTTTCCATGAGATAAATGGGGAGACATAACTAAAGTGAGTAGTCAAGGATTATCCTTACCTAACTTGCTATCAATTTAGAGGAAAACGTTTGAGGGAATCAAGTTTAGATTCCAAAAGCTGTAACTTTACTCAACTACACAAGGAACCATGATAACAAGTGGTTGGCCAGCATAGCGCCTACCTTGAAACCCTCTAAGTAGTGTCGTTGCCCTAGCTTGTAGACTACGAGGGAGGTTTTGAGGATCCATGCCACAAGAATTCTCAAGCGACAGAGTATTCCGAATCCAATAGTGAGTTATATTAAGGTTCGTTAAAATAGTGGGAGACATTAAATGATATAATAATTTATTAATCATAAAATGTCAAAAAAGGTAATCAAGACAAAGTACTAACTGCTAAATGTTTATCTAATGTAGATTCAAAATGGAAATAACCAACACCACAAGTAATTTATCACTACGATCAATCTTGGATAAAGAAAATATCATGACCGACAATAACTTCCATGAGTGGTACAGGTGCTAGCGCATAGTACTACGCCAAGAAAAAAAGTTATATGTGTTGGAATCCCCAATTCCTACTGAGCCTCCTCATGGAGCAAGCAAGACGGAAAAAGATTAATGGATAAAGCATGTAGATGATGTGCTTGATGTACAATGTATCATATTTTCATCTATGTCCAGCCAATTTCAAAAAATACATAAGGAAGAGGACGCCTACAAGATTCTTTCACATCTCCAAGAACTATATGAGGAGAGGGCTAGGCAAGAAAGATATGAGATCTCAAGTGCGCTTTGTAAGTGCAGGAAAGATGAAGGGAACCAATCTGGTCCTCACGTACTCAAGATCATTGGGTATATTGAGAGGCTTGATTCCCATGGGTTCAAACTTAACCAAGAACTTGCAGTGGATCTCATTCTTGCCTCTTTGCCAACAAGCTTCTCGACTTTCATTGTCAATTATAATATGAATGGTATGATGAAGTTTCTCCTGGATCTTTTGTCTTTAGTTCTCCAAGATGATAAGGACATGAAAAACACCAATTAAACTATCCTTATGGTGAACAAAAAAACAAGGTCAAGGCAAAGGGGTCCAAGGCAATGTCAAGGCCAAGGACACCAGTGCATCGTCCTGCAAAGAAGCCAAAGATTTAGAGGCAGAGTAATGAGCAGGAAGTTGTCTGCTTTGGATGTGACAAGAAAGGACACTGGAAGAAGAATTGCAGAGCTGGGAAGAAGAAGCATGTTGATGATTCTACTTCATGTATCTTTTTTATTGAATGCAATCTATCTTTATCTACAAGTTGGGTATTGGATATGGAATTTGGCTCACACATTTGTATTCATATACAGGAACCAAGTAGGTTCAAGAAGATTGAAAAAGGTAAAGTGGATATCCGAGCTTCAAATGGTGCAAGTTTGGTGGCCTTGGCAGTGAGAGACTATCACATGACTTTACTAATTAGTTTGGTTCTTATTTTAAACAATTTCTATTATGTACCATTTGTTACCAAGAACATTATCCCTGTGTCATGTTTAGAAACTATGGGTTTTTATTCCATGTTTGGAAATAAAAGTTCTCTCTTTTATAGGGATAACATATGTTATGGTATGGCACATCTTAACAATGGTTTATATATGCTATATCTAGAAAACTCAGAAATGGAAATCAATGACAAAAACATCCAACATGACTCAAATAATTCCATCCTATGGCACTTCAGGCTTGGTCATGTAAACGAGAAATGAGTACGAAGATTACATCAAGAAGGGTATATAGACTCAGTACAGTTAGAAACCTTAGATGTATGTCAATCTTGTTTACAATGAAATATGACCAAATCACATTTCTTAGGAAAGGGAGAAAGAGGCAATGCAGTGTTGGAATTAATACATACCGATGTATGTGGTCCATTTCCAGTTGATGTAAGGGGTTGTTTTCTATACTTAATTACTTTTACCGATGATTATAGTAGGTATGGATATATCTAATTAATGTGGTATAAGTCTTATTCCTTTCATTTCTTCAAGGAATACCAAAATTAAGTAGAAAACAAACATGGTAAAAAGTTAAAAGCACTTCGCTCAGACCGAGGTGGAGAATATCTTAACCAAGCTTTCATTGATCACTGGATGGAGTATAGGAAAGTATCCCAAATCACTCCTCCTTATACACCAAAACAGAATGGTGTTAGTGAAATGAGGAATAGGACCTTTCTTGACATGGTCAGATCAATGATGAGTCATACAAAATCTTCCATTATCCTTTTGGGGATACACCTTGCAGACAGAAGCATATACCATTATCCGAGTACCAACTAAAGTTGTGGATGGGATTCCATATCCGTTATGGTATGGAAAGAAACCCAATCTAACACACATGCATGTGTGGGGATGCAAGGAATTTATCAAGACTTTACCAAGTGATAAATTAGCATCCAGAAGCACTAAGTGCATCTTTATAGGTTATCCTAATGAAACTAGAGTATACTACATATATAACCCTTTAGATAGAAAAGTCATTGTGGCAAGATACGCCACATTTCTAGAAAGGGATAAAATTTCTACTGGAAAGAGTGGGAGAAAGATTGACTTCGATGAAGTTAATGATCCAGATGCACAAGAGTTGGTATGAAACAATCTCCACAAGAGAAATTGGAAGAAGAAATTGTTACTGAGACACAGATACTGTGTAGGTCTACGCGAGAGGTTAGAGAACCATAGCGTTATGGTTTTCTTGTCACTGAGTCGGGTGACACAATAATCCTTAAGGATGATGAACCTTTAACCTACAGGGAAGTAGTAGAAGGAAATGAAGCTGCTACATGGAGAAAAGCCATGAATTCTGAGATGGTGTCCATGTACCAAAATCATGTTTGGATTTTGGTAGACCCTCCAGCTGATGTAAATCCCATTGGATGAAAATGGGTATTCAAGAAGAAGTTGGAAATAGATGGTAAGGTTAATACCTTTAATGTAAGACTGGTTGCAAAGGGTTTCAGACAACGTCAAGGCATTGACTATGATGAAACCTTCTCAGTAGTGGAAATTCTTAAATCCATCATAATATTGCTTGCAATAACATCCTTTCATGATTATGAAATTTGGAAAATGGATGTCATAACTACTTTTCTAAATGGGAAGTTGGTTGAAGACGTCTATAAGACTCTACCCGAAGGGTTTGTTAATTCAACGAATTCCAATAAATTATGCAAGTTGCAGAGATCCATTTATAGATTCAAGTAGACATCAAGATCATGAAATGTTCGCTTTGATTAGGACATAAGATATTTTGGTTTTGTAAAATATTAAAGCGAGCCTTGTGTCTATAAAAAGGTTGAAGGGAATTCTATCGTTTTCCTAGTTTTATATGTTGACGACATATTAATCATGGGAAATGAGGTGCAAGTATTACAGTCAGTTAAGACTTGGTTAAATGAATGCTTCTCCATGAAAGAATTAGGTGAAGAAGCCTACATTCTAGGGATCAAGATCTATCAAGATGGATCTCAAAGACTTCTTGGCCTAAGTCAAAGTACATATATTGACAAGGTACTCAAATTGTACAATATGGAATAATCCAAGAGAGTATTTTTACCTATGTCACATGGTGTAATTCTCTCCAAGAAAATGTGTCCACGAACACAGGAGGAGATTGACAGAATGAGTAGAGTCCCTTATGCTTCGGCGGTAGGCTCTATCATGTATTCCATGCTATGTACTAGGTTTGATGTTGAATTTACTTTATTTATAGTGGGTAGATATCAAGCCAATCCATGAGAGATGTACAGGACAGCTGTTAAAACTATCCTTAAGTACTTGAGGCGTACTAAGGATATATTCCTGGTGTATGGAGGAGATGAGGAACTAGTTGTGAGGGGATACACTGATGCTAGTTTATAGAAAGATCATGATGATATTAAATCACATTCAGGATACATCGTTTTCTTGAATGGTGGTGCAGTGAGCTGGAATAGCTGAAAGCAGACTGTGGTTTTTGATTCTACAGTAGAGTCTAAATATATTGCAGCTTCTGATGCAGCAAAAGAAGCAGTATGGATATATAGCTTTATCTCAGACATTGGTGTTGTACCTAGTAGTGCAGACCCTGTTCCAGTATATTGTGATAATATTTTTGCAGTTGTTCTTTCCCAGGAGCACAATTCTCAGCAGAGGACAAAGAAAATTCTTCATAAGTTTCATCTCTTGAGGGATTTTACTCAAAGAGGTGAAGTGATAGTTAGCAGGGTAGCCATAGAGGACAACATGGAAGATCCCCTGACTAAACCCATTTCTCAGTAGAAGCATGATTCATATGTGAGAGCTAGCGGATTGAAACCTGTTATCAGTTTGATCTAGTGTAAGTGTGAGTGTTGAAATTGGGTGCCCTAGACCCAAATTGTATTGTACATTGATTACTGTTACATGTATTCAGTTTTTTTTTATACATGGTTTTATCTTTCCATGATAGTGTAGATACTTCTGCATCTACTTCGTTAATGGAAATCTCCTTAGATTACCTGTCACATCAAATGGTTATAGTAGGTCCCAGGCTATAATGAGAACCCTGAGATGCCATGACAGTAATCTTAAAGTAACGTCATATGGTCTAGTTACATCATTCTAAAAGGACACAGATGATGTGTGACCATAGAGTGCTGGGGGCTCATAAAAATTGAGACTACTTCTCATGAATTTTGCTCTTGATGATCTCTAGATATTGAGATCATGAGGAAAGACCTGCTTAATAGGAACACCACAAGTTTCTGGTGTCATTGGTCATTACTATCTACAGACATCGATAATGGTCTCCTGACTCGATATCATTATCAATGAATGTCATTTAATTATATACATTAGATATAAGGTGAAAACCATGGTGACAAAGTCATGGCGAGGTAGTTTGTAATGGGTATGTCATTAAATGAAATGCCATTGATTGAATGATCGAGAAAGGATTTTTCGCTTCCGAGTTCAGGAAGAGATATCTCGTGCCTGGTTGATTAGGATGGTTGCACTTTCAATAAATCCATGGTCTTGGTAGTCGAAGGTAAAACCGTCCGGAAAAATCAACAAACAAAACAAAGAAAATAAAAATTGATGACACAAGTATGCATTCTGCTCTATTGAGATATCGATGAGGAAGATATTATATTACACGGACCATGTTTGTAGGAAGGCAGTCATAGCTTTGACATTGCCTTATCCTTATAGGGGCCTCAATGGTTGCTAGACCCCGCTCTAGGTCGGTGGTATTATTCACTTCTATTGAGATAAGGGCCCAGAGGGTCACACACAATAGCACCTTAAGAATCTGCCTTATTCTTTGAATAGGAATTTAGAACTTGGTGGGCCCCGCCAAAGGGTCCGGGCACTATCCAAGTTCTATGGATCACAAAAGAATAAATAAATTCATTAATTATTCGAGTTTGAAATAATTCATTGAATTTATTTATAACATGTATTTAAAAGTTATATAGTAAATACAAGTATTAATATTATTTGAATGGATTTAAATATCCTAGGTTTGTTTAATATTAGCTTGAGGAATGAGTCATGTTAAAGACTCAAATTTGTCACGTAATATATTTATATATTATGAGTAAGTGATAAATTGTAAATATTATTTATGGCGTATTTTTATTTGTCATAAATAATTATTTATATCACTTATATAACGGGCTTCTATTACACGGGGGTCGGTAACCTACACCACAAGTTTTAAACAATCCCTATATAAGTGAGAGAGATGCTCTCCCAGAATTACTATTCATGTGTCAATATTGAGAGCTTCTATCTCCTCCTAGATTCTAGAAAGAGAGTCTCTCAATAAATGAAGGATCTTCAAGATCATTCATCTCGGATCAAATCTCTTTTGCGGTGATCGTCGTTGCGCTGAAGTGAGCGTCGAAGATCCGCGCTAGAAACCAGATCTTGATGAACAGCGTGCGTGCAGATTTGTGAGACATGTGTGGATTATCTAGAGGACTTTGACGCCAGAGTCTTCAAGAAAAGATCACCAGCGTCCAACGGCAGACTTGCACACGACAATTCTGAACAAGGTAAATTTTCAGTTTAATTTTTTGTGCTCTTTATAAACCTTGTGAGATCCTTGGACCAAGTAAGGACAAGATCACCAGAGTTGACAGGGATATATCACTCCGGTGAAGCAAAATTTTTAAATTCCCAGCCCACCGGCTTCCGTGGCGCAGTCCTAGTACCTAAAATTTTCCTCACTCCAATTATACATCATTTAGTGTATTCAACTCTAATCATTTTTTTAGGTTACCAACCTTAATCTTTCTTATATTATGTTCAAATTAGTCTAGTAGTGACGATGTGGGATGTAGTGGGTGATCATGGGTAACATGGATAAAGGTAGTGGTTTTTTGGGTTTGGTTAAATTTTGGATCCTATGTATATGTTTGATTGGTTCATATCATCCTTATATGTCTTATTTATTTAGGTATTGGTGTTTATTTTTGATTATTTATATTGTTTGGTGGTATTTTTTCATGTCATTATATTACTTCTTCTCTATTATAATCTGTTTGAATTTTTCTATCTATATTTTTTATTCGGAGAAATTTTTCCCAAGAGAATTTCTTTGTTACCCAGTCATTAGATTCAATACCTTGGGGATCTGGAATTCCATTTCTGTATTATTGTAAATCGGGTTAGGTTCCTAATTGAGAGGTGACCTGGTCTGTTTTATGAAATGATTGATATTTAATGGAGACACAAAATATAAATTATAAAAAACATAATAATAACATTAATAGTACCATTTAAAAATAGAATTATAATATTATCAAGTAGAAATTTTATATCAATCAAAATATAATTGTAATCAGGTTTTTTATATAGTTATAATATTTAAAAAAATAGATACATCATTAAAATAAAGGATAATTATAAATTCATTTCCAATATTAAACTTTAATAAATCATAATTACTTTCATTTTATGTTATTTCACAATTATATTAAAAATTATATTATGAATTATTTATATAAAAATATGATTAATTGAACTATAAAAATTAAAAAAATTATTATACTCAAAATCACGTGTAAATTATGTCCATAGTTGGTGAGTTCATTATTTAAAAAATTTATCTCAAAATGATATTTACACAACAATGATAAATTAATCCATATATAACAACATAAATAATAACACATAATATTTTTCATCGCTATGACCATGATAAGTGAATTAATAATTAAAATAATAAAATAAAATTATATTGATAAAAATATTTTTAATTATAATATATATCTAAAAAATGCATAATTTCAAATATTTTATATGAAAAATAAATATTTTATCAAACGTATTTTTATGATGAAAGTATTTGAAATCACTTATTCACGTAAATAATTTATTATTGAATATATAAATGTAAATTAAAAAATATTTAA
The DNA here is from genome assembly GCA_963277665.1 of Viscum album. Taxonomy (NCBI): domain Eukaryota; kingdom Viridiplantae; phylum Streptophyta; class Magnoliopsida; order Santalales; family Viscaceae; genus Viscum; species Viscum album. The sequence continues at coordinate 1,220,221,098 of OY728130.1, forward strand.
ATTTGTTTGAAAATCCATATTATTAGAAATGATTATTAATTTTGTGTTTTTCTGTGTGCATGTGAGGAATAAATATTATGATTTGTGTGATTTCAGAAAAAATTGAAATTAAATTATGTCCAAAATATAAAATATGAATTATGGATATTAATGACATAAATATTGATATCAAAATTTTATTGGTTCTTTTATTTTTTGTAAAATAATATCCAATAAAATAAGTATATATATATATATTAAAAAATTGATTATTAAAAAAAATTTCATGAATTGGAATGAAAATAGTATTCATGATTTTTATCAAATTCACCTTGTAATGAAATAATATAAAAAAATTATTTTACATGAATCATATGTGACAAAAGATGTTATAGGATTCAATTTTATTAATTTATTAATGTGTTTTGACAATCATATTTATCCAATAAAAAAATAAAGACAAATTAATTTCAACTGGTTCGGAAGAATCAAATTAAATAAAAAAATTATAACTTAAATATGAATCTTTGATGAATGTTATGTTAATTAAATAAAAAATAATATTAGTTTTTATCACTAATTAAACAATTATCCAATATATAATAACATGATATGTAATAAAAAAATACACATAATAGTAGTGTGTATTATTCACTATTAATTAAGCCATTCAAGATTATCTCAAACATATACAAAACACTTTATGGTTAACGTATTTACATAGGCTTTTGAAGATGAGAACATGTAGAATTCATTGAATAAATATTGAATGCCCTAATCCACTATTTACCATTCAAGTACAATAAATGCTTTTCCATAAATGTGTAGTATATTAAACATGAATAAATTAAATCCTGAATTTGTGGTAATCGAAGTAACATATCAATGTTGTATTTAATTGATACAATAAAAATATTTTTACCAATTAATTAATTAATTAATTAAAATCCATAATTTAAATTAAACAGGTCAAACAACATAAAATTTCATATATTATAGTCCTCATACAGATCACAATTCACCTTTTCCTTTACCCTCATCAAAGACTAGATAAATTTCTAGACTACATGCCAAGAATAAGGACAAAATTCATTTGTTCCATGGAGGGGGAGGTGTCAAGACCATGGCTAGGAAGAATTGTTATAAAACTCTAAGCATTGCCACTAGATTGTATAATTAATTTTTTTATCATTATAAAAATATGATAGTATGTAGGTACATCCATGAAAATAATATATTAATATTTATAAAAAAGTAATTCTTTTTATACCAAATATCTTTATAAATTGAAAAACCCAACATTAAAAAAAATTATTTGAAAAGAATTAGAATAAATTAACTTAAATTTACCACGAAATCAAGATCCCACCTAGGGGTGGGTATTTTCACCTACCTATAATCCCCATAAATTCAATATGATGATCCATGTGAGAAAACAATGATAAATGTAACCAAGCCTTCGATTTAAGGAAAACGTTTCCCAGGTTGGGATGAAGAATCAAATGAAAATATATTAGTGTTAAATAAATTCTACATTAGAAGAAACACCAGACTTCCAATTTATCAATCCAAGTTATGGTTTCCAAGATATTGTTGTTTTTCTCTAAAAACATAAAAATTTCATGTTCAATATTGATTAGTAAAACTAATAAAAATACCAAAAATAAAAATTATTCTCATTTATCAGAGAGTTTCATAAATGGGTAAATTCCTCATTCTAAAATCATTTGAAATATAATTTTTTTTCGGTAATTTAATTAATAAAATAATATTTTTCACCAATAAGTTTAAATTTTGGAAAATTCACTCACAATCATTGTGAATTCTAAAAATAAAAATTTTAGGACTTTAAAATAGATACACCTCCCAAATTATTAGATCTAAAATTTACAAACTATTCTCATCACCTCAAAACCATAGACAACAAGATTCATTCAATGTTCATTACAAAACCTTTTATCAAAGATATACCTTCAAAGAGAACATGACATAATTAATCATTTGAATCTCTAAAAAATATAAACCATTAAAAGAAAAAAATAATAATTAAATAATAAATTTAAAAACATTCATACGAATAGTAACAACCTATATTGTATTTAATTTATCCTCCAACACCACTATAGACATAAATTTTATCAAGTATAAATGGGGAAAACCACAACAAAAAAGGATATTGTGGACCCACCACCCAACCTTGAACTCCCAATTCTAGATGTTCATCCTTCCACTTTATTACATAAAACATTATTAAACCAATGTAGTAATTCAACCATCACAAAAATCATGGGTTATAGGCCCCAGGTTTTTGATATACCACATTCAAATCTGGTCAAAGATAACAAAGGGTGTAAAAAACCATGCCAATTTCTTACCACATGACTATTAATGAATATTTACACAATCTAATTATTCAATCAATATAAATCATCTTTACGTAAAACCCATAACATAACAATTTCATAGGTTAACTCAGCCCCTCCTCCTATTTGAGTTGATTTATCACTTTAATCAATTTCCTAAGGGTAAAATAATGGGTTAACATCATAAGTAGCACTTTAAACCCTCACAATATCTTGATGATGGGGATGGACATCCAACCGCAAATTTAATAGATATAACATTGTATTATAGTTGGTTGTTTGATTTTACATACTAATAGTTTTTGAAGGAAGTGTTTCAAAATTCATCAATTCCATATGAATATTATTAACAAAATAATCATAAATAGTCACTTTAATGGTTCCATCAGTACTAAATTACATCATGGTAATGAAATTCTCATAACATTAATTATCACATGATCAAATGAAAAAATATTCCACATTTATAAGACTAAAAATTATCTTAGCCTTTTCAAAATCAATAATTTAGTCACCCGAACTTGAGGTACAACCTTATAACTTATGTGGGTACCGCCTAGATACATATCCTCTAGGTAGTGTTGTGTACTCTAGAGATAGATTTTCACAGGATTCTATGAAAAATATCTACTGAGTTGACAAATCATTTAAAATTAAACTAAATTTTAATCTCCCCATTCCATATTTATTATTCAACAATACATTTTGTCACCATATATTATTTCAACCCTACTTCTCTATTAGTTACCTTCTTTTTTATTCATTACTTCATAGTCTGTGTAGAAATGTGATATCTTTTTTATAATAATTCCTAGCTATTCATATATGTTAAATCTCAAATCAATTGTAAAATCATCATCATAGATCCAGTAGAAGTGCAAGAATAGAAATATATAAAATAAACCATGAAAATATTCAATATATCACCCAAAAATTTGGAAAGTGTCTTAATGAATCTATTATACTGAGGACTGACACATCCACAACCAAAAGTGAAAATGGTCTTAATAATCCCAAAGACCTCAAATATTCCTCTTTAGACCCAATTGAATCACTTAACTAAGTATAAAACTCTGACTAAGACTAAAAAAAATCATAACTTCACTAAATTCCTTGTGATTTAAATAAATTCATGGATTCCATTAGGGAAACATATATTTATATGAACCAATGTCATATTTTTCTCACAATTTAATTAATTTCAATAACTCGTTGTGACATCAAGATGGTTTGAACTTAAAATATTCAATCCTAAAGTGAACTCCCATTTACATAGAGTAAGGTCGAATTTCAAAAAACACTTCATAAGGATAAGTTTTAAATCATATGATATTTCCAGTAGTATAATTTGATTTATATATACGATTAAAATATCCATTCCCATGCAATCAATAACCATAATTCTCATAATATTTAAATAAAATTGTTAAAATATTCCATAAATTTGACATCACTTTGAATTATTTATCATGAATCCTCAAATAAAATTAGAAAGTTGTACTATTAACCCTTCCCCACCTACATTCCATGCTTATAATAATGATTCCCAATAAATTCAACACTCAATACCAATTGAAAACTGAAAAAACTCACATTAAATGCTATAAACATTACTTTTCAAGAACACTCCACAAATTACATATTGCAAGAAAGATATCAATAGTAAAAATCCAAACCAACTCTGGTAAAAAAAAATTGAAACCCCAAATTCATATTGATATACTCATATATTTAGGATGAATAATAATAACAAAACTCCTAAATATTATTATTGAAATAATATCATTAATAAAAGAAGTAGCATGGATAACCCTTTTCTTAAAATTGATAATAAAACAATTTTCCAATCTCATATATCCATGGATCCACTCCCTTGCATCATGATCACTGCACATGGCTAACATAAAATAAGTAATATATTATATGGTATCATCAAAATAAGATTTCCTACCCTCTATAGTGATCTGGATCCTTATTATTTTAAATAGTGAAGACCCATTATTATTGATTCCCTATAAAATTTCCTTAGGATTATTATGATCAAACATATGTAGCACTTAGTTATATATAGATATAGTTATCATTACATTATAACATTGTATAATAGTTATTAATTATTATGATAACATGTTCAAAAGAAAACAAAAACCTTGATAAGTTTTCATCATAAAAAATGAAGCTTGTGGAAGATATCATTGAAATTATTATCTATTTATCCCTTAACACATCCACTTTCAAAACAAAACACTTGGGTAACTATTATCTTGACTCCCATACGATACACATACAACCATAATTTTACCATTTTTAAATATCTAGCTAGTCTAAGTAGAAAAATAATATCACATTAGTTTCATAGAAATGCATTAGCCACTAAACTCTCCTTGGTTTCTCTATCCTCCGAAATTGAGAACTTGTAATCAAAAAACAGCTTCCCTCTTTTCATATAACATGAAAATCCTCACACAATCCTAACTCAAAAATAGGAATAAGATCTCAACAAAATTATATGGGAGAACTCATTAATGACCTAATTTCTCCATAACCCCAACCCACCTAGATTCAAAACAAAATGAAGAACCCTTATCCCACCACTAATAATATATGGGTTGGAGACTAAAATTAAGTGTTTAAATCACACAAAGAGGAGAAATTTCCCTCTGGATAACATACTAAAAGTCTATAAAATCAATTAAAAAATACTAATCCATGGTAAATAATGAATCCATGATCAAAAGATACCGAAAACAATATATAATGCTTGAATAATATAGAAAAAAACCAAATTTCAAGAAACTTATATCTACAAATAAAATCTCAAAAAATCAATGATATATTAAGAATTAAACAACTTTAATACAATGGTGCTATAAAAAATGTCCCACAAACACCAAGATCCTAATATAAACCTTCGTCTCTGAGAAAATATTGCCTAAAACCACAACTTACAAGATGTTTCATATGTGTTTGTAAAAGTATGTTTGAATATTTCTTTATACTCGGTATGAAATCCCAATGAATGAATAACCAAGTCATTATCATCCATTAGTAATAAATAATTATTTAAAATCATAAAATATATTCATTTACTCAATATTTAAAAACACACTAGAGTAAACTAGTCTAACCGAATCTATTGAAGTAAATCAGTTTTAAAACCTCATAATATATTTTTTTACATGTGAATTACATTATAGAAATCCACAAATCTTTGTTTTTAAAAATTATCATTATATTATTCTATTTCCAATCTCAATAAAATACAAACTATCTGAATATACCTCAATTTTTATTAAACAACATATTTTAAATATATATATTTCACCCAAAAACAAACTCCCACAATCTAGCATGCACAATTAAAATGGATAATGTTTCATTACCCACCCAAAATTATAACCACACAACATCCACATACATTTATTTTCGTAAAAATAAAATAAACAATGTACATCCCATCCAAATAACTCAATGGGGTGATAGAGGGAATTATAGTAAGTCAATTTGACCATTCCTCTCTACAATTTGAATATTGGGTTTCAACCAAGAAAAATACCATTATGTTGTGGTTACAAAGATAATGGTTCTTCCATATATGAAATAATTTCATTAATGTAATAGTTGTAATCTCACAATCCAGTACCCATAGTCCAGACACTACTGTATTTAATCCATTTAATAGTTATGTAGTTATTCAAATCATTATTATATAAATGACGTCAATATTATAATCATATTGTACATATATTCATTATCTTCAGACATATATTTGTCCCAAGGTCAAGGTATTAATTCTAGTAATTCTAAATACACCATATAACTAGGAAATTTTAGGATAACCTAAATCTTATAGGGGGTCATGTAAAATTAAATTCAACTGAATATCTTTTTTTAGGCATTTCATGTCTAGGATACCATAAATGAATATTTTTCTAGTCCTTAGAGCTTCAAAAGAATTGTGTATGATGCCTTCTTAGTATTCATTGATCCAGTATCTCTTCAAAAAATGATTTAACTATGAAAATTATTCATTCATGGGAATCTTATACACTCTTGGCAGATAAACCATGGTCCATGCTGAGATCAAATTAAAAATATCACATTTCTTGGGAGGCTCTAATTAGGGGATGGTCCCAATCGGAAGAGGCTTCCTTCATATTATTGTAAAATGAAAATAAGATATTTACTAAGTATATAAAATTGTTAATATTCATTTGAATAATATAAATATGAGGGTCTTTTAGTGGAGAATCAATTTTGATCCTTTTAACCAAATGAATTAAAGAGCACAAATACGGGTAATATTACATGAATTTAATTCGATGTTTTGGCATCCTAAATTCTTGAATAATTTTGTTTCTTACATTGTAATTCCTATAAAAATATCTATTTATAATATTAATGGAGAAATTTTATTATATGATATAATCTTATTCAATGCTAATTTTGACACAAACTACTAGATGTTATTAATTTCTGTGAAAATGATCAAACGATCATGGTAAAGGAAGAATATGAGTATCTTACTCATTTTTTTGATTACTATAGAATTGTAGGGAATAAAATATCTATGTGTATAGTAATATGGAAGCAACTAAAGCATTATTTTGACACTAGTACTTGGAAATATGTTTACATGAGGAAGACAGTAAATGTTGTTGTTCTGAAAAAATGATTTATCAAAAAAGGATGAAGAATGTAAATGGGTGAAGAATAAATCCCACCACCATGATGTAAAAACATAAAGGGAAAATATTGGGAATCTTATATTGATGAAGAGGAAAGATATCTTTAGCTATCTGGTCTATCCAAAAATATAATTCCACCTAGGCCTCTTGATTGTCTTATGAAACATAATGGAGTTATTTTTTATGTGGGTGTGGATATTTCTCTTGAACTTTTACAAGATAATATGAGTATAATTGTTTACATAGATGATAAAAACCATGATGAATATCATGATAAATAGGGTTATTCATAAGCCTCTCAATATGATCAAACTATCACTACCATTTATTTTTAAATAATTAATGTTAGTAATAATAGGATTATCACTACCACTGTGAGTTCAGTTTTTGGTTCATTAAGGGATGTTACAGAGAATCAAAACCTACATTTTTATGGATATACTCTCCATATACTAGACTCCCTAAATGGTGAAATCATCAATATGACACTTCCAAATCTATATGGGCCTCATTTATCTTCAGATGTTGAATCGAGTAAATTATTATCTCAATCAATCATTATGGTGGATCTTCCCATCCAGAATGATTCAAAAAACATCAGGAAATCCAAGGACATAACTATCACACTCAGTAATGTCAAAAATAATTTTATCGATTAATCTCTAGACTAATGTAGTGGAAATAAAGTATCCAGTCTGATTTTCAATACAGTGATTACTAATTTCCATCACTTATTAGTTTCTAAAAATTGTACTGGGAATACTTTAGTGGTGTTTCAAGGTAATGTTTATGGCACTCCTTTAGCTAGGATGGATGATGTGAGAATCCCATGTCCAAATACACCAAGATAACAAAGTAGTCTAGAAAATGATGTTAAAAAATCAGTTTCCACTAGATTTTATACTAGAAATAGAAACTCTAGTTGGAAGAAAAATTTAGCACTTACTCCAAACACAAATTTAAATAAAGATTATTTTCTATAATTATCAGGGGATTATCAACCTGGAAAAACAAATTAATCTTAAACATCCTATCGAAAAGATTAATAGTGATATTCTAGGTATTTCTAAACCAAATATTATTTTCTATAAGAATATTGCTTCTCTTGATAATATGGGTTCCTGAATTATTAGCTCTTCCTAGTGCTTAAAATGGATCAATTTTTTGTCACTTGAGGTTGCACGTAATTTATTCTATTATTTAATTAAAATAAATGGGGTTATTTTACTAAAACTATTTGGGAATTCAACATTTCTACTCATATATGTTTTCCTTTAATGGATATCAAGAAATAAGGTATCCATTTTAGAATATACAATATATGAATAGGTCCATAAATAGTCCTTGGATCCTTATTAAAGAATTTAATTCAATTGTAAACCATTATTAAACTTATAAATGATCACTTTTTCTGCCTCAAAAATATATTTTAGGGTTTTTATTGTAAATACCAATATTTATGAGGTCAATTTGGTTAGTGAAAAAGACACATTTTATATAAAGTATCTCACTAAGATGGGGAAAGAAATCTATATTTAACATTCATCAATGAAATATCCCTTGATGATTAGGCCCCAATTTTTTAATATACCCATACAAGATTTATTTTTTATTATCATATTCCCCTTAAAATATTGTTTCAAAAGAAGTAAAACCATCATTTCCCTTTATCATAAACAATGCTAGGAATATACACCAAGATTTTAGAAAATTGATCTAGGATACTTAAAACTCATTCTAAATTAAGATTATTCCATGGAATGAATTTTAAATATCATAATTAAAAATAAAAAAACTTGGTGAATATGGTCCTTTATTTTTCTTAATGAAAATATTTTCCACCAAGATTCTATGGCTCATGCTATTCAGGAAAAGGATTATTTTTATGACTCCCCCACTGGTCTTCATAAGGAAAATGATATTACTCAGGATCTGAATTTTTTACTTGTACCTAATGAAGGGTTGAATATGGAGACATATAAATTCAAATGTATTAAATAAGGAGATAAAAACACAAAAATTTTAAACTCTCTTAAAATGGTCAATAATTTAATAGGCCCCTTATTATTCTTAGTGATAATGTGAATTTATTAGATAAAAAATCGAAATTGGTTGACCATGTTATTTCTTACTACATGAAGTTATTTGATGCTCTCAATTTTTACACTAATGACATGGAATACATTATTACCAAACTTTTAAACCATGAGAATAACTCGGATCTTTCTACTATTACACAATACATTGAGATCAAAGATGTCGTTTTTAGTCTAAACACTAGAAATTCTTCTAGGACGAATGGCTATAAAAATTCATTCTTCCAAAACTATTTGGATATCCTTCAATGCTATGTCTAAAACATGATAAGAACATACTTAAAGGTGTTCAAATTAAAAAAGGAATAAATTATCTATTTCATACACTCATTACTAATGTGGATAATAGAAATGATATTCAAATTTTCAGACATGTGGCCCAGGTCAACACTATTTAAAAAAATTATTGGTAAAATTCTTGCAAACATTATTTCAAGAATTACCAAGAAAATTATGTATTCTATTATATTTATATTTTTTAAAGGTATAACTATTAAATATTGTCTTATCACTATCTCTAAATGTTTTATACTCCAGAGGAAATCCACTTGAGGAGGTAATATTTCCTTAAATATTGATATTAGAAAAGATTTTGATATGACTGATTGGGTGTTTATCTATAAAGTTTTAACTAAATTTGGATTTTATGAGTTTTTTGAAGAAAAAAAATTAATGTATTTATAATATCCTCCCAGAATTAAATTATTGTAATGGCTCCTTATATGGATATTTTACATTCTCAAGAGGTTTTGGGCAAGGTGATCTACTTTCATCAATCTTATTATCTATTGCAGAATACTATTTAATCATACTTCCTCCCAATATGGTGAATACAAAATAATTGAAATCTATCTGTGATGGAAGAGGTATTGTTTATCCAATAAATATTTTATATGTTTATAAAATCATCATATTCAATCATGGTGATAAAAGAAATATCAGTAACATAAATAATGCTCTCCCTCATTATGAGAATGTTTCTAGAATAGTAATCAGCAGGAATAATTCATACATCTACGTGAAAAAATAATTTTGTAATAAAATGGGATCTCATCAATTATTTAGGTATTGGAGAATGTTTTTTCTATATTTTATATATTGGTGTCCCCATGTTTTGTGTAAAACCTCGCATTGGTTTTTTTCTCAAACATTATGAGTCAAAATAGATTACTTTTTGGAAAGGAAACACTTTGTCTCTGTTAAGTAGGATCAGACAAGTGAAATATAATTTTTTTAGAAAGAAAATTATTCTAATATAGTTTATAAATTAATGGTTTCCCTCATCAAAAGTATTAATTACTCTTTAAATTTTTTTGGAGTGGTATCATTATGCAAAGAAATATTTCCACTATCTCATGGAAACTATTTTTTCATCCCATTGACTGTGGTGGATTTGGAATCAAGAATCTCAAAAAGTTCAACAATTTTTTTGGATAAATTAATGTGGATACTCATCAATAATAAATCATATGTGATTGATTTTTTAAGGGATATATTTCTTTAAAATTTCAAAGTTGGAACTACAAATTATATAGAATCCCCTATAGGGCCTGCTCTTAGAGACTGATATTCCATTATTTTTATTAAATATCCTTGGCTAGTGAGAATCAGTTTTACACTCAATTCCTAGTCAGATAATTGTGAAGGAAATCCTCTACATAATAACATTATCTCTAATTATATTTCATTTGATAAAAATGTATTGATTAAGGTTTAGATGGATAATTATTTGGATATTCATCTTTTGGATATCAAGAAAAAATTTATGAACTATAATTTCATTAATTCTGATGATATTCTTATCTAAGATCATGATAAAAATGGAAAATTATATTCAAAATCTTTTTACTAGGTGATAGCGAATTATAATACCAACACTTAGTTGAAATACTTCAACAAATCATAAATTCTTCCATCTTGAATGAATCTTGTTTGGAGAGTCTTTCATTACAAGACCCCTACAATTCATTTTCCACAGCTAGTGGATATTATCATCTTCCTGAGATGTGTCCTATGTAATCAAAATATGGAGGACATTTATTATTTATTTATTAGTTTTTTTAAAATGGAAGCTCTATATATAGTACTGGGATCTCTGTTTGAGGATAAGTTTTTTTTCATATATAATATTAATGAACATCCTTCTTCTTTTATGTGGTATCCCAACTAACATCAACTCCATGATCTTCCCATTATAGATTGATTTGAAACACAATATGTGATATGGTATAGCCCTACAAAACTGATACATGATGACTCCCATTTCAATCTATAATCTATGTTTTCTTGAAATCTTCTTGCTATGAAAAGTGAAAATGGTCTTCAATCTGGTTTTTGTGATAACTTCATGTATGCTATTACTATTCATAAAAACATTAATATTTCATGTAATTATTCAAAACCATTTGTAAACTTTTATGTAATGTGGATCTCTATGTTTCCAATATAGATAAAATGAAACACTGATGGATCATCTAGAGGAAATCTCAGTCCCTTTGGGAATGGTTCTATTTTTAGAAATCATAGAGGTAATGAGATTGGATGTCTCTTTAGTCCATTTAGTTTAACCATATCTCATTATGTTGAGATTCTCGACATTATAAATATAGTGTAAGTGGAGGAAAAATATCGATGTAGTACCTTATGGGTTGATTGTGATTCAACTACTTTGGTGCGGGTGACTAGAAATGGAATAACACACTTATCATGGATGTTGGCTACCATGTGGATTAATTTCTTGAACTCCACTCCATCCATGAACTGTATCATAACTCATTTCTTCCATTAAGCTAACTAATAGGATGATTGTCTTGGAAAAAAATGGGTTACGGACATCGATTGTAACTTTCTAAATAGTGTTGTCGATGATGTCCTTTCCTTATGGAAAAATAAATTTTGAAAAGAAAACTCATTTTAGACATTTGTTACTTTTTTATTCAATAAATGATACTTGTAATTTTTTTGAAGTTATCATTTTTACCAAATAACCATTAATTTTTTTTAGCATAACATTAATATCAAATCACAATATACCACAATAATGCACTATAAATACATCATGTTCAAAATCATCATTATATCTAGTTCAATTTGCATTCTTGAGATATTTACATTTTTAATATGGTTATAAAAAAATAATGAGAAAAAATTATTCACTTAAACCATAATAATTATTTTTGTTCCCATATAAATATAACTTTATGAAAATGAAAGGTAATTATTTTTCTTTACCCACCGTCATGATTAACATAGTTTATACATCCTGTCTTTCTAAATCACTAATTTTTTAAAATATTTTTTACATATAATCATGATCACAGTTTCAACTATAGTCTCCTCATACGTAAATATCTATATGTTATTTTATATACATCCAACATACACACACATCAAATTACCCTTTTAGAAATTCTTTCACGTCAGGAGCATCAAATCACCCAATAGGGCACACTATTGTAATAAACATGTGAAAATGAGTAAAATTAGAACATTTGAAATATTACTAGGAAAATTTATCATTAGAATCAATGAATAATATTTTTTTAATATAAAAAAATTTACCTTAAATGATCATTTTATCCTTGATATTATAACCAACACAATTCTATGTGAAAAACAATATTGATTAATCACTTGTCATGCTTTGACATTGGGGATAAAAGGTATAGTTTTTTCCTTTAATTATATAAGTATGACAAATACAGTAAGAATAATATAAATACTATAATCATCATTATTATTGATACTTTTTATGGTTTTAATAAATAATAACAATTAAATATATTTTTACGTAATATGTTTTCAAATAATTTGAACAATTTCAATTTTCTCAATTATTTGAATATATGTATATATATCAGAATATATATCTATAATTATTTACATAAGTTAAATTTATATTTATATTCTTATTTTTCATAAGAAAAAGTTAGGGGAGTATTATACTAACTATCTGTATAAGATTTTGACCTCATATTTATCCATACAAGCCATGTGTATCCCCCCTTTCTACCCCTCACATTTCATTATTGTTTTTAATTTATCATTTTTTAAGAACCCTGGATGAGTCATTTTTCCCTACTAAATATCACTACACAAAATGGAGTGAGGGAAATTTCATCTTCACTCAGTGTAAAAAAACATCCACATTGACCTATCTTAAACTCATCAAATAATCCTATAACTTTTGTATATTCTATCCAGATATGGTCTCTATCATCATCTAGAAAGCATCACTTCCCTCACACACCCAACTAGTTTAGAACACGCACATCAATTTAACTTCCACAGACCACAAAATTTTTTCCCACCATTCATAGATATAAATATCTTTTTCCACTAACCATAAAACTTTATATATATCTCCCTCATGATTGGAATTGAAATTATTAGTGAAATAAGGTATCCACACTTATAGTGAGGATGAATTAGTATGTGTAGTGTTTGGAAAAATTATTATTATTATTATTATTCTTGGTCCTATGCACCTATTAGGATGAAGGATCATAATTGGGGTACCCAATAAAATACACCAAATTTAGTTATAGAATATAAAATGTAATCATTAAACCATTTTTATAAGGTTCTCTCCCTAATGTATATACAATTTTGTTGTTGTGTTCAAATCAATTTCAAGTCATAAACATTGTAATTTTCTACACCCTTCCAAAATAGTTATATCCTTCAATTTTTTCCAATAAATTTGTATTGTAGTTTAATTTAACTTTCATGTGTAATTAGAGGCCTTTGGGAGAGTGGTGAAGGAATAAATAGGTGGATCAAGAGATAAAAAAGTACCTAATATTCGTTAAACGGGTATCAGGTACCCAGTTGGCATCCCATTTGTCTGGCGGCTTAATGGATCCCATCGGCCCTTCCAACCAAAAAAAATAGCACAATTTGTCTTAAAAATAAGATTTCCATTCCACCACATTAATTTTGTTTCCCTAGAGAGCTCACCCATCAGTTTTATCTAATCTCCTACATCCCATGTATGGACCTCTATCGAGAATCTCCACCAAAGAACCATGGTTTTCCTATATATTAAAAAATAACGTTACTGCTTCCATACTCTAGTAATTTATGTTATCTTTATAGAAGATTATTTTGTATCTTGATATCATGTATTATCCAAGGTTTAGATTAAATGTCATTGTATAATTAATTTTCATCAAGTTAGTACATCAAGTCTAAAAACATTATTCATAAGGTAAGGTTTATTCTACACTCATAGAATTCATGGTTTCTGATTAGGGAATCAATCTTAATTTCTTTTTCGTTCAATTATAAGTTTCCAAATATCTAGGTAGTGTAATAACATGTATATAAAAAATACGTCAATATGTCAGCAAAAGATTTGGTGGGTTATCCTTATCTCTTTATCTCATACTATAATGTTTGGATATTTTACTAATTTGGGGTATAACAAGGGACACCCATTTAATTTTTTTATAAGAATAAAAATTTATAATACTATTTCATGATAAACCATATCAGATCAGGTTCTACCATATTAATGTGTGATTATTTATGCCTAGAATGTACTTTTATGGTTTTTGACATGAATTATAATGGTTGTTAATCTTTTATATGAATTCTCATATATGTATTTAAAGGTTTATACATGTTTGAGAGGGGCTTACATGTTTTTGGAAGGACTATAACTTCCCTACTTGATTAACCACGAAATCCAAGCATTTTTATATGGATGGGCTTCCTTGAGAATTCCCTTTTACCTTAATGTTGTGTAAACCATGTTGTGAGATAATTTACATGATTCATGTAATTATATAACTTGTTTTATGTGAAAAACCATTGTAAAATAAGTAATAAATATTGAGGTATGAGAATGGAAGTGTATATATAGGGTGTAATTGGAAATGTGACCATTATGGTTTGACCATTACATGACTATTGTAATATGACAATTAGATTAATAATAATATCATATATAATTGTAAACTACAAGTATAAAATTAAATTAAAAAATATAATAATTATATTTTTAGTATGTTTTTTTATGTATATAAACTCTTTATGAACCGATATGGGTTATATTATAAAATGCAGAAACCCATATTGTGAATAAATAATGTGTTTCCATTTAAAGAAAATATTTTTTAGTAAATATGTAATTTAAATTTACTTTTTTTTTATACTAATGAAATTATTTTCAAAAAATAAATATTATATTTGAAACGATCACATAAAAATTACTTTAGGGTGAAATTTTTATGATTCTCTAAAATGATTTATTTTTCAATGAATTGTAAAAATAAAATGTTCTTTTTTCATTGAGTTTTATGAATTCATAAATATGTAATAATTATACTATAATTAAAATAAGTGAATACCCAAAAAAAATAAGTCATTTTATTAATAAACTTTATTTTAATGAGATAAAATGTGTTATTAAACTAATTAAGAACTTTTTGAAGTATGTAATGGAAATTAAGTTATTAAACAAATTATTTTATGGAAAAAAAATTTTCCCATGTCAAAAGTAATATAAAAAGGGTGTTCAATTTTTAAATAAAAAATATCTCAAAAAATAGCTTCTTTATTTGATAAACCATAATCCAAAACCATGGGTGTTCGATGTAAATATAATTTTACCAAACCTATAATTAGAAGGAATATACTTGAATGATAGTTTATAAAATCTCCTCATATTGACACAAATACCCCATATACACCCCATTACGTTAAATCCAATGATCAATATCATTTATATTCCTCTCGAATTCATTTTTTGATACCTACTTATAATATCACATTATCTTACGGAATCACTCTTATATATTTAGAAAGTGGTTCTTAAAGTTAGGGAGTCTCTTCCTCTCACTTTTTGTCAAAGTAATTACTACGTAATTAGTCTTTTTTATAAAATTTATTATTTTCTAATGAAATTATTCTAAATATATTACTGTAAAAAAATTATATTAATGGGAACCTTTAATTCTCTCAAATTAATCCTATTCTATATTCCACATTGTATACCCGTTTTGATACAAAAATAATTATTTGATTTTACATGCATCTCTTTTTATGTTGTGAATACCCAACCCTATTTGTATACAAAGGTATTCATTAATATGTAATGATACTTCAATAATTTGGTATTTCCATGTATTAAAGCTCTATTCCCTTATCATCATATAAAAATGATTAAATTTTCTGGAAATTTACCATTTATGTCCTAAATGATTTTATAAGAAACATGTTCTTTATTATATTATGGTAATTAATAAAATGATTGATGATGATATATGATCTATGTGGCACACATTAATTAATAAATATAATGGGTGTTCCTTGATAGTGATCCAAATAATTGGGTAAACTATAAATCTCTATAGATGAATGATTTATGATACGTTGGTGAATAATTGTGGAAATATATTTTATGACACTCTAGTGTTAAACAATGGGGATATTCTTTGAAAGTATCATTTTTTGGTCGCATCTATATTTCCTTAATTTGTATCACATACTTATGATTATAATTTCATTTTATGACTCATTTTTTATCCATAATGATAGCTCGTTTTCAATTTCCTTCATTTAACCATTATTGTGCCTAATGATCACATTTTTTTCTGATATTTTCCTTAAGAAATTACTTATACTAATGTTACCTATGACGGAATAATAAATTAGTATTTCAGTAGGACTAAATAATTTTGGTATTAATATTTTCATTACGTAGATTAAGTATTATATACCTAGTTTCTAAGACATTAAACCACAAGATATCCTTAGAAGTATTTATTTAATATGTTGTTAAGGAATTATGTTAAAACCCATGTATGAAAAAATAAGCGTCTCCAAAGTTGGTATTATAGAATGGTTTAGTTATTTCTCAAAATTAGGACTTGAAAAAATTATTATGTTTCCTAGAAATAAGTATAAATACAGGATACCATCCTTAATTTTGATAATTTATAGAGTGTGTGGTATCCTTGTAATTAAATCCATGTTTGTACATTGGAAAGTGGATTTAGTTGTGGTGTATATTCACCTAGGGGTAGTCACCCTGAAATGGGATGGTTGAGTATCAAATCTATCTTCACAAAGTTAATGATAAGTGGGACTATGATTTTATGCCTTGATAGACACTCTCTGGTCGTATTATTTGGTTATTCGCATTCCCTATACAAACCATTACGAAGGATATATAGATAATAAAATTTTATTAGATTGAAGTATAGCATCATTGAAGCGTGAGATTAAAAAAATTTGGATTAAAAATTCATATAGAATTATTATTATAATATTTTCAACCCTAAAATAATATCTAACATAAGTTTCATTCTTCTATAAAAATTATAGTAAATAGAATTAATCTTGTAAATATGGATCTGGTGAGAAATGATATTATGGACTTCCTAATATGATGTCATCTATAGATGTAAACATCATGATGATGAGAATATGTTAATCCTCATCATGAATAACAATTTAAACTAAGTATAGCATCTGACATCACTAAATATTAAACTATTGGTTGTTGAATTCTTCATGCATAAATGAGGACCAATTTTTAGTAGATACTATTATCCATTGATCATGGAATAATGGATAAATACCCTAGAATTGATATTTTTTATACTCAACTATTTTTATTGAGAGAATATTATGATAGAAGTATATATCATTGTGGGAGAAGCTGATATGCGGTGGAAACTAACCAAGAAAAAAGGCTAATAGATATAGTATATGTTATGGAGTGGGAATACTTTTAAAAAATATTTTCAAATAATTATTTTCTCTAAACACAATGAATATAAATATATTTTCCTCCAATAGTTCTAATGCTCACAAATTATGATTAATTATTTTCAATTAAGTTAAATTATGTCTAATCATATTTACTTATCATCTTAATCTATTCATTTAGTACCTATCATCATAAAAATGGTTTCAAATATTTGACTAAGATTGAATCAACTTTAAGGTCGAATCACTATTAGACTCAAAAGCATCTTATAATTTTCAAAAAGGATGAGAGATCGTCACATTAAGGTATTGATAGCTGATTCACTGTTACATAAATCTACCAATTGAAAGAATTTCTTATGGAATCATAAGTTTCACTATGTCAGGTTTACTAGCATGAGCTACTTATATCATGAGTCACCATCAAGAGGACCTACCATCAGAGTGGACTAGTATTCTTCTGTCACTACTACTTGAATCATGGTTCCAGATTACAGAATTCTCCTTGTATGAGACATCGGTTCTAAGGAATTACTCCCTGGCCTACTATTCCTACGACACTGTCAACTCTTACATTCTTGTTTAAAGTGAGATTTATTCTAATTTTCATGTTTTCTTAACTTAGTGCTATTATTTATTTTAATTACTATTCTTGTCTTTTTTAGAAAAAAATAATATTTATGTTAAATAATATTACATGGTATGAGGTACCAAAGAATATGATTCTTCAAAGCTACAATGTATAGAGTGAACATCCCATCAAAAATTTGTGAAGTGAATTTGAGAACTAAAAACTGTAGAGGTGAAAACATACTGTAGAGAGCTAAATTTGATTAATAAATTGCACTTATAAACAACATAGAGGAGAAGAACTACTCAATAATAATACTACCTCACTAGAACTAAATATTAAAAGAACTCATGATGCTTTATTTTGTTTTCAGTTTCTGAAAATTGACTGAAGCTGCATTTCCGCACAACTTCTAAGAGTCACAGACTGCATTGAAAATTACATCGAACCTTCAAACTCTTATCTCAATATTTATGATTTGATTGTATATTATTTTTTCAATATGAGAATTGTATGTATCTCTATTTTATAAACAAAAACTCAATCATGTGTTAAAATTTAAGATGCACTGATGTTATCACAAACCATCTTTTTACACCTTACACTCCCACACATAACAGTCGAAGAGTTACCTATGTGGCCTGGTTGTTTCTATACTCCCACAAAAATTGTGGAAGAGGTCTTGGTAACCTGTAAAGTGTGTATATTGTTGTTTACCCAAATATAGGGTGTGGATGGGAGTTTATTTATATAATATTCTTAGTGGAGTCTAATCACTATGTGGAGAGGATTAGGTCTCCACTTGAGACTGAACCTGTTGTTTTAAATTCTGATGTGTTCTTTATGTTTATTTTTCACTATTTTTATATTTATAAAACTCTAAATTAATTTGATATTTAATATTAGATAGTGTTTATTTTATAATTTTAGGTATTATATTTATTAAAAAAGTTAAAATAATAATCTATATTACTTTAATTGAGAACAAACCGCTAATTGATAAATCTTTCAAACAACCGAATCTTTTATAAATATACTTCTTTGGTTAAATGGGTCATCTTGTATTTCCAAATTGGGAAACTTCCTAATAAGTGATTTAGATATAATTTTTTATAGTTAACCAATTCTCCCCCCTCTTGAGTGTCATACACTGACAAAAATTTGGTATTAGATAAACTTTTCATACTTTCTGAGTTTCAATGTTTTCAAATTTTTTCAACTGTGATTTTAGATTAGTTTTTAATGATCTAAAACATTTATATCAGTTCAAAAAATTTATTCCATTAAATCTTGTTTTGTTTAGTAAACATTTATAATAGATAAGAAGGTGCAACTACTAATATACCTTCTTATTTTAATAGCACAAACAATGCTCTGTGTAAAATGAAAAAGAAAATGCATTTTAAAAGCATGGGTTTTGAAAAAAAGTCTATTATTATATATGAATATAAGATTATTTATAATAATATAAACACTTAGGATGTCCCAAATAAGGTATCCTATAATAATAAATTAAAAGAGGTGAATTATGTATATTTTCTCTAGGAAATGAAGAATTTAGTAGGAATTATTGAATGTAAAACAACCTTTGAAATTTGGGATACTTTAGCTATTTTACAAGAAGGAACCAAAAATGTTAATTAAATGAGTGTTAACTCATATACCATTAAATATGATAACTCTAAAATAAATCCTGAAAAATCTATTTCTTATATGTAACCCAGTTTTATTGACATTATAAATAAAATAATCTCGTAGGGAAAGAAACTCACTATAAAAGAGAATATCATGAGGAGCATGATATGTCTTTGAGAAAGATGGAGAGGGACATCAGTATAAATTAGGGAATCCTATGACGCCAATTCACTACCTATAAATGAGTTGATTAGAAAAATAATTATGTATGAGGAAGAAATTAAGGTTAGTATAGAAGAAGATGATGATCCTAAAATTACATTAGTGGATTTTCAAACCACTAAATCCAAACAAAAAGAGGAAATACATGTTCCTAATGAAATTTACAACAATGAAGATTCATCAACTAATAGTGATGATGAAATGGATTAACTATCCATAAGATTTATGAAGTGGTATAAAAATGAGAATTTCATTACAAATCCTAGATATCGAGAGAAGTTTGACAAAAAATGTTACTTGAAAATTATTTAAAAAGAAGGGAAAATACCAGGAGATAGTTGTCTATAAATGAAAATGAAAGGGGAAAGTTAAGGCTGACGTTCCAAAGGTAATGTATAAGAAGAAGTAGGAGGATAAATATATAATGTATAAGAAGGAAATGAAGTCTAAATAGAGTGATTCTGAGGATATATCCAATGAATCAGAATCATCTCAGGATGAATATATTGAAAAATACAACATGTATTTTATGAAAAACACATTCATGGTAACCTTAGCATCTCCTCCACAGAACTCTTATTATTTTAGAGATGGATATAAATTTGAAAATTATAAAAACATGACTAATGAGGAAATGTTTAAATATTGAAAAAACCATGATGATACATTCAATTAATTGAATTATTAATATAAACCTCTCATGAAACATCATGCACTTTATACGACTGTTAAATATGGACTCACTATAGAAAAGTAAAGGAATTATCAACTTCTCAATAAAAATACCAAAATTTAACTTTATAATGAGTAATTAAATAAGGATATTCAAAAATTTACAAATGTAAAACATACCTTAACTCAAATTAATTTAAAACAGGTTGCTCCTAAATATACTACTAGAATTGGTTATCAATCTGGGAAAATAAATTTAATTAAAACAAATTTTGTATATAAATCTAGAAAATCTGATTTTATGCTCAAATCTAGGAATTTTTTTCAAGTTATAGTACTGGAAAATATTTTAATTCTTCTAGTCATTTTGGTCCTAATATAGTTTATATTTCTAAAACGTTGAAAACTACTTATAGGAAACCCATAAAGAAAATGTGGGTTCTTAAAGATTTAATTACTATTATTACTAGACCAATGGAAATCTAGGTACCAATTTCCAGTCTTTCTTAAAAAAATCGTAGGAAATTTTTCTGAAGAGTTCCGATAAAATATTATGGTAATTTAATAGTTGATGTTTAAGGAACCTGATAGGGGACTAATCTAGCATCATGAACCTCATAAAGGTTGATGGTGGACATTTCACCTTTGGTGACAATATAAAAGAGATAATTATTGGCCTTGGAAAAATTATTAACACTAACTCATTTTTAATTTCTAAAGTTATTTATGTTGATGGTCTTAAGAAAAATATACTTAACATATTATTGTTATTTGATGATGGGTTTTATTTTAAAATTGAAAAAGATTCATGTAATTTTTTCAATTCTAAGAATGATTTAGTCATTAGTAATTTTAGAAATTAAAATGTCTATGATGTAAATCAGGATTTATTTCTCTCATAGAATGTTTCCTGCTTAAGTGCCTTTCATAAAGAGTCTTTGATCTATAATATAAGACTAATTAACTACATCATTCAATCCCTTATAAATATTACTAGAAAATTACTAGTCAAGGATCTACCTCAACTAGAGTTTCCAAATGATAAAGTCTGTAATCCTTTTCAAAAATGAAAAAAGAATAAAATATATTACAAAACAAAGAAATAAGTTTCCACTTCTTAGCCTCTAGATTTGTTTAATATAGATTTTCGTGGGAATTCTAGAGTATCAAGTTTAAATTGGAAGAACTATTTATATGTTCTATTAGATAAATTTTCTGGGTATACTTGGACTTTCTTTTTAGATTACAAAAGTGAGGTCTATTCCTATTTAATCAAGTATACTGGTTACTAGAAAACTTAAGTGAAGTTAGGATCAATAACATATGAAGTGACCAATGTCGTGAGTTTGAAAATCAAGAAATTGAATATTTCTTCCCTCAAAATGGATATATTCATAACATCTCTGCTCCTAGGACACCCCAAAAAAATGGAGTTGTAAAAAGGAGAAATAGAAATGTATAAGAAATATCCAGGATTTTGCATAATTAATATGATCTACCTATTATTTTTTTGGTAGAATCTATAAATACAACCTGTTATATAATCAATAGAGTTTTAATTACACGTATACAAAAGAAGACACCCTATGATCTTTGTAATAATAGGAAGCCTAAGGTTAATTACTTCAATATTTTTGGTTTCAAAATCTTTGTCCTTAATTAATAAGATAGTCTTAAAAATTTTACCTCGAAGAGTGATGAAGGGATTTACCTAGTCTATTCAATCTCTAGTAAATCCTATAGAGTCATTAATAAAATAACCAAGGGTGTGGAAGTATCAATGGATGTATATTTTGATGAAACAGATCCACATGAGTCCAAAACTCCCTAAAAAGCTTAAGGATAACTTGTCCATTCTATACATAAATCCTAAACCTTATAATTATTTTTCGAAAAAAGTAGCATAACCCAGGTCATGAATTTCTCCATATTATAACCAAAATGAACCCAAACCTATATATGAACCTAAAGGGACCATCCTGTCTTTCTCTAGGTCTATTATAACACTTAAAAGCATCAATTATAGGTTATAGTTAATGACATAGAAAAAGGAACATAGATTAGAGCTTATCTTTGAAACTGACATGAACATCAAGTATTTTTCACACATATTGAACCCAAGAACATCAATGATGCAATTAATGATGAATTCTGGGTGATTTCTATGCAGGAATAATTAATCCATTTTGAAGGAAACAATGTATAGAAACTTTTTGATAGACCCAAAGAAACCTTGACAATAGGCACTAATTTGGTGTTTTGAAACAAAGTGGATTAATCTAGAACTATAGTAAGAAATAAATCCAAACTAGTTACACAAGTTTATAGTCAATAAGAAGGAATAGACTATGAAGAAAACTTTGTACTAGTTTCCTAACTTGAATCCATTGGATTACTAATAGCCTATGCAGCACATCTTAATTTCAAAAATGTGTCAAATGAATGTCAAAAGTGAATTCTGGAATAGTTATATATTTGAGGATTTTTTTTGTTGAACAATGCCCCAGTTTTCAAAATCCTCATTTTCAAAATAATGTTTTTAAATTAACAAAATATTTCTATGGTTTAGAAAAGGATCCAAGAGTTTGGTATGATAATCTCAGCACTTTTCTTACTTAAAAAGTTCTATATAAATGTATAGATGATCCTATTATTATCATAAAATGAATTTATAAAGATTTTTTATTTGTTAAAATATATATTTATGATATTATTTTTGGATCTTCAAAAATTCATTATGTATAGATTTTTCAAAAATGAAGAAAAATGAATTTGAAATGAGTTTAATGGGTGAACACAAATTCTTTCTTGGATTTCAAAATTTTCAAAATAAATAATGTATTATTTTAAGTAAAAGTAAGTGTACTAAAGATATTTTAAAATTATTTATTCTGGATAGAAATCAAAGCAGTGATATCCCTATGAGTACCACATGTAAATTGGATCTTGATGAAAATGGAAAATTAGTGGATCAAACCAACTATAGAGTTTTGATAGGAAGTCTTCTTTACGTGACTACTAGTCGGCCAGCTATTATATTTAGTGTGTGTATGTTTTCTCATTTTTAAGGAAATCCTAATGAGTCACATATTAATTTTGTTAAAATAAGATTCAAATACCTCAAATATAATACTAACTTTGGACTGTTCTCTCCCAGAGGACAACTATTTGAGTTAGTTAGTCATTTTGATGCTGATTTTTGTTGTTTCAATTTATATTAAAAAACAACCTCTAGAACATGTCACTTTTTGGGAGAGTCTTTAGTTTTATGTTGTATAAAGTGAAACAATATTATGTTGCATTATCCTCTGTTGATGCTGAATACATAGTTGTTGGTAGTTGCTGTGCTCAAATTTTGTAGATATAACATAATTTAAAACACAAGGGGTATAAATTTAGGAATTTCATTATAAAAAATGACACCAAAAGTTCTGTTAAAATTTCTAAGAATATGTTTTCTCATTCAAGGACAAACAATATTTATGTAAGACATACATTTTTAACAGATAATTATCAAAAAGGAGATATAACTCTTTAGTTTATTGTCATTGAACATCACTTTTATAATATTTTTACTAAAACATTAATTTTGAGCGGCTAACTGGTTGGTGACTCACCTCTAATGTCTCATCATTGATGACACACCATTGATGAATTTACATTGATGTTTCACCATTGATGTCTCACCGTTGATGACTCACCATTGATGTATCACTATTGATGACTCACCATTGATGTCCCAATATTGATGCCTCACCGTTGATGACTCACAATTGATGAATCATCATTGATGACTCAACTTTTATGAATCATCATTGATGACTCACCATTGATAACTCGCCATTTATGACTCACCGATTATAACACACCATTAGAACTATCCATTGTGACTTATCATTCTTTACTTTGTTATTTTTTCTATCTCAATTGAAAAATCACTATTTTGTTTATTTTGTTTAATATTATTCCGGTTTTTAAACTTATGATTTTCCAATCACTAAATGATAAATATTTAATTGATCAAAAATAATTTCCTACTCACTCAATCTCCTAGAACCGAACCATTCTCTCTTGAACCTCTATTTCTTTTCGTCCTTGAATAGAACTTTTCAAATTATTAATAATGTCTTGTGTGAAGAATCCTTCTAAGAAATATCTCGACGATCCGCATCCATCAATAAAGTAAAAGGGTGAATCAAGTGCCCCTAATCCCAAACATGGTATCCTATATCTGGAAACATAATAGTCGTACTTGAGAATGAAGTACATGTGGAATGGTTTTTGTCAATTAAGTCTCTTATTTAGAGAGTGTTATATTGACAAGTGGTTCTCTAACAAAAATCAGCCTCTCGATCTGAAACAAGTGAAATATGTTTACTTGTACTATATATTAATTATTGAGGGAATATATGTATTTTGTATTAAGTAGAGAATAAATGGAAAAAGTATTTCCTTTTCGACTAAGATATGGGTTGAATTCTTGAACATACCTTATGAAGGTATTTTTTATGATTACCAAGGAACTCCTCCGCCTCCAAGTGATTTTTTCAGTTATGAAATAGACCTAACTGAGTTGACCAGTGATATAATTCCTAGAAGAACAATAGAAGATAATCATGATAGTGAATGCATATTAATATTTATGTTTATCCAACATCAATTGTGTCCTAATAATGGGGTATTTTCTTCATTAAAATATCAAGATGTTTATTTATTATATATAATGAAAGAAGGATAAATGATTAATTCTTGAAGATATCTCATGGTCCAAATGAGTGATACAATTAAACCTCAATCCAAGTAAACCTTCTTATTTTATTCTATACTGATTTCTGCAATGCATAAAGATAAATGATTTTTAAATGAAGGTGAAGAAACTGTGACTCACTATGATGGTTTCTGTATTACCAAATCTATATGAAAAAGAATGAAGATTATCCAAAAATCCCTGGAAGAGTTAGTGGGTTGAGGATAATGATGAAATTTATGAAAATATAGATCTTGTTCAAAATCTTTCTTGGATGAAATATATTTTTGATCCTGGTGTAGGACCAGATGAAGTGGAAGAGTACTCAGATGAGGAAGAAGAAGTAGATAATACATCAAAAGGAATAGGATATCCTATTGATAATAAGATTGTTTCTGATATTGTAGAAATCTCTAAATAAATTAATTATGAATATACTAGTCCTCCAAAGTGGATTTCTAACAAATAACCTCTCCGAAATGATTATTCTAATGAAGAGACAGTTGAATATAAAGATATTGAGTATTTAATTGGAAATGGTAGTGAAGAAGATGAATATAATATTTAAAATAATGATGAGTCTAGTGTAGAAGAAGATGAATATGAGAATGATCAAGTTAAATCAAAATAGGAAGAAAAAGAAGATGAAGAATAATAGGAAAAATGTAGTAGTGAAAGTGATTCAATTGAAGAAGAGGAAAACGTTGATGGTGAAACTGATGGCGAAGCTAACCCTCCAACTAAGGATCAAGGTCCTATTATAGAAACCAATTATCATTCTATCATTGATCATAATCATAATGAATCTAAAAAGTATTGATACAAGTGGTTTATAAAAAAAGGGACAAGGTCTGGAATATGAGAATTCTTCAGTGTCGGTTGCTATTGAGGAAGAATTTCCAGTTTTTCAAGTGAAAGAACTTGTTTATTCTGGGAAGAATGATCCTGTTTAGGGGGAGAAGTATTCTAAGAGATATAGAGTTCACAATCTCATTCCTTATGGTGTGACAGCTGAGGAATAGGAAAAATACATGGGATATGTCACTTCAAGCTTGGATTATCCAGATTCAAATTATAATACATTTGATCCTAAGGGATCCTGGGGTGAAAGAGTGGTTATTTCTCAATGAGTTACAATTGGAACTGCTCCTATTCCTACTCCTTAAATTTCACATGTGCCTATAGATTATATGAATCATCATGATTTTAATTTTTTTTAAAGAGGAATTGTTCCCAGTGGTTAGAGGTATCCTCTAACCTTAATGAGTACTAGTGTCTCGTATTAGTGAAACAGATACTCCTATGTTTGCAGAGATATTTCTCTGTTATATTCCATCAAAGATAATTTCATAACATCAAACATTTAGATTGTAAAATTAGTGGTTAAGTGATGAGTTGGTTTTACTCATTAATATTGTGAAAGGGATGTCATATGAGTACGTATAATCCTAGGAAATAGTTGTAAAACTTCTTTTAGATACAACTTCTAAGGAGGATACCACTGATCCTCGCATGCTTAACTTGGATCTCTTGAGATTAATACATCGAGATGAATTGAAAGGTGCATCTACCTATACTAATCCTACTCAACCTTCTGATAGTGAAATGATCAAATTAGTGATGGGAAAATAACATTATAATATGATGTGTAGCTTAGGTTAGGAGATACCAAGAAAAATAAAATAGAACAATGACCATGTGCATTATATTGTTACGTTTTACATGAAAGGATCCACTAATGCTCAAGAATATATCATAATGAAAGTAGATTACTACTTTAAAAGGATTTATACCAAACACCAGTTGAAGATTAATTTCAAACACTTGGTAGAGAATTTAGGATCCCTCCTATTACCCAATTGTTCAGGGAACAAGTGAAGCCACTCAAGAAGCTTACACCCACACTTTAGATGTGTATAGAGAATAAAGATGATTTTACTAAGTATATAGGGAATGATGAGAAGATAATCATAGATTTTATAAAACTTTTGAATCATTACCTACATCATAAAATTACTTCTATTATAACACCAGAGGCATTCCGTATTTGACCAATGATTGAGAATTTTCCTTCTGGACTAATATACCAATCTGTGGATCCTTAGTTAAGACATATTTTCACTTGAAATCCTTTTTCTCCTCTTCATAAAAGCCTGTAACAGTTTCCAATGTCTACAGTATAGGCTCTTAGTCATCTATATCATGTTATCTATACAGAACATACAACCCCCACCTCTTCTAATCAAGGTCTTACGCCTATAGTACCCTCTGGAGTTCCCCCTCGTCAATGTTTTACATCAAACCCTTCTCTACATACTATTCCTCCACCAACTATTTCGGATAAGGGAAAAGTGATCATGGATCTTTCCATGCAGATGACTTGATTCTGGGGTGACATTTGATAGGGATATATTTTTTGGACTTTTTTACATCCAATGTACTCTCTTTTTTATCTTTAAATGAATTTTATCATGTTCTATGTTATATGTTCACTATCTTTTCTTATTTGTTGTCTTTTTGATAATAACAAAAGGGAGATATTAAATACATAATTAAAATAAAATGGACAAATATGAGATGGAATTTAATTTTATTTGATTTTTTAATCCTATAATCTAATTTCAAATGAACTTTTTGACATGTTGAGAAGAATGTTTTCTCTGATCATTATTAATGCCATGATTTTTATCATCAAAATAGGGGATATTGTTGGCCTCCACTAGTTTTAATGCTCTCAAATCAAGCTTAATGAAATTTAATTAAGTAAAATTATGTTTACTCATGTTTACTTATCATTTTAGTACATTATATTAGTATCTCATATCATATGATAAGTTATCAATATTTGGCTAAGTGTGAGTCACTGTTAAGGTGGACCCACTATTGGATATCCTACTGAGGATAGAAATCCGGGTAAGTATGACATACCATTACTATGGACCTACTGGTAATGTATCCTACTATCCACTATCTCACAATAAGAATAGACACTGAATTCTAAAAAAGGATGAGACATCCTAACTCAAGCTACCATGCACTGAGTTTCCATTCTTCGACCTACAGAAAGGGAAACTTGTAATTTTTTAAAATGTTGAGACACCATTGTAGTGAGTCACAAATATACTCAACATATTCTCAGAATTATTTAAAAGAAAAATACACCATCATAGAGATTCAACATTAGACACAAAATCTTCTCATAATTTCCAAAAAGGATGAGACACCATCTCATTAGGATACTGAAGGCTGAGTCACTTTTGCATCAACCTACAAATAGAATTACTTACTGATATAATCATAATTTTCCCTGAGTATGAGTTACCATTATGAGTTTTTGATAGCATGAGTCATCGTCAAGGGGGCCTACCATCAGAGTGGCCTACCGTTCCAGAGTCACCACTACTCAAATCACCATTTCAGATTGAATAATGCTCTAAGACTGAGACACTGGTTCTAAGACACCTCTACCTGACCTACCATTCTTAGTACACCTTCAACTCTTACTTTTCCATTTAAAATAAAATTTATTCCAATGATCATATTTATGAAACATTGTGCTGTCATTTAATTTAAAAACATTGTCTGTCTTCTGTAGAAAACATTAATATTGATTTTAGAGACCCGTACAGGGTATGAGGAACTATAGAACATGATTCTTGTTAGCTAGAGTGTATAAGGGGAATACTTGATCAAAAATCTATGTAGTGAAGTCGAGCTTCTCATGTTCCTGAAAAAAACATAAGACTCACAAACTGGGGAAACTAAAATATACTACTCGGAGCTTAAACAAAATAATATCTTGCTGAAACAAACTAATCAAAGGATAAACACTATTAGATCAAACAACCACCTCCCAAGAAATAGTAGACAGAAGTGCTCATGATTCTCTATTTTCTACCTATTTTTGGAAACCTAGTCATGTGGCATTTCAACATGACTTCTCTGAGTGATAAGATATATTGGAAATCACCCAAATCCTTGAAACTTTTATCTCATTATTTATGCTCTTATTTTGAATTGTTTTTACTTTACCACTAGTGTGTATATTTCTATTTTATAAACACAGACTCACTCTTGTAGAAGATACACAGATATATTCATAAACCATCTTTTTCACACCTTATACTCCTACAGAAAATAGTAGAAGAGGTCCCTACATGGGATTGTTATTTATGAACACCCACAAAAACTATAGAATATGTATTATTTATAAGGATGGTGTGTATAATTTTTTTACCCTTATCCATGTTGTGGATAAAAGATTATTTATTGAAAATTCTTGGTGGTAGGTGATCAACAAGTGAAGAGATTTAAGTATCTTCTTGAGATAGAACCTTTTGTTTTGAATTCTACTCTGTTATTTTATTATATTTTTCTAGATTTTTATTTTTATAAAACTATACCTTACTCAGATAGTTAATCATTTATAGTTTTTATATTAGAATATTATTTAGTAGATTGATTTCAAAAGTTATAATATGAAATAATATTACTTTAACAAAGAATTAACCACTATTTGAGAAATCTTTTAGACAACCAAATATTCTATAAATCTAATTCGTCGGTTAACTGGACCATTTTCTATTTCTAAATTGGGGAAATTTTTAATAAGTATTTTAGACAAAAAAAATTATAGGAGCTCAATTCACCCCCTCTTGAGTGTCCTACTCCGAACAACAAAATGGAAAGGTAATTCTGTGAATTGAAGCAAAAAATAAGAATTAATCAGTGGGAATTTGTGAGTTTAACAACATATTGATATTGTTATACACTTAAATAATTATCATTTATTATGATGGGATGATGGAGTGATTATTTGGAATACTTAGAAATTGTATATTAAAAAAATATTACAATTCAAGACTTTGAGATTTATGAAGAGATAGTGTAGTGTTATCTAAAAGTGTAGATGACGGTTAGAGAAGCACAATGGTATCATGGACTGAATGATAAGAATAGAAGTATGTGGTAAAATATTGGGAAGAATTTTAATCCTAATATATAAAGGAAGAAACAACTACATTTTTGAAACATGTATTAGAAGAATCATTTGGGGAATTGTGTATAAGTGAGTGGAAGTGATGGGAAAATAGATCAAAACAATCATAGAGATATGAAGCTTCAATATCCAAGTGATAGAAAAATGGGTATATGGTCTAGGTAAAATGGGCATTACGATGAATCAAGTGTGTGGAGATTAAAAAAATTTAAAACCTATTTCAAAATCAGATGCTAATGGAGGGAAACCACCATCAAATCCAGTAGAGGCAAAGGGATATGGGTTACTCTTTTTCAAAAATGATGGTTGATATCAAGGAGCTAAACTATGTTTCTTTATGTAAATTCATTATACTCTCAAATATATCATGTATATTATTTTATTTCTCATATAATATTTCATTTCTTTCATATAGGTTTGCAAGAGGAAAAAATTAAAACATTATCATCTAGTGGTGGATTTGTTAGTTAAAACTCCAAGAGAAACATTTCAGGAATCAATGATATAAATAGATTCCCCCATTAACTTCAGTGCATAAAATATCTATACAAACTTGGTAGTTATTCCAATGGTGGAGTATAATATAAAACTATAGATGGGGTGTCTGTCAAAGTATAATGCCAATATAAACTATAGAAGCAACGAAACATTATATTTCATAAAGGGATAATCTATAATTATCTTGAAACGATAGGTATTTCATCCTGATTCATTTCAAGAACCACATATTATTTCATTATTTATGGAAATGATTAGTGAATAAGGAGAGAAAATTGAAAGTATAGAGAAAAAATATGTGCCTATTATTTAGGAATACATTAGTCTATTTCTGAAGTACTTTCATGAAACTCTACCAGAAAGATAGATATTATTCTTAATTTATCTCATACAAGAATCCAAACCAATATCTAAGGCCCCATGTAGAATTAAATTTTTAGAGTTGGAGGAATTTTAAAATAAACTTATTGATCTTTTTAAAAGGTCTTTATTCAAACTATTGTGACTCTTTGGGAAGCACATGTTCTATATATAGATAATAATGATGGATCCATGCATCTATGAATTGATTATAGAAAACTTAATGGGATCCCAGTGAAGAAAAAAACCCTTCCATGTATTGATGATTAGTTCAACCAACTTCTTGGGGATCAATTGTACTCAATGGTTAACCTCGGATCAGGGCATCATCAATTGAGGGTAATGAAAAAAGATATACTATGCACTACCTTCTATACAAGATATGGAAATTATGAGTTTTTTTTATACCATTTGGTATGACTAATTTTCATATAATATTTTTGATTGATGAATCGAGCCTTTAGGGACTATATTAATAAATTCTTTGTGGTTTTATTGATCAAATTCTGATAAATTACGATATTCATGAGGGGGAAAATGATCATCTAGGTGTAATATTAAAAATCATTATGAAAGGGAATATTTTTTTAAAATACAAAAAATGTGAAATAGGGTTATAAAAATTATCTTTTCTGTGCATATTCAGATTAGTGAAGCAATATTGATTCATCCATTAAAGAAAAAATGAATATAGGAGTGTCCTTGACCTATATAAATAACTCACATTCATAGTTTAGTTTTTCAATGAGGATAATATATAATGTTCCTAAAAAAAATCATGACTTTATAATCCACTAACCAAGATAACATGAAATGGGGTTAAGTTTATATGATCAATGGAGCATGAGGAATGTTTTCAAGAACTGTTTAATTGGTCTATTGGTGCACCTATTCCAAATTTACCCTCTTATAGGGAAGCATTGGTCATTTATTATAAAAAATCCTTTAGAAGGCTTGAATTTGTTCTCATAAAATATAAAAAGGTGATTTCCTATGCATCTCAATAGTTAAATCCTCATGAGAAAAATTATCACACCCATGATTTGGAGTTACATATAGTTATCTTTATTACAAAGATATGGAGACACAATATTTATGGGATGAAGTTTTATATATACACCAACCACCAATGTCCAGAGTATATATTCACTCAAAAGGAACTAAACCTAAGTCAAAGTATATGGTTGGATATTATTAAAGA
This sequence comes from Viscum album, assembly GCA_963277665.1. Taxonomy (NCBI): domain Eukaryota; kingdom Viridiplantae; phylum Streptophyta; class Magnoliopsida; order Santalales; family Viscaceae; genus Viscum; species Viscum album. The sequence goes on from OY728130.1 coordinate 1,220,253,847, forward strand.
CTATGATTATTTTGTTCATTATCACTCTTAAAAAAATAATTTATGAATTTAGTAGGAATGAAACCGAAGTTCTATTAATGATTAGCATTGAAGGAGATGCATTGATCAAGGATAGGGTAAATATGGATATGGAAGTCATGTGGGTAGAGATATCATTAATACTATCACTAATGATTTCTAAAAATCATTATTGTCAAAGATATACAAGTCACAACGAATTCTATCAAAAATTATAAGTAGATTGATGTTTTGAAAAATATGATATTTCATGAGTTCGACATTAGACAATAAGAATTATGGAGATTTGGTGAAATTATATGTATCACATTTGTAATAAATTTAAAGAAATAGGTGTTTCATGAAGCTCAATCATTCTCTATACATCCGAGAAGAACCAAATGTTATTGAGATCTATGAGATCAATATTGGTTGTATTATATGATAATGGTGATTTCGTATTATACTTAAAGATTTTTGGTTTGTTAATAAGTGAAGGAAAAAATGACTACCCAATCGAGTGTTTCAACTACAACCCATAATTGTATGGAATTAGGAAAACATCACTATATATTTTGATACTATCATTCCCAATACATCCATGTGAAACCGTTCTATATGATTAATCACTGATACATTAACAAAATGTGATCATTGTATCTCTATAAGGGAGAATTTATCCCTTAATATCCTTACTAGTATATATATTCAAGAAGTGGTGAGACTTCGTGGGTCCCCTCTATCAATGGTTTTAGATTGGGATCTAAGATTAAGTTATATGTTTCCAAGGAGCCTTTAAAAAGACATTAATATATAATGAATCCTAATTAAATTGTAGTATCCCCTGACTAATGGGAAGTATAATATGGTTATTAAAATTTAAAAGATATATTAAGGGTTAAATTACTTGATTTTATATGGAGTTAGGACCAACATATTCCAATTTTCAAATTATCTGATAAAAATAGTTTTCACTTGTGTACTTAAACAGATCATTATGAAGTAATCTATAGGAAGAGTTATCGAACTCCAACATCTTTGGATAAAGTTGGAATAAGAAAACTGTTAGGACCATACATTGTAAATGATGTTGTGGAGAAGATAAAATTTATCCAAAAAAATATCAAGGATTCTTAGTGTTGACAAAATTATAGTTCCTAGAGCCAGTGCATTTTTTCATTACATTGGGGATCATGTGTAATGCCCCAACCTCATAATCCCGGAGGTGGTGCATTACTTCATTAAATTATAATGATTAGAAGGAAAAAAATACCAAAGGACCAATTATTTTACTATCCTTGGAAATCCAAACTACATACATGATACCCATATTACATTAAGAAATATAAAATACAAACATGAAACATAAAAAATGAAATAATTTGCACCCATGAATACTTATTCAAATATTTATTCTTCATAACCTTGGGAAAATAAAAATAATATCGGTGAGATCAAATTTTCAGTAAGGTTGTCTAAAGTGAATGAAATAATGTATTAGTGAGAATAAATCAACATGGAATGTTGAATAACTGAAAACACATTCTATTCAAATAAATAGATAATTAAAATTAAATAACAGAATGTAGGAAACAGAAACACATTCCATTTAATGAATGAACTGAAAATTAAATGTATCCATAGATACATCGATGACAAATCCCTTGGATGAATAATAACAGAAACTAAATATGGAAAATGATTAATTATTGGATGACATGTTTTCTAGGTATATGGAACCATTACCGTCATGACCGTTCACAACAATAATTCGATATTGGGTATAAAATACTTTTATTTTGTCCAACTATTTCACATCATGAGACTACTGATGCATTGAGGAAATATTTATAAATGGTCCCCACTTATGTCATACGTGCCTAAACAATTACTCATATCTAATAATTAAATTAAATAATAAATAATACGTTATTAAATTTGGTTCCCTAGAAACAAAATTCTTTGTAATTTATGATAAACCTACATTTATTTTATGAATATTAATAAACTCTTTAACACATCATGATTGTTCTTATATGTGACATAGTATATGATAATGTTCTAATAATAGTTGTAGCACTAAAAGGTCATAGTGGATCCCGACTATGATGAGTACCTGTTAGTGCCATAACACTATTCTTGAATATATGATCTATGGCTAGATGATATCATTTGAAGGGAAAAAATGATACAGGCTATTAGAGGAGAGGAATCGTGAAACTTTAAGGCACCTTCTCATGGTGTGCACCCATGGTAATATCCTGGAGGATATTATGAGAACAAGACCCTCCAGTAAGAAATCCACATTAATAAGTATCCTTGGATGTTCTTATATGTGGAAGTCTGTATTGGTCCTTAGACGTTAATATTATTATTAATCAATATTTTGACTGAATTACTTAGATGTATTGACAAAAACTATGATGATAGAATTTCACAGCGAGGTAGGATATGTTGGGTGTGTCACGAGTAATACTTTATTAATGAATAATTTGATAAAGGATTTGACACTTATACATAAGTATATATCTCAAGCCCTTCGTTGGAAATGATATAGCCTAACTAAATCAATGGCCATGGTGTTCACAAGCCAAGTTCAATTCTGGGATGTTAAATAATGAAAAATCGAGCACATGGGATAATGACACCTGCATGCAACTCACTTTATTGGAGATATCAGGACAAAGGGATTATATTACATAGTAAGTTCTCGTATGAGGTGACAAGTCATTATGACATCAGCTTATTTATCATAGGTGAATTGACCTATTTCCATATATTAATATTGGACATTAGGTAATCCCACCAAATGTCTACGAGAAAGGGGCCTAGAGGGACACACACTAAGTGTATCTAGTATCTCAGTTAAATAATTTATTTATTTAACAAATTAATTAAATATTATTCTCAGTTGTGGTTTAATAATTAATCAAGTATTACTGATTGAATTTATTTCATCTCTAGTTATTAGAGAGAATATATTTTGGGCGTAATATTTATTTATCAGTGAATAATGAAGTTATATTTATTTAATAATTAAATATTCATTATTCAAGGCCTGGTAAATATTGAGGAGGATTGGAGGACTAAGATATGGGTTTAGTGAGAAATAATATTAAATATTATTTGGTTATATAATGTTTAAATATAATCTGAAAGTTAAGCACATTTCATGTAAATAATAGTATTGTTATTATTATCTAACATGGGGTTTTCACTTCGAATAATATATTAAGTAACATCACTTGTGCTAATTATTTATTATAACCTGGTGAATTAAATTTGTTAGCCACATGTCCAGGAAATAAAATAATTTCTATTATGATTTGACAAGATATTTTCACATAGAATAATAAATTAATTGATGACACATGTGCTAATTATTTATTATTACTTAGTAAATTAAATTCCTCGTTTATCTATATAACCCAAGATGTTGTTCCACTGGATAACCCAATACTTGTGTGCACAACATCCATGGAGAAATGCTCTTGATCTTATAGAACTAATCCCTATCCATGAACACTATCAAATAATGAGATAGATCCTCCTCCACAAGATTAAGTACAATGATTTGGAAGCAATTCTCAAGGTGATCGAATTTGGACATCACAAGCACAAGGATCATCTGCACTAGCACTCGGGGAATCCTTTAGTGACGTCTGGAGATATGTGGAGCATGTGTGGATCACTGATAGAAGATTACTATCCTTGGATTATAAATTTCAATTAAGCCACACCTTAGACCCATGGCCGAACACATCAACGAAAAAAGAATCACCCTGTAGGTAATTCTATACTTTAATTAAATTTATTATAAAAAAAATATGTTGATGCTCTCTTCTCAGTTCTAGGTTCTCTCATTTTTATTTTATCATTGATTTAATTTTGTGGATACATGATTTCATCTTTGTATTGATCCTAGATTAATCATTGATTATGGAAATTTTCAAATTTGGGAACACGCCCATCTTGCACTTCCGCTACCCTCAGAATCTACAAGTAGTATCAGAGTAGTCATATTTTCATTTATAATTATTTAAATAATTCATTGATGATTTACACTTTAATAATTTAGTTTTTCAATTAATGATTAATTATTCTTGTAATCTTAAATTTTAGATATGTTCCTTCCTTATCATTTTTCACAGATCTAGCAGAAATTATTTTTTTTATTAAAATTAAATCGAGGATATCATCAGGAGGAACCAACAGTCCTATCTAGATAACACAATAATACGCATCATGTAGTCGGATCTACACACCATGTATTATTTTCAATGCATTTGGAGTAATTGTAAATTCCTCAAGCTATGTGCATTAATGAAACATGGTGTAGTTAATTCTTGCACTGTGTTTTGACCAGGAAAGTCTGGCACACATTCAGTCAGACTACACACCGTGTGGCCCACTGGACACAATGTCTAGTCCCTTCGGGTTATGTCCAAGTCATTTATCTCATACACGGGTTTCCCGGCTAGTGACCATGTAACGTGGAATCTACACAGAAAGTGTCCCATTGGACACATTGTGTACTCTAGAGATTTTCTAAGTACACCTCAAACACTGTTTCACCAGGCATGTACTTTCGATAGACATTGAGGAGGGTAAACGTTGTATAGTCAGTTCTAAATGTCATGAGCTATTTCTAGATTATGAAGATTTAAAATTTATTATTATATTATGTAAACCCTAGATACATGTACCTTTTTGTTGTAATAAAGCTAGGACACAACATGTGATAGGTGTTTGATATATATATAAATGTGTGTGTGTATATATTTAATTAACATCAACGTGATATTCAAAGACTTGTACATCATGTATGAGTTGTATTACAGTTGTAATTCTACGTGCATGATACATTTCATAGAGAATAAAGTGTATACAGTTATAAATACAAGATGGGTATTCACTGGTTTGCCATCGTGGTATAATTTATGTACAAGGTTATGGATTATAATCTCAAGGAAATTCAAAAAAGGATTATGATGAAAATGATTGATTAATTAAAGATAATTATTAATCGATTCGAGCATAATTTTTCATAATAAAATGATTAAATAATTGAATACCAGTTTTATTAAATGCATAATTCATTGCATGTTTGTGGATGATCATGTGTTAGACCAGAACTCTATATTTTATTGGCTCCCATTTAATTTATTTTGCAAATTAAATTTTTTTCCATACATGCCTTGTTATCATTATTATATAGGGTTTTCATGTCAATGGTTTATTTTATGTAATCCCTCTTTTACCCCTCTCTTTCGAGTGAGTTAAATACAATTGTAATGGATGGAGCTCCTAATATAGTGGAGGCAGTTCAGGGTAGGAGTTGAGGTGAAACCAATCCAAGGAGATACAAAGGTGGATATGTGGAAAGCTATAAACACGAACCGTAAATGGATCCAGGTATTTCTTCTCTAGTTGAGGGTTAGTTTATCAACCGCTATATAAATGAACCAATAGTAAAGCTCATTATCATACCCTTTATTTTATTTCTTCCCGTTTTATGGTTATTCATTATGGATGTTTAACACGATCACATAATTAATGAACTATCAAGAATACAATATGGAACTAAAATAAAAATGTCTTATGTGTAAATATTATCTATACATGGATAATCACTTTAGTATACCCCACTTAACATTAAAAAGACATGTGAATGGATAATAAGTATTAGTTTATGAATAAAGGATAAAATATCCCATTTAAATATTAAGTTGGTATAGCCTTACATTACTTCAGTTAGAATCGAACCATATTTCAATGTGCCTGACCAACCTTAGTTGGGATTCCACCAATTATATAGGAATTCAAATTTGACATTTTGGGTTGACATAACTTAGTTTAAATAAAGGTTTGATTGCCTTAGAATGTCTTGTTGTAACTGAGAGGAAAAGGTTGAGGAAATCCAAAATTAGGGATTTTGCGATAGGGGAGTCCACTCAACTATTCAAGGAGTTGTACATTAATGCAGTTGGCATTTATAATTCCTACCTAAAACCTTTCATGTTTCTTTATTTACCCTATTTTGGTTTAAGAAAATGGTAATATAGATCCTTCACACTACAATATCCAACCAAAATGATATTTCGAAGCCAATACTGAGGGATATTGGGTTTTCAAAAATCATGGGAGACTAAAGGAATAAATAAGTTAAATTTATTTTATAAATAACCAGGTACCCAATAAACTATTATCAACTTCTTAGTGGTTGTTCTAGGGGTGTAGTGGATTTGTTGAATCCACTGGGTACCTGGTGGACCTATACTAGGTACTCAAAAAATTCTTGGGTGGAATCTATTTTAAAATGGAAATTCAATCATTTCACACAATAAAACTAATCCAGATTTATCTTAAGAATGGTACTTCAATTAATTGACAAATATATTGAATCCCTTAATATGAAACCCATGATTTACTTTCAATATTCTTCAACTGATGTGTGAACCTCTATCTAAAATCACTACTAATCCACTACAAGTGTCCTTTATGGTTAAATTTGAAGTTGTTTCTCCATCTAACTTTTAATTTCTAAATTTTTTATAGTGTATTATCATGTATCCAAATCTCACTTATTTACTAGGTTTAATATCTAAGGTCATTATCTAATTTACCTTCCTCTAGGAATCAAACAAATTTTAATATATCCACTCCCAATGTAATTTAACTCTTAAACTCTTCATATATATGGTTTCTAATTATGGAAACAATATAATCTTCCCTTTAGTCTATTCTAGGTGTCTAAATATCTCAATATTGAACTACTCTAATATATTGGTTTTTAAGTAAGGAATGTATTAGGATTTGGACTATTTATATTTCTACATATAGATGGTTTAAGGTGTTTTAGAAGTACTTGGAGGTGTTGGGGAATATTATGGATCATTTAGAGGGCTTCAGATAAGTTATAAGAAGTAATTTTAGATTATAGGAGAGTTTCATGGGTGAATTTAATGGTCTCTAAGACAATATAATTAGACTATGTAGATTTAATAAAGGGGAATCAATTGTTTCAAAGTAAAACAAGATAGGCATAAAACCATGCAGTTGAACTGTGTAACTATTAAAAAGTGCGTAAAATTCATCTTAGAATATGAGAAACCCTATTTTCAATATTAGTTTTCTTTTTATATAGGATAGATTATTTCATGGTTTATTTTTGGAAAATGTTTATAGATTTATCCATCTATATATCTTCCCACTATAATATTGAGATGTTTGGTGCTGGATCTATGATATTTTACTCTTCATTCATTCTATCTTTTATTTCTCATCGGATCTATGATTTTAATAGGTTATTATCACAAAATCCTATTGAAACCCATATGATTTAAGACTTGGTTTTTTGGGGTTTTAGGGGACTATAAAGTGAAAGGATATTATACATTGTGAGTGGATCCATATGTTATCATCTTTAATTGTTGTTGATTTAACTCAGTGTAAACCCTAAAAAATTAAGAGTTTAAATGGTTTTTGTGGAGAATTATTTTATTAATATAGGAATATTTTTTGGGTGGTTTGAGGAGCCTAAGGGGATCACAAATATGGATTTTTATGTAATTGATTAATAATATATCTAGATGTGAAGTTGGTGGATTCTCAATGATTCCATTATGTAATTAATATCTTGATCCTAGATGATATTTTTTCTATAAATTATTTTATGGATTTTAAATAATATGATAATGGTTAAGAGTTGATATTATACAAAAAGTGCTCTTGTGTGATTCAATTTGGTGAATACGAAACTTGTGGATTTCTAGCTGAGTGTGTGGCTTCTAGAAAATTAGGTTAACTTCAATATATTATTTAAAATGGGTTGGTTTATTAGATGGTTTATTTTCATTCATTTATTATTGTTTTATGTGCACAAGGTTATTTAGAAATTGTTGTGGTAGTTTTTTTTCATTGATTCACATATGAATTGTTTTTTTATTATATAATTTTTTGGGAATTGTTTTTTTTATTTGTTATGAATCGTGTTTTCTAGTGTACAATTTTATGGGTTGGTCAATTTCACTGCATGGTGGATATAATTTGGTATTCATTGGGTTTCACGTCTAATTTTATTTTGATTTTTCATTGAGTTTCACAGGGGATTATATTTTTGGGGTATTTTCATTAAGTTTCAAGGGTTATTTGTTTATTATATTGGAATTGTTGATTGGTTTTGGTGAGGTATTAAACATGTTTTTTGAAAACTCCCACTTAGGAAAGGGGTCCTTACAAGAAATGGTATCGTGTGGTTATGGTAAACATTATCATGGGCATGGGGACCTTATGAGAATACAATGGATGTTAATTTTTGGTAGTCAATCCTCTCATTAGTAAGTGATATGCATTCCTAGATATTAATCTTGATATATGCATTCACTTTAGATTTTATTATTTTCATGGGTGTGTGGGTTACTTTATCAAGAATGGGTTGTTTTTTTCCTTCAATTTATTGGTAAAATGTTGATTACTTCGATATATAGATTTTTTTATTGAAGTTACTTTGTTTATTGATGTTTTTTTATTATTAATGTGATTGTAAATAATTTTATAAAATGGGAATGTTTTATAAAACACATTATCATCTTGTTTGATTTTCACTTTGATGGGGTGTATGGACATAATTTCCGACCTCATTCTGGGTCTTGTAATCACTCCCTGCATGAGAATCTTTGTTCCTATGTAGATGATGTTACAAGATTTTTAGGATGTGGGATTTTTATTAATGGGATAGAATAAAGAAATGATGGGGGTCTGGTGAAGATGAGTGGTGGCTAAGTCATACTATCAATAGTGGCAGGTTAGTTATTATATTGGTTTTTAATTGTATTGGTTTAGTTATTTTATTTTAATTTTATACTTCTGTATTGTTTTTTATGAATTAAATTCAAGGTTTTCACTTTATATTAGATTTTATGTTTGAGGTTAGTGTGGTTTTGGGTTGTTACACTATTCCATAGGGTTTTTACTAGAATTTGAATATATTTATTGATCCTTTAACATCCTCGGGATGATACATAGAGTTGATTATGATTCCAATTCAACTTGGGGTTGAGTTTCAGTAGTCGGGTCCAACCATAATGTTATAAATGGTATAAGTTTGGTTTATTCATGGCTCAGAATTAATGGAGAAATTGTTTTTTTGAATATAGAAAGTAAAATATAAAAATTTGGGTTCATCATATTTCATGTGAAACCGTTGTTTGTAGGAGAGTTATATAATGTGAGGGGTTTTTATCTCTTGAATAGCCAGTTTGGTTTGGTTTTTCCAAGGTAAGGTGCCTTTTACGAAGTAGTCTAAGACTACATTTCTATCTAATACATAATGTAGTACCATGATTGAAATTCAATAGAATATTTTTGATTACTTGTGATGATTGTTGTGTTTTACTATATAAAAATTTTTAAACCTAGTAAAGGGAAGGGTTATTCCCTTGGTGGTGAGTCTTTAGTAAAAATAATTACATGTCTATAAGGTATTAGTTTTTTTCTATAATGATAACATGACATGAATATTATAATAGGTGGATGTACAAGGTTGTAAATTTTTACTTGTAGTTATGGAAATTATTAAGGGTAATTCTTTTATGTAGTGCTTAAAATCTTTTGTGTGAGTATGTATTTCACTATAGGTTATTTGGATCATTGGTATTGAGTTGTGGTTATTGTTATTTGGATTCCATAGAGTGGGATAAACATTGAAAATTGTTATATTCAAAAAATTATTGCATTGACAAGGCTGAAAATGTGATTTGGTTGGTGAACTAATTGGACAAATATTAGTAGTTCACCTTATGGTATTAAAATTTATGGTTTGGATGACTTTTTTGTGAAATATTTTTGAAATTACATTTGGTTAGAAAAAGTATATTATTTTATTCTAAAACTAATTTTTACTGATTTTTTGAGCAATTTTTGTTTTTTAAAAAAAATAATTCAGGTTGCTTTAACAACTGAATGTGAAATTAGGGATTTGATGTTGAATCCTTTTCTATCAAACATGGATTGGTGAATGAAATGGTTCTTTATTTTCAATAGTTTTAAAACCTTATTATACATTTTTGTATTTGAAATGGGTGTTTATAAAATTTTTATTAATTGATATTGGTTTTCTGAGAATGGGAAAAGGGGAATTTAAAAAAAAATTAGGTCATGGTGGTTTCAAAATAGAGAATGATGCTAAATATTTTAAGGAACATTAGTTTATTTTTCATGGATTTATAAAATTTAAAAGATTATTAAAAACGGTATATGTTACTCATGTGGTGATTTGGATTTGGTTTCCAGAAATGGTCATGTCAGGACGTTTTGGTAGTGAAAGGAAATTACTATCACATTTTTCTTTTTGAGAATAAAGTGATGGTTATGAAATTACCAAATTTATATAGTATTTTTTTCAAAATATGGAGAGTGACCAAATTATATTGGTTTAGGTTTTATTATGTTATAATCAATGTGTAAAAACCGAGGTGTTCGGTTGTTATATTATTTTCATGTGTTTTCAATTTGATTTTTTTGAATGGTGTAAGATGGGTTTCTTTTGTTAAAACTCATTGAAATAGTTTCTTTAAATATTGAAAGGTTTTTACAATGGTATTCTTTTTATAATAATGTATTTCATATAGATTTATTTCCTTTTATGAAAATAGTGAGTCTTTATTCAGAAAAAGTATCTCACGTTATGAAAATGTGTTGCAAATAGGTATGGGAAAAGTTACCATTTGAAAAATTTTGGTTTTATGTATTAAAATTGATATTTCTATGAATATTTTAGTCAAGGATTGAGTGATTATACTCCATGGTAAGATATTTTTTGTGGGTTTTTTATTCCCTTGTGGAGAGAATTGGATCATTTTGTTTCTTATACAAAAATATTACATCAAAGACGGAGGTTTTTTATGTTTTATTAAGGGGTGGTGATCCATATTGCATTTTGGGAAGTTTTATAAAATAAATTTTTAAGTATTTTTTTATTACATTGATTATATTTTGGTCCTATAGAAGAGGGGATATCATAATGATTTCTATTGGGAAAATGGTTAGTCGGTTGAACCATATTTTCATTATATAGGGGTTGCTAGTGGGTTTTATTTTTAAGAATTGTGTTTAAATGAAGATTTGTTTAGGTTTTATATGTTTGGAAATTAAAGGAATAGTTTTGTGGATTAAAGGGATGCTTATGTGTTGTTTTTAGTTTTCCCTGTATAGAAAAATGTTTGGGTATGGATTCATAGTTCGATTTGGGTTGTCATGATGATGTCATCATATAGTTAGAAATTTTTTCATGTGAATAAATGGAAAGGGGAAACAAATTTCCTTGATATGGGTATGTTTATATAAACTAGATAGTGTGATATGAGGTTGAATGTGTGATAAGATAGATTACAAAAATAGTTTTAGTATAGTGAAATTTATTTTTGTGAGCGAGTAATGATTTTTTATGGATCCTAAATAGTTGGTTTCAGAATTTATAGGTGTTAGAATTTGAAGTCGATAGGAATAATGTATATATTTTGGATAGTCTCTTTTGAACCATCTACTTTTGGATTATTTCTTTTTATTTTTGTGTAGTAAATAAATTGATTTATGGGAGATTGAAATTTTTTTTTGTATGACAAGCCTTGGTGTTGGTGTATTTTATCCTAGAATAATTGGGCTTGGAATTATTGGATTTCTATCTTTAGATTCTTGAGGTTTATTTGGTAGAATGATAGAATTTTTTGGGTGGTGTTCATAACCTTATTGGTCAGTTTCCTACATAAGAATCACATGGTTGTGGTTTTATGGAAATGATTCACCTCAGATGGACAAAGCTGGGGTCTTGGGTAAATCATATAAGGAATGATTGATTGTGTAGAGTTATTTTCATGTGTTTTTTGGATTATCCCTTTTGAGTGGGTAAATCAAATATTTTTACGTTTTAGTGTTGCAAACTTAAAAGATAATTCATGTTGGCTTGGATGAAATATTTGGTGGTTGTTTGGTATCTTTTTTAGTTTTCATGGTTTAGTGGTGAAAGGATACTCTAAGAAAAATCAATTGGTGAATAATATTTTGTTTCTATTTTCGTTTTTCTCTCAAAAAATTATTCAAGATGACTCTAGGGGTGCTTTTATATAAACTTACACCAACCAGATGTTAAATATGGTAAATTTGGTTTGGGATTAATTTTGAGATCACCTTAGTAGGATAATCACATAAAAATACAATAAAGTTTTAATTATAAGTTAATTTGGAGTTATATATCCTATTATTTAGTTTGTTCATGAGTATAGATATGGAATTATACCGATGGAGGTTGATATGAGAAGATAATGATATACACCAATGAAATTTTCAAGGATCTCATATGTATAGTATACAAGAAAATACTTATAATCCATAGTTCAGTGGATTTTCCTTGCCTAAAGGATTCTTGGTGGTGAAGAGTACACTAAAAATTATCATTCTCCCAAATAATATTGGAACTATTATCATATCCTCTAGGTTTTTAAGTATAAAAATATCATTGATGGTGAGAGTTTTTTAAGTCATGTTTTTTAGTGATTATTTGAAAAACATTCTGATGCCATCATTTTTAAGGATAAAAAATAATTAGGATAAAAGAATTTTAAGGCCTATATTTTAGAGGGAGGAATTTATTTCAGTTCTACTGGTTGATATTATTTCTAGGATATGGTTAATGTTATTTATGGAGTGTTTGGAGGTGTTGAGGAATGTTACAGGGTTCTATGAGAAAATTAAAGAAGGTTATCGTTGTAATTGGGAATCTAGGGCGATTTTCATTGGATATCTACATATTCATTAAGATGATGTGGTCTGACTATGTATTTTTAATAAAGGGAGATTTTTTTTCAATTTTTACTTTCACGGGAATCAAAACCATAGAGTTGGGTTGTGTAACTTTAGAAAATTATGTTTAAAATGGATTTTTATACACACACAAAAAATATCATTTATCCTCTATTTCCAAACTGATATGGGACAGTCTCTTTATTTAGTAATTTTGAATAAAATTTATGTATATATTCTGAAACAATTTGGATATTTGGGTGTGATACCAATATTATTTTACTAATATTTCGTTCTCTATTTCATTTCTCTATAGATCATGGGTTTGACATGATTGATTCATTGGATCATGGTGATACCCATTCATTGAATATAAATTTTTATGTAATAGGTTTAACTAAATTATAAGGAGAAAGGATCAGAATATTCTCTCCATTCATTTTATTCTTTACTTCTATTATTGGAAACCCTAATCAAGTAGGGATTTTTGATATTTTGGTTGTAAATTCATAGATTAATTTATATATTTTTATTATATGGATTTAAGGATCCTAATGGGATATAAACTATTAGTTTCTATGGTATATATGTGTGATATCACTGAATGTGAGGTATATGTCTTCCCACTCAAGTTATTGTGTGCATAATATCAGGAACATGAATATTTATGTTTAAATAACTTATTTTATGGATTTAAAATAAATTTTTTATTCTTAAGTTTTTATTTTGAACAAAATGATTTTTGATGTGAGTGGTTTTGATGGATATGAAACTGGTGTAATTATGGTTGTGTGTGTGGTTTCTAGAAAATAGGGGTATTCACAATGTAAGATTTAAAATTTTTAGAATAATTTGATGCTTTTTTGGATTTTTTTGTTAATTACATTTCGCACTAATTTTATAATTTTTTTCATCAGGTTACATGATAATTTCTATTGTTTTTTATGAATTATAGGTACCAAAATTATTTTAAAACCACACATACAACTAGAAATCCAGGGGTTTCATATCGGCCAAAATGACTCACACTAAAACTCATTTTTTACAAAATCAACTGATTGACATTAAAAAAGTTAGTTAAAATTCTTAAAAAAAATTCACATACCGATATCAAGTATTAAGAGATTATTCACATGATAGATTAAGTGAGAAGACACCTACCACACATCTTGTGATATCTAGAATCCATTTCATTAAAATGATGATTTTGGCTTCCCATAGGTTCTTAAAATTCAATGAACAAAAATCAACAAATTAATTGAAAAAAATTAAAGTTAAATCCCTAAAGCCCCTACCCATTTATGGATTTCACTAAGATAAATCAATAATTGGAGAAGTTTAATGATGTTTTTCAAAATTTGGATATTATTAATGTGTGATTTAAATTGGTTTGGTTAGTTGGAAAAGATCTTGGATTTGGTTTATTATTGTTGCATATGTGTTGTGTTTCATATGAATTGTTTTTGTTTTTGATTGTACATTTGGTTCCATGGGAATAGATATTATTTTTGTTTAGAGGTTGAGTTTCTTGGTAATATTTATAATGACCCACAATTTTAATATATACATATCATATATGAATAAATAAATATTCATTACATTACATAAAAAATCTACACTAAAATCATATAGGTCTAATTCCTTTAGAAACATGGATATATAAAAATTTATTTAATCAATTATCTACATCATATATCAATAAGTTATTCATAAATAATACCCTTATTCAACATATCATACATAATACCTTTATTCACAACCTAGGGAAAAGAAATATAATAAATGGTGATCTAAAATTCTTAGTAAGGGAAAACAAGAGAGATATCAACATTACATGATCATAAGGGTATGATAACATGAGAATAACATTTTAAATCCATGCCCTATATATCACAGATCATAAACAGGAGTCATAGAATAAATCATAGTTTTTCATAACACATTATTTATAAAGTAATCAAATAACATAATCTTTTGAATCTTAGCATTAGCATAAGACATTGAATTTTTTCATACACATAACTATACAAAATAATTTCCCTAGATAGAAAGGATTATTACCAATAATATCATAATAGATTAGGCTCACCCACCAATCCATCATATAATTCAAGGTTCACTCTCAAGTCTAACTTAGTGAATTGTGTTAACTTTCCCACCCATTGTAAAAGACATGGTTCACTCCCATGAAAATTATTGTGTAAAAAGTCATTTTCCAAACTAGGTTCACTCCCAATTCTAGTATTGTTTATGTCATGAGATATAAATCTTTACCCAATGAATTGGAAAAAGATATATGTCCAACCCATCACATAATTAAAATTACATATATTTGTATTTCATAAGATCATAAAACATTCATCATATTATAATCTATAGGAAGTAAATGGATTTCATAATCATTCCATCATACCATAACATGTTGAAAAGAAACAGGTTTTATAAAAATTTCATCACTTCCTCATAGAATAACCCATGGAAAATGAATATATTTCATTAAAATACTATCATCAAAAAAATATAACATCTATAAAAATATTAAATATGTTATCATTGGATCATATTGCGAGTAAAACATAACTAGCATCGATGGATTTCATCTTAGATAGAAAATGATTTTGAAAGATCACAAGGAAATTTTACTAATGAAAATATGATTTACAAATTTAAATCACTATTATAAAATATAAAATATTCTTAAATATTGTAGAAAAAATTTTCATTCAAATAACATTGTAAAATTATAAATTAATATTAAAATAATTGAGTTGTTATGATAGAGGAAAAAAATCATGTCAAGTATGTTATAACAAATAATCTTTTTTATTTCTTCGTAAAAGGTAAAAAGTAACTCATTTGAAAAACAACAAGAATATTCATTTTAAATAATTTATTAATAAATAAACCATCTATAAATAATTTTACAATATTAGATAAACACTCCTGAAAACATTTTTATAAAACTTGGTCATATAAGAGAAAAGTATTTTGATCGGAGAGAGAAATAAGGTTGATTCTTACTTAAAAACTTATTTTGGGATATTGAGAACATAAAGACAATAAAATTAATGGTAAAATTTATTTTTAATAAATAAATATATGATAATAAAATTAATTATTTTCTGGAGAGATAGATCATAATATTTCATTACTGGAAGCATAATCATAAATAATCCTGATAAACAATGAGATTGTATCATAAATCCTTTACAAATTTGGTAACATTTGAATTGTAAGACCCACGAAAGATATAAAACATTATATTTATTATTATCCACTAATTTTCATGATAATTATCATAAAATAAATTCCTGGATAGTATATACATCCCAAAAAATAAATAAGTGGTGAATATGGCATGTGTACAATAGAAATTAATGTTAGACGAAAATCAATTACCTAAGTTCTCAAATTTATTCGTACACATTCAAAAATAATATATAATTAATATAGTATTTTTATAAATCTTTTATACAACCATAATAATATATGTCTTTCCATATATGATTTCCTTAAGAACTTTTATCACATGTTTATCAATAGCTATTTTTAAAAATCATGGTCTAGGTAATAACTAAGTTTTTTCATGCATGTTTCGGTTTATTATTTTTGGTACTTTTATCGTGATCGTGGTCCCATAATTCCTAAAATTTTAAATATGATCTAAATAAAAATTTTATTCATTAAATATGTATTTATAGTAATCCATTAAATTTAGAAATATAAAAATAATTACACAACTCATGGATATGGTAGTTCATATATACGCATGAACATTGTCTCCATTTTCTCAATGGATGGAATGAAAAAAGGTAATTATAAATTCACCATTCCATAGACATTAATATATCACAAATATCATATATATTAATTAAAAATGTCATTATTATAATCCTTGTAAAAATAAAATAATAATGGAGTAACATTGCATCATATATGTGGTAGTCCCCACGTGCACACGAGCGATGCAATAATTTCTAAATGGATCAGAAGGTAAAGGGGTATGTAGTGTCCTACCCTAAGTACCCCTAAAATTTTCTCCCAGATGGTGGGTCACATGACCTTAAGCGTATATCTCCAAATTATGGAGGCTACCAACTAGCAATGAGGGCTCATGTTTTGTCAATGGGGAGAATATTCCCTCATAGATTGAGTATGCATAGTATTAAATAGTAAATAATAAATTATGGAAGCATAATAATAAGAATACAATAGCATAAGTAATGAAATAATCCAAATGAAATAAATAACCATGAGGAGGAAGATAAATAAATAAATAGGTACATAATCTGATGTCTATATCATGATGTTTTAAAAAAATTAGAGCATAGAGCATCATGAGATACAAATCATATACTACATGCTATAAAAAATTGAAAAAGGGCAACATTTCCCCAAAATCCATCCTAATACTCAAGTAAATCGAACATCAGAAGCATCATGGTTCCCATAAAATAGACCTAAGATCTTAAAATCTACTCGAGTACCAAATGGCATCGGAACAGGGTGTGACATATAATATTAGTTTTCCTCCACCAATGGATTCTATGTTGATCCATTTCATATAATAAATGAATTACAGTGTTTCATAATAATAAATTCAGAGTATTAGGAAATTTAATCATGAACCACTTGAGGTATGGAAAATCCATATTTCCAAATTAGTCTGTCCATGGTTGCTCCCTTGGGGTCATGTCATGTAAATCCAACCAAGCTTGACCTTTCCATCCATGAAATCCTTAAATTAGGACCCATGATGTAACACCCCAAGCTTCCACGGTACGCTTCTCTTTGAAAAATACAATTGCATGTGTTGTATGAAACTTCGAGTTCTAACACACCATAAGCAATCAAACTAGTAGTTATGAATAGTAATACCCACTTTTTGACATTTTATAAATTTTATCTTTCCAAATGGACTTCATTTTTGGATTTGGAATATCAAAATTATATTAGGGTGAATTTTTGATATTTTTCTGAAAACATTCAATTTTCGATTAATAGTGAAAAACACTGAGTTATAGTATAAAACCAAATTTTTATTTAAATAATTATTTAACTTATTTAAAAAAAATTTGGTAAAAATAGATACATAATACCTATATAAGTTCAATGTAATTCATTGGATTCAGTTTATAAAAATTTTAGATATATAAAAATTTTATTAAACATTTTACAGTCTTTTTCCAACCTCCTATGAGCATTTGAAAATTTACATAAAACATAATTTTAACGCTTATGTGAGTTTAATTTCAAAACCCTGAGAGACACAGTTGATATCAGCAAGTAAAATGTGGTTAAATAAGATGAAAATAATTTTTGGTGAATTTAAACTTTTTACTTTTATTTATCACGGTTAAAAGTAAATAGGTTCATTGAGCGTAAAATGATAATATTATTGCCCTAAAAATGTCATAATTCTATTAGATAAGTGTAATTCAACCAAAAAACCTTAGGAATAAAATATGATCCTTTAGGTCCACTTGAATTAGATTAACACATTTATTATTATTTAATTCAAAGAAGAGTTAAAAGTGTTAAATTCAATGATTAATAACTAAACCATTTTTAATATGGGGTTAAACATAAGATAAATTCGACTATAAATATTCATTAGGAACATAAAAAGTGTTCCTAGAATATGGTATTTTGTTTATATTATTTATACATTAAATGAGTTTATTTATCTATGACACAATGATGATGCATTAATTACTTAATTAATGAAATATTAAAATAATTGATATTATAAATATCCAAATAAATTTAATATGAGACTTTTTATGAATTCAACTAATTATCTAGGTTAATATGACATGTTAGGGTAGGTTGTATGAATTTTCTTCTAAGTAATAATGCTGTTATAAATTTAGTAAAAACAAAATACCAAATAGTGTCAAAATATACATAAAAGTTTTTTTAAAACAAATATTATATTATTAATTGATATTCTATTCCGAAAAATCTAAGGTTCAAAAAAAGGTCTTAAATAATATTATATATGTAATTAATTAACCACTTGAGGTTCTCTTGGATGTTTATAGTATGTTTATTAACCATATAATATAAAAATACAAATAGACATGGTAAATGTCAAACTATTTAACTAAGAGTTAAATCTAAAAGATAAAGTTAATATAGTAACCAAAACCTGTCTAAAACCTATTGGTTTAGTGGTTTTAGTCCCATACCCACCTCATCAATTAAATAATTTATTTTGGAGACATTAGAAACCGAAAATGATTTTATTATAAAATAATATTTCTAGCTTTTCCTATGGTTCCCCTCACCCTCCTTATAAAAGGGCACTCCCCCTTCCCTAAAATTCACATCATCGAAGCCTTTTGGCTCAGCCAACACCTGCCCATATACCCCTTAAACTGTCCTCCCTTAATCCTAGAGGCCTTCCTTTAGTTAGAAAGCCAACCTAAAGAGGCCTTTTTCTCAAATCAAAAGGATGAACCCAAAGAAGAGGTAAATATCTCACCACCTCTTTCATGTTTTTTCTTCTTCAACTTCTTCTTTCCGTGTAGTTTCCATTAAAAAATAATAACTCTAGTATCTTATATATACTGTGATGTTATTATAAATATGTTACAACCATATTCATCATTTTATCTATCCTTTGAATGACATGTCACCATACGTGCGTACGTACGGCTTACCATCTCCACGTAGTGGTGTAGTTGTTACTCAATACATTACTATTCTGATGGGTATAATAATGTAGTATAATTTATGTAAATAAGAAATGAAACATGATAATTATTCTGTATATTTGATATACCATCCAATTATATATTATTTTAATATCAAAAGTATGATATTTGTTCTCGTGCGTACGTACGGATTATCGTCTCCACAAACACGATGAGATTCATTCCCCATCGTATCCATTCAAGACTAACCTTAATTAGATGATTAAAAATAATGTTTAATGACTTAATATCATTCTGAATATGAATAAGATACATCCTATCCAAAACAAACATTACTTACATACCAAAGCATATAAAGGAAACGAATCAGTTAACACCGGAAACGATGATAATACTAAAATATTATTAACATAGAAATATTAAAAGATCATATATGATATCATATTAATGTATATGATTATTGTATAATTTCATAAAAAAAATTCACCATTATACAGGTGATTAGCCTACCCTCGACCAAGGAAAATTAGAAGGTCATGGTTAATTTCACAATCCCTTTATTATCTGAGGTTGTTTATATGTAATTATCTAATGGGACCTCTTTATCATCCACATCCATGATTCTTAAAAATGTATTTCAAAACATTTTATCTATTTACTAGATAATGGGTTAAAGAAATTTATACCCTTATTTGACCTTATATGTTTTGAAAGTAATATTTCTGTCTTTTTCCAAACAAGGTACTTCATGACATTTTCAACAAAAATAAGGTAAGAATGTTTTTTTACTTATACGGTGGGTGTGGCTATTTTCCACCATTATAACATCGTCGAAGATTCCCTTACAAGCTTATAATATTATTTTAAAAATAAAATTTCTCTTAAATGATTTCAAAATAGAAATATATATTTCTCTAAAAAAGTTTTTGATTTCATCTTTGTCAACATACTTTGATGGATTTTCATCTTATTTAAAGTTGATTTATTATGATACCAAACATCCATATTATGTTGAAGGTTTTGTGTTATGTTTGACTATGGATGTGTTATTTTTACACCAATCATGGTTTATGGATAAAGTTTTGAAATTTCGTATGATGTTTTTAATACGAATGTTTATTTTATGTTTACACCTTTTCATATGAATAATGTATTGGACTTTTTATGTGATGGGTGGAGCACGCTATAGATCCTCGATGCATCGGTAGGTCTCATTAGACAAAATAGTTTCTTGGAACAAGGCCTGGAAAAAATTTATTTGTAGTCTTGGACCAAGGCCTTGACATTGTGGTTTTGAAAGTCTGGAATTGTGCATTCCATCATTATGAAAGTGGCTATTGATATTGCATGTGATTATTCGACTAGTATAATCACCATGTGAATAAGTAAATGGAATTATTTGATTTTATCTTTTCTATATTATGTTGAAGTTAAATTTTAAAAGGATTTTGTTTTAGTCTTATACATTGCCTTAAATGTTTATGCTTATTTATTAAAGTTTTCACTATATTGTTATCCTTACTGAGAATCTGATCTCACCCCTTTCTATGTTTTATTTTTCCCAGGATGCGCAGAAGTATATTATGACTGGCCTACAGGGATAGTATATGGGATCTCAGAGTTGTCTATAGAAACAATGTTGTTGTAGTTTTCCATTTTATGATGTAATGTAAACCTTATGAATGTATCTAGAACTTCCAAGGCTACTAAACTAATCTTTCTTTTGAGACTGGATCTTTTGTGATCATGCCAATGATACATGGTAATGCACCGAATCTGGGCTTCTGGGCTCGGGGCGTTACACATTCCCTCTCCTAGACCTTAGTAGGAGAACTATTGTGATGAAGCACATATCACATGTAAAGGAATTTATATAGTTCCTTCCCATTAAGTAAATATCCTATGACAGGGGCTAACAAGATATTTATTTATCAAAATCCAAAACTATAAAATTCATGGGCCTTTAAGAACATTCATAAGCAATAGGCTATAAGATATGATCATTAGGAATCATTTATTAAGCTGAAGCAATGGAATACAAGCATAGAAATAAGGCATTAACATGCCTCTAATCACATGTCATCAATAAGGTCTTAATAGATCAAGCTATCAAGCATGACTAGGCATGGAATCCCATTAAAACAAATCAAATAGATTAAGAAATAATCCATAAATGAGTAAATGGAACATGGAAAATGGAATAACCAAAATGTAAGGGAAGAATATGGTATGAAACATGGTATTCATCAAAAGTTAAATGATAAATTTAAGTGATAGGCAAATGGAATTCAATGTAAATCATCATGAAATATCATTTAAATATATGGTGTGAGGCATTAAGGTAGAGGGATAATCTCAGGGCCAACAATCTATCTCAATTCAATTTATAATCTAAAGTATTTAGTCAAAATGAAACTCACATGAGGTAATTAACCAGTTAAGGCACAAGCAATAGGATATTCAGGGAGTGAAAACCCAAAGAGGAGACCAACGATGAGGTGAATGAACCGCGAAAGGGTTTTTTCATAAGGTAAGGTCAACCAAGGCATGGGAAACCACATTAAATAATGTATTTAAATAGAAATAATTCTCTCTAAAAGGTTACAGTGAGCCGCATAATGACACACTACTCGAAAAGCAGTGAAATGAGAGGAATGGTCCTAGAACACCAACCTTGACATAATAGCGCTCTTCTAGATCATTATCAATACTTTATTCGACCTAAAACAGATTAAAATGAAGGATTTATCAAATTACCAAATAATAGGAAAATATATAAAATAAAAACATTGAAATATAAGGGTGTAGAATGAAGGCCTTGTTGATGTATTTTTGTTTCTTCCAATAGTGAATGATTTGGAACATAGATGAGGAAGATAGTGTATAACTTATATGAGGGTGGAGGAGGACACCACACACAATAGGGGAGAGGAAAATACCACTAGACAAGGTGGAGGTGGAATGAAATTGGGGTTAAAACCTTCATTAATGGAAAAATGGGAATTTCACTCTCAAACACACTGCACACGATTTTCTAGTACAGTTTGGTCATACCGTGCACTATTCATTACTATAAAGGGGAACCTCAGACAGTTATGCGCACAGTTTTTCTTGCCATGTGAAACCCATGAAAATCTAACTTTACAAAATCTGTAGGTGGGTTTCACATCCATGGGCCTTGGGTTTCATAGTTTCAAAAAAATTGTGCATCCCCCAAGTCCCAACTTTCTACAGCCTCTTGGTATAGGTAAATTGTGTGGACTGGGCTACATGATCTTCTCTAACCATACGAACCAGTTTTCCTCTTCACTTTTATTGGATCCTTTCTTTGAATAAGTCACGGACACACCTGAGACCCCCTTAAAACATTTAGGTGTCATTATTATGTCTTTTTAAATAATTTAGACAAAAAATTTAAGGTTAGTACCTTAATGAGAATTTAGGATGTTACAACCTCCCCTCCATAAGACAACTCATCACCGAGTTATCATTCCAAGGGTGGTACAGTATTATCTGAAAAGACTTATTGACACTGTGCATGTGAATCCTCTTCCTGCTCCCATGTATTGTCATGTATTTATTTGTTCTGTCATAGAACTTAGACAAAATGAACTGACTTGCCTTAGAAAACCTTCATGTTATGATAAAAAATACGAATTGGATGCTCCTCATAGGATTCACTTGCCTCCATCTAGATATCCTTATGATTAAACAAATGAGATGGTTCTAGGTGATATTGTCAAAGTTGAGATACGTCGAAGATGGAATCCATGGAATCATATATTAGAGTTAACATCAACTGATATGCTACCAGCCCGACCCTCTCCACTATCTCAAAAGGCCTGAAGTACTTTGGAGAGAACATTACTTATCTCATGATTCATTTATGACCAAAATGAGGTGATACGCATAGGAAGACATGATTTCCCACCTCAAACACAAGATATTTATGGTGAAAACTGGTAGAAGACTTCTCCCTAGACTGAGAAATAGACATACACTTCTAAATTTGTTGGACTTTCTAGGAAGTCTCCTGAATGAGATGAGGTCCTAGTATAGCTACCTCGCCTGACTCATGAAAGCACAGTGGTGAATTTCATGGTTTACCATAGAGGGCCTCATACAAAGCCATCTAAATTATTTCATAAATTCTATTTTTGATGGAAAACTCAACCAAGGAAATATTATTTTCCACGGAACCTCTAAAATCAACGATACAGACCTATTTCATATTCTCTAACCCCCTTATGACTGCTCGTCAGACTGAGGGTGATATGCAGTACTCAAGAGAACCTATGAACTGAGTGCCTTCTACAACCCTTACCATAACTATGATGTGAACTGGGTCTCTCTGTCTAGAATGATAGAATTTTGAACAGTATAAAGTCTCAATATCTCCGAGATGTAAATATTTCCTAAATCATCAATAGAGAAGGATTCTTGTATCAATATGAAGTGCATGACTTTTCTCATCCTATTAATGATAACCCATACTACCTTACTACATTGAGGAGATCTCAGAATGTGTGTCATAGAATCTAGGGTGATTTTGTTTCATTTACACTAGATAATTGTTATAGGTTGTAAAACTTTAGTAGATTGTTGGGGCTCTGCCTTCACATAATGATAGATGGAGAACTGATTAATGAAACCAAAAATATGCCTCTCCATACCTGTCCAATAATACATACAATGAAAATCACTATACATATTTATAATCCTAAGATGAACTGCCCATAAAAAAGTCATGATATTCCCTCATTAGCACTTTATGTATACCTAAAGTCACCCATATTCACCCACAGTGGACACTTCTAAAAAAGAGGCCTTAATAATGAAAAAAATTATCTTTTTCACTAATAAATAAGAACTGACTACTAGAGTGTGGTTAAAATCCCTAGTACTTTATTAAATCTCAAAAAGTTATGATAAATGACCCCTTTATGAGTGCTTTCTTAAGCACTGATAATGAAAAATTTATCATCACTTCTATAATTGCTGATAAAAGATTTATTTATTGGCTCATATAAAAGTGATGATAAGGGTTCATACTGCATTGTGTTGTTACAACACACTGCCCCACTAGTGTAGTATACTCTAATAGCACACCTCCCCACAAAAAACACCACAAAATCAATGAAATAAATTTTGAATAACGAATTTAAATGAAGAGAAAACAATCTAGTCTCATTTTTTCAGTTTTGGTGATATGATGTGATTTTTAAACTGAAATGATAGTAATATATTGAAAAAACACACTTGGAGTCATATCGGTCACACCATGGGTCATATTAAGGTGTTTCTAATTCACACACATCTCAAATGACTTATGGATAATTTTCTAAAAGTATCCAAATAATTCATTTTTTCCCGATTTTGAGTACATTGCATGTCTTTTTTTACTAAAATGTCATTTTAAACTAGAAAAAATCCATTTGAATAATATTGGTCATATTGTGTGTCAGTTTTCTATGAAACATATTCTTACACATCTAAAATTACTTTTGAATCATTTTCCTAAATTAAAAATTCAAATTGAGTGTGTGGGTTCAGTTTTTAGTGAGTGTCACTTTTTGAAATAAAATGTTGATTTTAAACTGATAACATAAACATTGAGTCATACCAAACACATAATTTTTCATAATGATGTCCAATTGATTACTACACATCACAAATCATATATGGATTATTTTAATAAATTATCAAAAAAATAAAAATGTTTTTTCTCATTTTTGAGTAGGTGAGTATTCCTTTTTATGAAAACTGATGTCAATATTAAATAAAAAGACACACTTTGAGTCATATTGATCACATTGTGAATCAGATTAAGGAGAATCTAATTATTAAACATCCAAAATGGATTTTTTTTTATAACGTATAAAGAAATCTGAATATGTTTACCAGGTTTTGAGTATGTCACGTGTCTTTTTTACTAAAATGTCATTTTAAACTAGAAAAGTGTACCTTGATGCATACCAATCACATCATGTATTTTTTTTATGTAATAATTATTCCTACGCATCAAAAATGAATTTTTAATCAATGTCCTAAATTATTAATAAAATATGATCATGTTTGCTCAGTTTTTTGTGAGTGACATCTTTTGAATGAAACTGCCAATTTTGAACCGATAAAGGACACATGGAGTCGTGTCGGGAACACCATGCAGTTGATTGAGGTGAAGCAGATTCATAAACATCCAAAACTGATATATAGATTGTTTACATAAATTATCAAACCAATATGAATGTGTTTTATCAATTTTTTGTAGGCCAATTGTCATTTTTATTAAAATTGATGGAGTTTTTAAATAAAAAGATGAACTTTGAGTCATAATGGTCACACCGTGTGTCGGATTAAGGTATGAAAGATTCCTAAAACTATCAAATGACTTTTGGAACGTTGTTGGAATGTATAAAAACAATAAAAAAAATTATTTGTTTTGAGTATGTGAGTTTTAATTTTTACTAAACTTGATGTCAATTTTAAATAAAAAGATGCACTATGAGTTATATCGGTCACATCATGCATCAGATTGAGGTACAACTAATTCTCACTCATCAAAACTATCTTATGGATCATTTTAATAAATTATCAAAACAATTTGAATTTTTTTACACTGTTTTGAGTATGTCACATGTCTTTGTTTCTAAAATGACCTTTTAAATTGGAACCAAGCAATTTGACTCATACTGATCAGATCATGTATCATTTTGATGTTAGACCAACGGATATACATAAAAATGAAATTTGAATAAATTTCTTAATTTATCCAGAAAATAAAAGACTGTTTTTTTAGTTTTCATTGACTAAATTGTTTTAAACTAAACTCTCGATTTTAAACTGATAACAGACACATCAAGACATACTATGAACATCGTATGTCGGATTAATGTGTAGCTAATCCCTATATGTCAAAAATGACTTAAGGATCTTTTACATAAAGTATCAAAACAATATGGATAATGTTTCTCCACTTTGTGTCAGTTATTTTTCATTTTTTAAAAAAATGATGCTATTTTTAAATTAAAAGATGCCCCAAGAGTCATATCGGTCACACCAGGCATCAGATTGAGGTATAACTGATTCTTAAAAATATAAAAGGACATAAGGATAATTTTCATATATTATCAAAACAATATGAAGGTGTTTTCTCAGTTTTGTGTAGGGGAGTTGTCCTTTTGAATAAAATTGATGTCAATTTTAAATAAAAAGGTGCACTTTGAGTAATATCGGTCCCACCGTGCATCGGATTGAGGTGTGGATAATTCTTACATATCCCAAATGGATTAAAAATCAATTTCATATTGTATAAAAACAAAATAAATGAATTTACTCAGTTTTGAGTACATCACATGACTTTTTTAGTAAAATGTTAGTTTAAACTAGAAAAAAGAACTTTGACTCATACCAATCACATCGTATATCAGTTTGATTTTATATTTATTCCTACTAGTCAAAAATGACATAAGAATTAATTTTATAATTTATAATGAAAATCCAAGCCCATTTTTTCAGTTTTCAGTGAGGTACATTTTTTGAAGTAAACTATCAATTTTAAACTGATAACTGACACATTGATTCATACCAGGAACACTATGTGTTCAATTGAGGTGTAGATAATTCCTACAAATCATAAATGACTTATGGATAGTTTCTCAAAAGTATCAAACTAATATGAATGTGTTTTCTCAGTTTTGAGTATGTCAGTTTCCATTTTTATTAAAATTGATGTCAATTTTAATTAAAAAGATTCACATGGAGTCATACCAGTCACATAATGAGTCAGATTGAGGTAAGGTTGATTCTTACACATCTCAAATGACGTATGAATCCTTTTCCTAGAGTATCAAAACAACCCAAAAGTGTTTACTCAGTTTGGAATATGTTAATTGTTTTTTTACTAAAATGTCATTTTAAACTCTAAATGCTCACTTTGACCTATACCAAAAACATCATGTATCAATTTGACATGATATTGATTCCTACATGTCACAATGGACTTATGAATTTATTTCATAAATTTTCAAGACAGTCCGAGCCTGTTTTCATTGTTTTCTGTGAGTGGGATTTTTTTAACTACACTGTCAATTTTAAACTGATAACAAACATAATTTCTAAGAATAATAATTATTTATAATTAATATAATTTAAAATTTTGTATTAATAGTGTTTTTTTAGTTTCATTAGAAAAATATTATTTCATATATATATATAATAACATATTGTATATTTCAATAATTTCAAATATGATAAATAATATACATATACATATATAAATATATTCAATTAATGTTACTAATATAATATATATATATATAACACATATATATATATATATATAATATTTTGATATATTCTCTTTATTTATCTATGTATCAAATTAGGAGTGACCTCCATTTTATAGTTTTTGATGGTGGAAGGTGTGAACCTCGTTTATGTTTATTTCCTATCATGGTAAGTGTGAATGAATTACAAACATCCATCGACCTATTTTTCCTTTCATAAAAAACCCTACAATTTTTTTAATAAAATAAAACCTATTAAAGAGACAAGTTTAATAAAAAACATTTAAAATTACTCAAAGAATTATTTTGTTAAATTTTTATTCGGATCCTTGTGGATAATTTTTAAGACTAAAATGAAAGTAATTTGTCATTAACTCTACCTACATGTTAAATAAAATATAATAATTTCAATAACATACACTATTTAACAGAAATTACTCTATAGGGACATGAGACCCCCAAGTTGTGCAGCACGACAGTTTTGTATTCTTATTCTTTGATCTCTACCCTCTCCATTTCATTCCATCCCTTCACTCAATCATTTCTCTAGTGGTGTAGATATTTTCTCTAGAATGAGTTGGAGGAAATGGATGCATCTAGATAATAACTAGTTTCAATGGTTTAGCTCTCAAAAATGGGAGGCATTTACCCTTTTAGATAACACAATGAAGTGAAATTTCCATCCTCATTAGCTCATTTCCCAAACAGTTATCGTTGCATTTTGTTGTTTGACACACATTATTCATCTCTTTGGGACATGAACTTATGTTTCTTGAAATACTATAATAAGTGGTAATCCATGGGATGATTTATTTTTAGAGTAGAAAAAGAAACATAAAAGTGGTGGGGGATGATTCTCAAGGAAAGAAAATGTAATATAACTGTTCATGAGATGAAACTGATGAGGATGAAAATTGTACTTCATTGTGTTTTCTAAAAGGGGAAATGACTCCAATTTGTGATAATTAAAACATTGACACTGGTTATTAAATTAATTCATCCAATGCTACCAAATCCTGATAGATCAAAGTTCGAAAAAACCAGAGAAATGATAGAGTGAAGGGTGGGAAGGAAATGGATAGGATGGAGATTAAATAATCAAAATAAGCAATTGCATTGCTCCATAGCCTGGGGGATTAGGTTGATACATTGTAATTTAAGATGATGAGTTTATGTTACTGAAATTAATTTATTTGATTTGACATAGAGGAAGAGTTAAGGATGAATTACATTCATTTCTATCCTCAAAATTATCCACAAGGATCTGAATAAAACTATAATAGAATAATTGGTTGAGGATTTATTTAATATTTTTTCGATAAAACATGGATTTTTTTAATAAGTTTTATTTTATTAAAAAATTATGGGGTTTTATATGATTAGAAAAATTGGTAGATGGATGAATTTACTTCGCTCACACTTACCTTGATAGGTAATAAACCTGAACGGGGTTTGTGCCTTCCACTTCCCAAAACTATAAAAAAAAGGTGACTCCTCATTCGATACATAGATAAATAAAGTGAAACTGTATAAATATTTGTTATATATGTTATATATATATATATTATTAGTAAATTTATTACTATAGAATTATATATATATATATAAATACATATTATTATTCAAATGTAAATTTATTTAAATATACACTATATTATTCGATATATATATATATTGTTTTTCTAATAAAAGTATAAAAATACTAATAATAATAATTTTTAAATTATATTATTTATAAATAATTATTATTCTATGGAATTGTGTATAAAATATAATTATTTAAATTTTGGAAAGTTTAGTTATTTTGAATATATATATATATATATATTTAATTGATTTTATTATTTTGAAAGTAACATGAGTTTACAATATTTTATTAGTTATGTAAGTATAAATTGTATTACTATTATTTAAATTTAAATATAGACCTAAAAATTATATATAGAACTAAAATGATGAATACCAAAAAATAATTTCTAATATATAGAATTTGATAACATCCTTTCATCCAGGAGATGCATCCCCTTAAGACTCACATTGACCAGCATTTTCATTGCATTGGTCATTAGAAACATCCAATCGACTCTACCCCGTTATCCATTCCCCAACAATAGGCATGAATCCCTTTCCATTATCTCTAGAAACTATAACCTTCTTTTTTTCTTGGTTCATGGTCCCTCACCCATAGGTAGATGTAGAATGACCAAATTTTGTATAGGAACCCCAGAAATTGACCCACGATTAAAACCACACAACTTTCTTTCATCAAAATTATTCCCCCACACTAATCCAATTATAATCCGTATGCACTCTCGACAAATCAACATCCATGAAAATGTGAGGGGAAACATGGTGAGAAACTGACTGGGTTCTACATTTCGAACATAAATATCAACCAACGATATTACCTAGCATTCGTATAATCGATGGATTTTGAAAAGCTAAAGGGAGCATGAATAAACTTTCCGAAATCGCTTTTATTGGATTTTAGTGCTTTATATAGAAGTCATATTACCACTTGAAGAGATAGAACCAGAATTCCTTGCAGCTATGGGGAGCACTAGACCAATCCCTAACTAGATCTTCTTCTGTAGAAAACTAAATCATGAAGTTCCTTTTTTCAGGAAGACATACAATTTCTCAATCTTGCAGCCCCCAAAACATGAATATTAACCTATCAAGTGTTCCCACCGAAGGGCAACGCATCTTAAACCACACAATCAAGGTGAGATTAAGAAGATTCAATGTGACGTTGTACTCCAAGGTTGAGATCAAAAGATTCAGAGCACCATATAACATATCTAGGACCTTAAGGTGAAACGATTGGGGGAACGGTGGGAGAATATCTGGGTTGGAGAAAGGGGAGAATGAATGAGAAGCACCCTCAAAGGGTTCACAATAGATTGTGATTTTTTAAATTAGATCGGAACATTTTTATCAGCACTTATTATTTAATCACTGATAAAAAAAATATTTATCATTGCATTTTTATTGTTGATAAATGTAGATCATTATCAGCACTAAAAAATACTAATAACATCCATATTTATTTAGGGTAAATTTTTAGAACCGATAAATCATCAACTTTATCAGCTCAAAAAATGTGAAGATAAAGATTTCTTTTATCAGCACTTATTACTTAAGAGATGATATGGGATTTATAATTATAATTATAAAAAAAATTAAATATATAAATATATATAAAATCAATATATATATATAAATAGTAAATATATTCCTTATTTAAATATATTCATTAAAATTTTATAATTATTTAAATATACATTTATTTATTTATAATTATATAAATATTTTTAAAAAATAATATTTATAGCATTATATATATTTATATAATTATATATATATAATATATTTAAATATAAATGTTGTAAATATATTCATTACATAAGTAAATTAATTGCAAATTTAATAATTAATTATGTTTATATTATTATTTATTTATAATTATTTAAAAATATATTTTTTTTTATTTATAATTACATAAATACTTTTAAAAAATTATTTATTTATTTATAGTTATAAGTATATAATTTGATAAATATAGTATATACATTTTTAAATATATTTATTTCTAAATATTTTTTTATAAATATATTTTATAGATATTTTTTTAAAATTATTAATGAATATCTAATTTTTAGGGCATGCGTGTTAGAAATAACAGAAATTGAATAAATTAAAAATAAGTACACTTTAACAATATTGGAAAAATGGATTAGTTTTTTTGTACATTGTTTATATAATGATGCATTAATTACGTATGTAGTAAATCAATATAACACACATTTGGTCTTTGTTAAATTGAAAAATCAAATGACATTAAATTATAAGTCAATTACTCAATGGAATTTGTTAATATTTTTAATCCATATTAATTTATAATTATAAACAATTATTCAATAAATATAGCGTATAAATATTTTGTAATATATAAGTCATATTTATATACATTAATTTATATATATATATATATTTAGTATATATACTATTTATTAACATTATCAATAATCATCTAATTTATAAAACATTTAATATTTTTCTTAATTTACTTATTTTTTTTATTAATTTTTTTAGTTTACATTTTTCATATCTATATATTTAATACATACTATTTATTAGTTTATATAATTTATTTATATTATAATCAATTTATTCATTTTTATCAATACATAATTAATTAATAAAATTTTAATTTTTTTAATAAACACATTTTTTATTTTTATTTATTTAATTATATTTTTTTTATTTATTCGGACCTTTTTGAGCACTGAAAATGAATTGATAAAGGACTCCATTATGAGCATTAAAAAGGGCTGATAAAGGGTAGAGTATATCAATTCTAAAAATAAAGTGCTGATAAATGAGACTTTTATCAGTGCTAAAAAAGAAAAAATAAAGTGATAAATTTATCATCACTTTCTTTAGGGCTGATAAAGATGCCATATATAATTGCTTTATCAAATACTAATAAATACTTTCACTCCTAAACACTAGTTTTGTAGTTGTGGGAGAAGGATATTGCTACCATCAACAACCCAACTAGGTGGTGGATTCCCTCCTATGACACTCTCCCTTAGAATGAGGACCTCAGAATATGATAAATGATGCATCTGAAATCATTCTAGAAGAGAGGATGTCACCACTAGAGCTTCCAAGAGTGGTTTCCCATGTTGTTCATGAACCTCTATATGTGACTCTAAAAATATATTCATATTATCCCACTCACTTCTATCCACCTTTATGGATTGCATCTGCATTTTCTAGCTCAAGGTATTAGCCATGGTGTTACCCATTCTAGGTGTGTAAAAAAACTCAATGTCAAAAAACAATAGATATTCCACCCACCCATGTTACCTCAGATTCAAGTCTCACTAAGTGGAAATTTATTTGAGAATTTTATGTTTGGTGTAAGTATATAATTGGTCTCTGAATAAATAGTACCTCCAACATCGTAGATAATGAACCATGACTGCTTGATCAAGCTCATGCATTGGGTAATTCCATTCATGGGGCCTCAGTCAGTGGGGCCCATATGCCACAATTCAATTTGTGCATATCATAAATGAACCAAAACTAATTCTTGAAGCATCACAATAGATTGTTTTACTCTTTCTCAGCTCTAGAAAAAAATAGATTGACATTGAGGTTTGTCTTCCCTTTAACTTCTAAAAATCTTTCTTAGAATCATCAGACAATAGATACTACACACCCTTCTTAGTTAGGGATGTAAGAGGCACTAATAAGTAGAATAAGTCCAGGATGAATCAGATGTAATATCCAATTGGCCCTAAGAAGCTGTGTATATCAAAAAACTCTTGGTTTTCTTCTAGGAAGCAATTGTTTTCACCTTTTCTGGATCAACTGATTAGCCTGCCTTAGATATAAAATTACCCAATAAGTGAACTTTACTAATCCAAAAGTGGTATTTACAAAGCTTCGCCTATAAGAAGTACTCTCTCACTATACTCAACATGATCTCAAGATGATTGGAATGGTCGTGTGTAGTGTGTGAGTACACCAAGATATCTTCTATGAATACTACTATAATGGAATCAAGGTATGGGTGGAAAACATGATTCATCAGAGCCATACAGATTGTTAGATCATGTTTCTGAAAAAACGACATAACCAAGTAATCATGCATGTTTTACCTTCTCTAGAATGTTGGGCATGGTATATTTGATGGCGTTACACTAACCAGAAGATACTCAGACCTCAAATTGCTCTTGTAAAAAAATATTTTATCCTCAGAGCTGGTCAATGAAGCCGTCTATATGATGTGGTGGATAATTATTCTTTACCGCGAGCTAGTTTAAATGTCTATAATCCACACAAAATCGAAGTGTTCCATCCTAATTATTAAAGAAAATGATTGGGGACCCCATGCAGATGTGCTAGGTTTGATAAAACCCCAATCCTAGAGATCCTAAATTTTTTTTGGGTTCCTAGAGCTCTATTGGTGCCATCCTATACAGAGGAATAGAACTTGGTGCCACACCTGACACAAGATGAATAGTTACATCAATCTCCCTCTTAGAAGGAAATCATGGTAAATCACCAAGGAAGACATCCATGAACTGGTTCACAACAAGAAGGAACCCTTATAACTACGCCCATGGTCACTCATAAAGAGACTCACTTACTGAGCACTCCCTTTGCCTAGCCTAGTTAGCTTAGGTGCAGCTCAGTCTTCCTAGATATCACATTTTCCCTTGCATACATACATGTTTCCATTATGTGATATGAAGGACACTCGATGACGATAGAAATCCAAAAGGGTGTGAAAAGGCATGATCCGGTCCATACTGATAATGACATTGATGTCAGTTATATTTAGGATGAAGAAATTACACAAACCTATCCCTAGAGGGAACTCCATACATCGGTGAATTCTCTCTATTCTGACCCCTAATGGCTTGTCGAGGGAGATGTCACCAAAAAAGTATTCTATTGTAAGACCAAGTAAATCCACTACCACACTATATATTAAAGAGTGTGATGTGTCTGTATCAAGAAGGGAATAAACTAATATAGAGGCTACAATAAAAATACCTATAACAATAGATGTCTATGTACTAAGCTCCTCTGTAATTGGTTGCACTGGATATATATGAACTGAACTACAGCCCTCAGATGTTTCATGACTAGCCTGAGAAGTTCCACTCTACTGATGTTGAATCTTGGAGGTCTGACTACCTTGACCAGGACCACAACTTCCTTGGAACGATTGTCATGTATAAGAACAATACCAAGCTTGACATGGATTCATGGATCCCATACCTAATAAAGGTTTCTGTATGGATCCCCTCTCTTTTGATGCTGGAGGAAAAGAATGTAAGAAGGGTCGAAGATGAATCATCTTGTCATAATCTTGACACTCAATTGGGTTCCTCATGCACTGGGGCATCTTACAGCTGGGCCTTCTATAATGGTAACTCACTATAGAATCATTGAGTGTCACCGGATTGGCACTACCCCTACGTGCACCCTTAAAATGTTGATTTGAACTGCTATAAGAACAATCTCCCTTCCTTAGAACTGAACTTCCATGGCTCACATATCTAGCTTATTTGATATTTCTTTTCCATAATTAGGACCTATTTTAAATATTTTTAATGATTTTAAAATGCAATTCTTTCACCTATAAGTAGAAAACATGACCTATCCCATCCTCAAAATGCCTCGTAGTCATCAACTCCACACCAGTCAAATATGGAGAATAATTTTGATGCTCGGTGAAGCATTTTAAATTCTCAAGCATAGTCATATATCCCTTCTTAAGGTGCATGAAATCCCAATCATGATCCACTATTAGATTGTATTGAAAAAAGTGATCAAAGTAATACATCAGTAATTATTCCCAGAAAATACCTCTGTAACACTCATCCCAATAGATGATGTCCCACCTTTGCTTAGCGAATTCATATAACATGTTGGTAGCGATATTAACCCTACTTTATGAATGCATATCATGATGTTAGAAGATATAAACCCTAGACTTTAACCAAGATTTTTTGTCATGAGGTTCCTCATCCCCCTAGAAGGTGGGAAGATGCTACTGCTAAAAGTTCTAAGTCAGCTCTTCCATAGTCGGGGAAGGTTCGATAAACACACTGAGTTGTTCTTATAAATTTGAGAAAAATCTCATTAAACTGAGCTTTGGTGTGTATAATAGGATCATAAAAAGGTTCCTCAGGTATCACTATATGAGTTATAATAGGTTTCATAGGTCCCACCACCTTCAGAGTGTTCTCATTGCCACTCTCTTGGCATACAACATGAGAAATTTACAGTGGAATAACTACACCATTTCTAAATGAACACATTAGACAAAATTTAAAATATATTGGAACAAAAAAAAGTAAAGAGATAAATAAGGGCATGTATAAGGCCTCCTTTAGACACAGTAGAATCAACAACTGTCTCCTAGACACATGTCTAGATAAAATTAAAAAGGTCTCAAGAGATCACTGATACAGGACCCACTTACCATTACTATCGTTCGGTTAGGTCTAGGTCTCAAAATTCTCATTTAAGGTGGCCATTTTATTTTAAAGGTAATGCACATTTCAAGTCATTTTAGGCATCTAATTTTCTTTAAAAGTAAAATTTAGGTGGATTTATTCCAATTCATAAGGGAAGATACACCTCGTGATTTTGAATTGGCATTCACTTAATCCAAACCATAAAAATCCATCTTAGAAGTGTTGTAAACTTTCTATAAAACAAAAAAATTAGGTATTAACAGGCACAATAATAAAGGGAAAACCAACAACAAACAAACGCAAAACCTAAAATGGATGCTTAAATTAGATATGACATAGAAAAAATATTTAAAATTTATTTAATATAGAGAATAGTATTATGAATTTATTGATATTACATAATATCATCAGGATAAATAATTATAAATCATTGTTTAATTTATAATAATACAATAAAAGCATAAACAAGTGTGTCACCCAGATGGTGAAGTCATATCAACCATTAATTTCATAATCAATAACTGAAATTTCCTGGCTCAGGTAGTTTGGGTTTCCCCTGTACTTGGGATATTTACTCACAGGAATAGGCTCATTAATAACTCTAATATCCCATTCTCTTATCTAAACCCAAATAGTAAGAAAAAAAAGGAAAAAAACCTCTAATAACAGTTTTTAGTGTCCCACCCTAAGTTCTACTGAAAATTTCCTTAAGACGGTGGTCCACAAGACCTTAAGTTCATCTCCCTGAATGCCAGAGGCAACTAACTAGAATGTATGGACTAGGGAGTGGTAGTGGGGTGAACATTCCCTCAAAGATCAGAGTATACACAGTAGTAAATAATAAATAATAAATAGAGGAAGCATAAGAATAAGAATACAACAACATGAGTAATGAAATAATCCAAGAAAATTTAATAACCAAGGAGAGGAGTCTGAATAAATAAATTAATAGGTATAGAAGAATATTTTTATGTCATGATGCTTTAAAGAAATGGAGAATAATGGAATAGGGGAAATAGAACATAAAATTCATGCTATAAAAATAAAAATGGGGAAACAATTCTACAAAACATCTCAAGAATAGGCTTAGTCCTCTACCCCCAAACTCTATTATACGAAACAAGTAAATCATGCATATTAAGTAAGACTCTTCCCTTTAACCATATCTACAATCATAAAATCTACATGGGTTCCAAAAATCACTCGAGTAGGATGTGTGATAAAATCTCAGTAGGTTGACACCCATAGGGTCATGGAGGGTCTATTTCATGCAATAAATGAATGTAAGTGTTTCATTAAAATAAATGTTGATAATTAAATAAATAAAATATGAACACCCTGGTATGGGTTCTTAAATGGACACTCATCCCATAAAACCTCCTTCATTCTAATCCATAAGTCTGAATGAGGTACATGTACAAGTCGTAATATGTGTGTAAGGGAAATTACAATTTCAACTAAACAATGTAAAATAATAACACCGTGAGATTATGATTTTACATAGATATCACATTGCAATTTCATTTTACAAGTATCCTAATAGAGAAAAAGAGAATAATCAAATGTGTACAAGAAAAAATTTCATCCATCTATAAAATTCATTGTTGGAGTCTCGATCTCATCCCAGATGAACTGAATAGAATCTAAAGGGTATCTAAGTGTTTCTCTGAATAACTCAATATCGTGAATTCCATCCAAGAAAACTCATACAGTTTCCCTTATATCACTCAAGTTATGGTGACTCTTAGTCTGTACTAAATATCTCACATAGGGGATTGGGTACCACTAGAGGTATGGCATATCCATATTGATAAACAGGTTTATCCATAGTTTCTCGCCAAGGGAACCAGCATCACTAACGAGTATGAAAACCCACCTAGAGAGCCCATACCTAGAAATCAAAATTACCGCTCAAAGAATGTCAATTAAATCTAGGTGAGCACAGAGAGTCCATCCATGCAATATTTTATTCAATGCCTATGTTCTCTGCCATCCCATCTCTAGTGAACAATAGCGACGATCAACATATCACAAGGAACAAAAATTTATATAGTTAAATTCCATTAAATTAACATATCATGACAAGGGAAAATAAGAAATGCATGTATCACAAACCAAACTATAAAGGGAATAATAATTAAGAACATGAATAAGCTCTAGGATACAAGATATGATCACTAGTAAACATATAATATGAATATTAAATGGAATACATGTTTTTGCATAAGACATTAACATGCCTCTAATCACATGTCATTAATGACATCACAACAACTCAAGATATCAATCTTGACTAAACTTGGAATTCCATTAAAACCAAAAAATGGCTTATGAAATAAGATATAAATGATAATGATGTACATGGAACATCGAATAACATAAATTTAAGAAAATTATATGGTATTAAACAAGGTATTCATCTAACATTCAATGAGAAATTTAAATACAAGGAATGAGGAATTCAATGTAAATCATCAAGAATGAACATTAAAATATAAGGTGAGACACATTAAGTTAAATTCAAAATCTAATAGTCAACCATTTATCTCAATTCAATTTATAATCTAATTAATTTTATGAAAATGAAACTCACATAAGGTAATTAATCATTTAAGGCATATGAAATAGTCAATTCAAGGAGGGAACACCCGAAGGGGAGTCCAACAATGAGGCGAACGAACCTCAAATGGGTTACATTGCAAGGTAAGGACCCACAAGGATTTTAAAACCACATTAAATAATTTATTTAACAATAATTAATCCTTTATGAAAGATTCTAATAAGTCTCACAATGACACGCTACTCAAAAAGTGAAGAAATGGGTAGAAAGATCCTAGATCACCTACCTCGATGTAGTAGCACTCCACTCATGTTTCATCAATCCTTGAGTCAATCTAAAATGGAATAAAGTAAAGGATTATTAAAATTCGCTTAAAATAAAAAAAATTGTTCTCCCCAAAAGAGAATAATGAATAGAATATGAACCTTGAAATATAAGGGTACATAAGGAAGGGCTTACAGAGGGCTTTTTGTTGCTTCTAATGGTAAAGGATTTGGACCATAGAGGAGGAAGATAATGAAAACCCTATAAGATGGAGGAGGAGGACACCACACACCAAGAGGGATTGAAAAATATCTCTGGACGAGGAGGAGGAGGAAGAAATTTGGGTTAAACCCTTCATTAAGGTCAAATGGGAGTTTCACCCTCAAACACATTATGCACAGTTTTGTCGCATGGTTTGGCCAAACCATGAACCAACCATGCACTATTCACATCAATAGGGATCACCTTACACAGTTAGGATCATAGTTTTTCTAACCATGAAAATAACATTAAACAAGCACTATCTCAAATTTTCAATTGGGTCGCACGGTTGTGTGCCTTGGGTCCCACGTTTGCAAAAAAACTATGCGGCCCCCATGTCCCACCTTTCTACAGTTTCATGGTTTAGTGAAATCATGTGTTATAGGATGTATGGGATTCTTAAACCATGAATTCAAGTATTCCCATTGCATTTTTTGGGATCTGGGTTTCTAATGATCCCTAGATTCGCCCAATACCTCCTTTAACATTTTTTACATTGTTATTAGGGCCATTTTATGGAATTTAAAACAAAAAAATAACGGTCTATACAATTAATAAAAGTTGTGACATTACATGGAAGGTATTAAGTTATGATTACAAGTGTTTACATGTGTTATAAATATCATATATATAAAAATTTAAATCAATCATTATCTCCAACCGTGAGAGGTGCTGATGTAAAATTAATTACATCAGTTCATGATATGGTAGTCTGTCGTACACATGATCGACTTTTTCATTTTACATTTTATTGAAGAAGATATTGGTGTAGTTTATAACATCAAAAACTATTATATCAGTATATGGGATAAAATAATTTTACTATATCATCATATTTTTAGAATATTTTAGGGAGGTGAAAAAAAATAAAAAATAAAAATATCTAGTTAAGAACAAAATCCCTTCTTCAAAAAAGATCCTTAGTTAGAACCAAAAGCATTATTATACGAATTAATACTCAATATAATGAATCTAAAATTTGGGTATGGAAGAAATAAATGTATTTGGGTAGGTATTTTTTGAAAAGCGGGGTTTTATGTTTGAATAGGAGATAGGAGTTTGTGCGCTTTTGTAATTGGGGGAGGACACACTTGGATTTTTAAAAAATAAAAAGGTGTACCCATGTTTTAAACATTCCTTAAGGATCAAAAATGGTTCATTATCAAAAAAAAGTTTTGATAAGGTTAAAAATATTTCTAGAAAATGGGAGTTGGATGAGTTTTTTGGTTATTTTACCCTCTTTATTTTTAGTTTAACCCCTAGTAATCCTTTCTAATCCTTAACAATAGTAATTAATTTTTACTTTTTTTACTATTTATTTTGGAAAAAAATTCGGTTTAATTTGAAATATAATATTAATTATTCTAATTACATATATTGAATCCATTTTTCTAAATTTCATTCAACCAAGAAAGAAATTTTAATTTTAAATTAAACCCATAGACCTGACGAAAAACTAGTTCTCCAAATAGAAAACTTTCCTAAATATAGAAAGTTTTAATATAAAACATAAACATTAATTTGATTTGAATGACCTAAATTGGTTCACTAATAACAAAATAGAACTAATAATATATTAAAATTATTTTTAAATTAAATGTCACATTCTAAATTGTTTAAAAAAGTCAGTTTTAATAAAAATGAGTACATTTCACTATTCACAGAAAATTTCATCTTTTAATAAAATTATATAAAATTTACCTCAAAATAATGCGAAATTTTTTTTCCAAAAAGAAATTAAATATTTTAAAATAAATTTTCTAAATTTTTAAAAATTATTTTTATTATTTTTCCTATAAGAAATCAATAAAAAAAATTAAATTTTTTTTTTGAATATTATAAATAATTTACTAAAAATTGGTTAATTATTTATAAATATATTAGCTTTATCTAAGAAATTATAATTAATTTTGTACATGTAGTTATTCTTATTTATACCACAAAATTTAATGGAGATATAATAATTGTCATGTTTAAATAAAAATACTAATAGTATACTACAGTTTCCTTAAAACAAGGCGTTGGGTGTAATGAATGCTATCAAAGAAATGAAGTTTTTTAAAAATATATATTATAAACTTTCAGGGTGTTAAAATTTTTATGATCTTCTTTTCTGTATCTATTTTCACAATTTAATATATTTTGGGATAGTGAATTAGTTTTTAGGGTGGATTTTATTTGGTGTGCATTGGGTTACACGATGGTTATTATTTGGAATTTAATTGAGTTAAATAGGGTATGTTGTTGATTATATTGTTTTTGGATTATTTTAATTGGAATGTGTTTATTATATCGGTATTTTTTATTGGTTAATCCTACATTGGTTTGAGAAAATTATCACAAATTTAATGGTGGTATGTTGGGAAACTCCCACTTTGGTGTGGGGCTTATTGAGACAGATAAGGTGAGGTTTAGGGGAAATCAGTCAACTCATGAGTTGTTGATACCCATTAATATATATTCCTCATGTTCTAAAGGATACCTCAAGATTTTGTTTTTTACACTGGTTCATATGTAATTATTTTTTGGAATATGTTTTTTTATTTCCTGTGATTTATTGGTGGTGCTTTTAGTTCTAATATATAGAGTTTTATTCCAGTTTATTGAAGTTATTTCTTTAATGGTAAGTTTTTTATCATTAATATTTTTCAAATGATTTTATAAATTTGGATTATTTTATAAAAAAACCTTTCTATCTAGTTCTATTTTAACATGTATGGGGTTTATATAGATATTTATGTAAATACAAATGTTTTTTATACTCACTCCATGCATGGGGGTCTTAGTGCTTGTGTAGATTATGTTACATGAGATTTAGGCTACTAGATTATTTATTATGGGATCCAACTGAGAAATAGTGGGGGTATGGTAAGGATTATTGGTGGATAGGTAATTTCATCAATAGTGGGGGTTTTATTGTTTTCTAGGGTTGAAATTATATCTATTTATTATCTTTTTTTATTAAAATGCTTATATATTAGTATTGTTTTCATTTTATTCATGGTCACCACCATGTAATATCTTTTATGATTGTTGTTGGTGTAGTTCTAGGTTGTTAAAATATTCCCAATAGTTCATATAGGGGTTTGTAAATATCTACTAATCCATTGATGGTTGGGGGTAATATAAATAGTAGTCTATCATTTTTATTCAACTCAAGGTTGGGTTTGAATAGCTAGGTCGGGTTTTAATATTATAAAAACCCTATATTTTGGGCATAGGGTTATGCGTCTATATAGGCTTAAGTAGGCGATCTTTTTCTCATTCATTCATAATATCAAGTGTGAAAATTTCTAAGGTATTGGTTTTAATGAATGACACCCAAATAACGATTTCCCCTTACTAAAAAATTAATAAAATGTTTTTATGATGAACTGAATCTAATTGTGTTTCCCCATATTTACCCATGTGGAGTTATGCTAATAATATACTTATATAGTTGTTCTCATGGATTATATTTTTTTTCAAACCATTTTATTAATTCCCATACATGTTTATTTTATTATTAGAATTTTTTCATGGATGTAACGTTATCATATTATTAACTTATAACTCCAAGAATTTTGTCATTTATGTGCTTCCTTGGGTATTATCTAGTGATTTCGTGTAGTTTAAACCATGTTTTGAGTTAAATTATATTATCTATGTAATTATTTAACTTATTTGAAGTTTAATTATTGTGATTCCTCAATTATAACATCTACAAAGTTTGATCCTATCCTAATTACACTCAAACTTGTTTCCATGGATTTATGCTCAAATTACTTTTAGGTTGATACATGTAATACTTCACATACATGTTCAATATGGATAAACTATTATAGGGTCATCCCTACAAGCCTAAAAAATTGTAATTTATTATGGGTTTTAAATACAAATTTCATTCTTAATAGAAAATTTTTATCGATTCTCCAT
Source organism: Viscum album (assembly GCA_963277665.1). Lineage (NCBI taxonomy): Eukaryota > Viridiplantae > Streptophyta > Magnoliopsida > Santalales > Viscaceae > Viscum > Viscum album. The sequence goes on from OY728130.1 coordinate 1,220,296,595, forward strand.
TTTGGTGTAAATTATTAAGTTTTTGCGTGACTTCAAATTTTGTACAAATCATGCTTATGTTTTAAATTTATCCATCGATGCTTTTCAACTTATTTTTTTAAACTAATATTGTATGTTCATTATTTATATTTTGGATTAATAATTACTATTATGTTTAGGATATTCTTTTTACTATTTCACATGTAGATACTTGTATCCATGTGTGGTATATTGACATGTTAAGCCATGTCTTTTCAGGTTCTATCTTGATGCATTTTTACTAATTACACCCAATGATGTCATATATAATTATGTACATTTCATATTATATATATGACTATGATATATCTATAAATATTTATACATATTACCTATTTTAGGATATATATATACATAAATATATCTATATATAAGTAAATTCAATTCTATTATAATATGGATCCACTTATGTAGGTAAAATGATATAATGTAACTTCTTAAAAAGGGATAGTTTTCCTCCATGGTTAAAATGATTATATGTCCATCCCTATGAAAGTGATTATAGATTCATATATATTCATGTGAGTGTGTTTGTGTTTGATTCCTCCTAGATAGTATTTTTATATATATATCTAAAATATAGGCCCCATAATTTATATAGGCACACTATTAAGATTTTGAGTGTGTCTCAAAGAAGGTTTAGATAATGTTGCCGGTAATACATTAAAATAATATTTTATTAATCTCTATGTCATATTTTTATTTTTAATATCACATACATTAATTTATAATGTATATCTTCTTACTAGTACCTTGTTTATAGATTATTTATTTTTACTTCTATATTCCTACATTACATTCCTTCATTGAACACATACCACTTTCAAAAACAGGTTAAAGTCAGGTAGTGACTTCCATGGGAAACAATATAATCACACCATATATGTGTTACCATAGGGATGAATCTAAATCTTATTTTACATGACCCAAGTAAATATAAAGTATATATATATATATATGTGGTTAAAATGTACCAGAGCTTGGGTAGTCCCTTCACATGATGTGTGGAGTTTAGGTGGATTATTTTTTATTTTTTATTGGACATGTGGAGGATCCGCAATGGAGATTTATATAGTGTTACACATGGAAGGATCCACCTTCTAATCCCTTTTTAAGCTCTTTATAGAGAGTTTATGTGAGAATATTTGTACAAATTTTATTTCTTCTTATATTCACCCTATGTTTTCACTTTATGGGTTTTTTGGACTATGATATATATTGTATTTTCATTCACATAGTTATTTAATTGTGATTTGAATGGGTACTTGTTGAGTAGGTATTCTATGTGAAGATACTTATGTATGTATAATTCTGACTTAATGACCATAAGGGTTATTTTGAAAACGTTAATGGAATTCATGATATTATTTATTCTAAATTTAAACATATAAATATGGTAAATTATATCCCACCAATATTTTAATTATCCCTCAGAATTTATAAAATCCACTGATGATTATGAGGTGAAACTGGGTTTCGGTATCTATCAGACATGGGTAAATTTGGGCATCTATGTTGGGTGGATACAGAAATCCCCAAAACCCATAAAGTCAATTCTAAAGGGAAGGAATCAACCTTGACAATAGAAATGTTTCATGAGAGTTTATTATCCCTTGGTAGGTTATTTATATAGGATACCTAATTCATTTGATTATTTTTAAATCCTCCTTCTTAAACATTACCTTCATCAGTCATTATGATTTCTCAACATCAAAAGATATATATTATTCAAAAACTATAGAATATTTAACATTAATATAATCTCATTCCTTATTACAAAACATTGATTAACAAAATATAAAAAAAATATTACTCAACTTGTTGGTCATTTCACACAAAATAATCTCCACCATTCAAGCCTTATGATATATAGTAGTATCACCATATCCCTTCTTCATAATTATCAATTCACTATTATAATAGTTAATCAAAAATTTATTATTTCTCCATAATCACTAAATATCTAATATTTTTTAGAAAATCAACTCCTCTTTTTTCGAGAACATTATTATACAAGATATTAAGTAAAATTAGTCAAATAATGTTGGTCCCTCTCAGTAATCACTTCATATCTATTCATCTTGTTTTATACATTATCTACTTACAGAAATCAACTTTATAATATAGATAAATTTTAATTTTTGGTGAAAATCCCATGGAAAAAAAATTTGATCATTATTGGAATCTTATTTATTGTTGGTTAAAGATAAGATCCATCAATAATATTTTAAAAATCCTAAAAAAATGTAAACAAATAAGTTATACTGAATCCCAAAAATTATCATTGAAGGATCATCTAAAACATTCATGATATTTCTTATTTAAATATCTTTGAATTTTTTTTAATATCAACTCAATTGCAACACATATCTTTAGAAATTAATCTGAAATAACATTCTTGTCAATATTATATTGACATTGAAATTATCAACATATTCTTACATGAGATCCAGACTACTCTTAAATTTATTTTAAATATATTATATTATTCTTATATTACATTAGACGACCTTGACCATGTTTTAGATAAATCATATTATTTTTATGCTAGAATATATTACTCATATGTGACCGTTTATAACTCAAGTATACTCTTACATGTCCTTTTATGTTTTAATATAAATATTACAAAAACATTTGTTCTATGGGTTTCATTACACAAAGTTATGTGAAAATACTTCAATCTATTTTAAAAAAACAAAACCTCTTTAAAAAACATATAAAACTCAACTAATCTCAAATAAAACTGAAATCACATCAAGGTTCATTGGTGACCAAGCATTGGGAAAGTCAGAATAGTTATTTATTTACCCATAAAATCTAGTATAATAGTGAGCATTGTTGAACCAATATGGATCGTGTTAATGTTCTTGATCTGGGAAAATATTCTCTAAAAGAATAAAAAGAGGAAAAAAGGCAAATATTGATGGAACTGGTTGATAATGAATGGAATTTAAAAAATATATAATAAATTCAAACCAATGTAAAATCTGAAAGTGAATTTTTATTGATAAAAATGAGACAAAAAATTTTATATAAAAATTTTATAGATAATTAGTGTTTTAGGGGAAACAGTGATTTATTGTCTTTAAAATAATATTCTTATATATTATGAAATATAACTGAGTCAGAACACCAAAAAAATAAAACATAACCTTATGTTGAGGGTAATGTATTACAACTGGGAATGTTCAATAGTCCCTCAAATAGTAAGTTCACATAGTGGGAATAAATAGTAAATTTTTCTCTATAAACATTAAATTTTCATTTGATCATGGTGTTATACTCATTGAAAAATTTCTTAACTTGGAAATTTCTATCGAGAAAAATAGTTAGTGAATCCTAAAGGGTTTATGAATTTGATAATCTTTTGGAGAATTTACAAGAGTAATGAAACATCTCATTAAATTAATCATGAATTAAGTAAATATAAAAATCATAGAAAAATAATATTTCCCCAATAATTGTTTTGCCAAGAACATTGTTTAAAACAACAAATTTTATTAAGTGATTCATCCCATAAGATAATTTAAATAACATAAAGGGATTAAGGTGAGAAAGTAAATCCCTACTTTCATTTTAATTGTCTCCCCCTCAAAAATATCTTTCATAACTCCCTCTTATCTATCATTACAATCCTAATTTCATTTCCTCATATCCCCTTTAATTGAAGTCTCATTTGAATATCAATATTCCACCTATTCTATGACTCATTGGCATCTCCTGCAGTCCCGAATCATCAGACTTAAATTGGTATTGGTCACTATTCATCATTCCCTCTATTATGTGTTTATAAAATTGTCCATAAAATGATACAACCTTCATGTGTTCTTGGATTTAGGTCTAAGAAAGTAGTATATGGATGAATATCAATCTTTCTTCACTTATTCCAAGTCTCCTTATCATGCATTAGGTGATCCGTCAGTGATATATGAAACTATAGTCAAGGGGAAATTTAGAAGCTCTATTTACTGGTGAATATTACCTTTAAAGTTACAAAAACAATTCCATTAGAAATCACATGATTTGATCAGGTACCCTTATCTCTAACATTTACATAAGGTGGATAGGATATATAATAGTAATGATCAACCACTATTAAAATTTTGACCCAGTTGGAAAGCCTAAATCAAGATCATTATACCTAATACATAAATAAATTAAATATTCATCAAGATATATATTCATTAATTCAATTAGAATAACTAGTAAATATATAAAATGTGAAAAAAAAATCAAAATAAATTCCCATCATGAAGTAATTTCATTCCAAACTTCCTCTAAATATCACAGTAAAATTACATTTCAATATAACATCCCATTATTAATGGAAATTTTTTAGCTAAAATGAAGGTCTGGGAAAATGTTGAATTATTTTTTTGATCTAGAGAATAGAAAAATTGGAATATATAATTCATTACATGAAATGCCACATTTTTTTATCAAAAGTCATGATTTAATAAATTTATAGAAGGAATATCATAGTTGGTACCAAATTCTCAATGCATAAGTTTTTAAACATTAAATTCAAAATTTATCACAAAATGAACAAGAATAAAATTATATGTTTCAAACCCATATTATATTATCAAATAAAATTCCCACATCCATAAGATAATTATTCTCCATAATAAATCCTTTAAAAATATTTGGTAGAAGCTAATTAATCTCAAAAATGAATGAATTATGTGGCCAATAAGAAATGAATTTAAAAATAATTTCCCCATATTGAATATTTTATTTAATAAAATGATGATTTATCACGTGAAAATAAAACATTATAGTTAAATGTTTAATTTTTTTAAAAAAAATATGATTAATGTTTTAAATTTTGAAAATATTTTGACAGACTTTATTTTTCATTAAACTATTCTTATAAACTTTTCATTTTTCACCTTGGTAAACATAAAAACGAAGTTTAGATTATTGTATAATCATACACCACCAATAGATGTCTGATTTTATTAATTAAAAATAAAGAATAATTAACACATCCAATATTTTTAATATAGAAACAAAATAGCTAATCTATGATTGGGAGTTTACTCTTAGTCTTGTTGAAAGAAAATTTTAACATATTAAATTAAATCATTATTTTAAAATTCAATTCTAATTATAAAATTCACTTCCAAAATTTCATTAAAATTAAGTTTTTAAAGAGAAAAAAAGAAAATGCATTACATGATTTAATCTATGGTTGATAAAAGGGATTAATGACTAAATGTTTCAAAAAAATCATCAAGTTCAATAATAATTTTCAAACATTGATAGAAAAACGTAATTCTTTAAAACAAAACAATTTTAAAAAGAAAATTTGGGAATTTTTTTTGAAATCAATAAAATTTAGTTCAAAATAGCTAAATATCCCCACACCCCCACACACACACACAATCATTTTAAAACTATCATTTTCCAAATATTGAACTCTATATTGAGGTAAATATTTAAAACAGTTGAGGTTCAAAAAAAATTAAAATTACCAGTTGAAATAAAAATTGGGTCACAAGAAGGATCTAAAATAATGTTTTCTATAAAACAAAATAAAAATATTAATACCAACTTGTATATGTTTTTCTAACAAGCCTCTTCATAATAGTTTTTCTAACCAATAATGATTTACAAGGTAATACATGTTTAAGATAAATGTTTAAATGGATTTCTCAGTCAAGAAATGAAATCATCCATAAAACGACACAATAAAACTATATTCAGTATCTAATACACATAAAAAAAGAATCGAAAATATTTGTGTAACTAAGAATAAAAAATTAAAATTATAAAATAATAACTCTTGTATTATAAAGTCTTATTAAAGTACAATCAATAACTCTTTATTTTATATTTATTTAAAAAATATCATATTATTAAAAATGTGAAGATCCTACAAGGTGAAAAAATGAATTCAAGATTCTAATAGAAAAAGATAAAAAGAAAATTAAACTAGGGTGTAAGTTATAAAGGAATTTCATTTAAAATTATTCATTAAAATTTAGTTCCTTCTTATCCTTGAGAAGTAATTGAATTATTCTCCAACTATTGTAAAATGTTTCTCTTTAGTTGATTGTACAATAGGTAAATCTTATTCTAAAAATAATAATGAAGATCATAATTGAAACAAGCCCACAATGAAGATACTTAAAATGAATCTAGAGTGTGTATTGAAAGAAAATGGTTATACATTTTTTAAACTGCAGGAGAATTGATAAGGGTTTCGCAGACACACAAGAAACCATACAGTTTTATTTTAATTCAAATAATAGAAATAAGGAAACCTAAAAAAGGAAATTATTATACCAATTAGTTTAAATACACTTTGTGGGGGTGAATATGGGTATGACATATTACAACTTCTGTCCCATCAGATATTTTTTCTTCATTAAAAAAACTATTCTCTCTTTCTCCCATGTAAATGTATGAATATAATTGAAATCATTAACAAGATACAACAATTTTACATGGTTCACCCTCATTGGGATACGTCCATGTAGCATAAAACAACAATGTGCCGATTGTACTAAATCCACAAAGGCACACTACTAAGAATGGTGTTCCAGGATATATCATTTCTATACATAGGATCATTGTCTTTACAATGTTTTGGGTCATCTCACTACTCTCCCAAGGGTCACTCCAGAGGTCTATTTATCTGGATCACTATTGGTGGAAAGGATCAATATCTTCTTCTTTCATTTCTCACTTCTCTTGGAATGGATCCACTCACAGTTTATGGAATTGTTGGTCTATTTAATATAAATAATGAATACATCCTTGGAGATAGTAGATACTCTTTTGAAGTTCCACTTTCATCCAACTGATGAATATTGATTTTCCATAGATTTGTTTGGACATGACTTCTAGACAACTTCTAAACTGCTCACAGCCTTTGTGAAGATCCTATTTGACCAAGCTCAAATAGCCTTCGAGGAGCTCCTACCTTTTGTGAAGAACACCGCTTTTATGAAGCTAAAATATCATTCCTGAATCTCATTCCTTTCATGAATCATACTTAGCCTTTTTGAATTTTCTTACTTTGGCAATGCTCGGAAAATTTGGTTGGATTTTACACACTTCATAAACTTCTTTGTATAAAACTCCTTCAAAAACAACCTTCGCAAACCACCTTCATGATTCTAATTCCTTAATATTATTACTAAGCCTAAGTACATTTCTCAAAGGGGGTAGAATCTTATTTATATGTGTTTCAACTAATTCACGAATCTACCCACCACATCCACACCTTTTTGTGATGCTCCCTATTTCCTTCCATGATTCTCCCTTTTTTCAAAGCTCTAATATAATTCTATGTTCGTGATTCCTATTATTGTTTTAAAGATCACCTTCAAACTCTTTGTGCTTCGATGATTCTCCACCTCTGATGATCCCCACCTTCACTATTTTCGATACTCTTTGTACTCACATATTTCAAAGTTAGAATCATTGTGCCTTTGTGAATCACCCTTCATGAACCCAATATTATCAAAATTTATACATTTATAGTATTTTCATAAGTCCATCAAGGAAATTAATCTTTCAATATGCTAGGAAAATTCCTAATTTTGGAACCCAAAAAATGGAAAAACACTAAGAAACGGTGTTAACTTGTTTACATAATTTTATGTAATGCTACCAAGGTATAAATTACTTTTTATTGGATCATTTTCAACATACTAAGTAAAAAAACTCTCTATAATCCATAACTATTTATGAAAACATTCATTGTTAACAAACAAAATCAACCTAAAAATATTAAAATGTTACCTTGAGGAAATTTTCCCAAAAGAAATACCATGGGTTGAATCCCCAGAAGTAATAGGTTTAAAATTTATTAGTTAGACTCATGAAAATATATGTTTCCAAAAATAGAAATAATAGCTAAGCCCGTTGAATTCCCCTAAAGGAAAGGTTTTATATTTTTACCATTATCCCAAAAATGGATTATTCTCCTCCCTAGTTAGTTCTATATTCAAATAAAGAAAAACTATAAGTATGTTAAATGGACCAAAACATTTAGATTTTTTCATTCTAGGAAATAGGATAGGCCTTTAACTGAGGTGTACAAGCATTTTGTAGTCTTTTAAATATATATTTTAAATAGTATAATAATGAAAATATTTAGTTATTTCATTGTATATACTAGATGTTTCAGAATATTATCTCCTAATCTCATCCATATCACTCAACTCGGGTGTTTTTATTTCTATATAATTTGAAAAATAAATGTTTAAATATTTTAGAAACCAAAAATACTTATGTTTCACCACCATATGAAAGTGAAAATATTTTAAAAATAGATTTATTTTATGATACATATGAATTAGTGTATTAAAATTAGTCATATGAGCCTATAAAGCTTCATCTAATTTTAGAGACATGTATTTCATATAGCTCGAAACTATTTTCTCCAAGATATGTTTGAGAACTATATAGTATATCTAATATTTCCAGCCATATTTTGGATTATATGTTATTATAATTGTTTGAACATTTCCATAAATTTTTAATATGGTTTTTAATTAAATGTTATAGGAATAGGTTACATTACTAGTAATGAAAGCATTGGGCACTCTAAATCCAGAACATATTTTTTTCCAAATGAATTTCACAGCACTATTGGTTTAGATACATGAAAGTAAAACTAACTCCACCCAATTAGATAAATAATCAATATACTCTAAAATTTATTTGATCATAGGAGAAGATTGAAATTCTCTAATAAATTCTGAACCCCTAACATAAAAAATATCTTCCTTTAAAATTCCTTTATGTGGTAACTCTTACCTTATATCTACATTCCCTATCAATTAGAACTTTTCACAACTAGTTAATAGAATAATTTAATCCTTTAATAGATCAAGCTTGTAAGAAATATATTGTAACACTTTTTGGGTATCCCTTTATAACACACTAGTATTTTAAAAGAATTTAATTTGTTCAATAATGTATACAACATGAAACATAAAGCTTAAATGAACCATGAAATATTATTATTTAAATATGATCTTTAAACAAATTGATATATTTGGAGGGTTTAATAAATAATAGCCAAATTATGGAATATATATAAATAAATAACTTACTCAATACAATTTTTTTATTAACGCATTCAAAATAAGACTTCAATAATTCCTAGTAAAGTAATATTATTCTCTAAAAATAAATGTCCTTCAAAAATGATTTTTATTAATTTTCATGAGAAAATATTATGTTTAATTTTTAATAATTTTATAAAATATATTTGATAAAATAAATTTGGAAATAAACATTCCCAAATTAGTTTAGATTGAATTTTTAATACTTTTTTGAAAATATTGATTTTTTGATCAATAGTAAAATAATAATTTTTATTGAAAGATATATTTTTTACAAACATTTACAAAGCTAAATTTTGTTTTAACTTGGTTTTAACAAAAACTTAGTTCAATTATATCATTCATAATCCAATTAAGTTTATATGAATCAATTTTATGCTTGAATTTGGTATAAAATATTTTTATACATAAAAAATCATTTTTCTAAAAAATGGTTTTTCATTACATTCTTGTATTACTATATTAAATTAATTTCTACGGATTCTATAAATTTAATATTAAAAAATGTCTTAAATATTTTAAATCATATGTTTAAAAATTTTTAGATAGGTCCCTTTTATTTTTTGTCAATACGAATTGTATCCATAGTAAAATTTTATCATATCCTTAAGTTTAAAACAGGTAAATTATTGTTAAAATATTGGGATAAGGCACTAAAATTTATCTAAAACCTGCATTTATCCTTTTAAATGAGTTAGTTTTATAGATTTAAATTAAATAATTTGATATTTTTTCACTTTTCCCCTATTTCTTTTATATTACCTTTATATTAATTTAAGAGAAAAATAAATACTAAATGTGACTCTCTTGACTTTAATATCTCTAAAGAATTTACATAAAGATAAAAAGAGAATAACTTTGGTTATAATTTTTTTAAAAAAATACATTATTTCTTTTTTTTTTATTTAATAATTTCCTTAAACTGTTATGCAATAAAGATATAATATTTATTCAATTAATAGAAAAAAACAAATGATTTTAAAAATATTAAAAGTAATACAAGTTAGGTAAATTACTTTGTTATCAGAATTTTGATATATATATATATATAACATATTATGGGTGTCAGAAAAAGATTATATTTTAAATAAACATTTTTATCAGTGTCCTTAAGTTTCAATCAAATGAATACTTCCAAAATTGATATAAATAATATTTTATAATAAATAATATATTATTAAATGATTTAAAATTCATAAAAATATTTCAATCTTCCATATAAAGTGAATATATTTTATAATTTCATCCAATTTCCATTTATGATACATTTTTCAAATATGGTATCATTCTTAACTTTTTAATATTGAAATAGTTGTCATCGTGGTTAATGTGAAAAATAATTAAGGGGTTGATAAAAAAGATAATTTTTAAAATTTCATAAAAACTTTCTAAACATAATTGGATGAATTTCTTTTTAATGAAACCTATTTTTATTCAAATTCATTTCCATTTTTAATATTTTTTAGAAATACTTTATTGTATTTTAATCTTTTACAAAATTCCATATGTGTCATCTCCCTCCATTATAAAAGGACACCCCTCCTTTCTCTTATTTTCACCATTTAGAACATTTTATATCAATAAAAACATGAATCATTATTTAAAAAAATTACATATAAATTTAATAATGGTGATGATCTCACCAAAATTACAATCCTAAGGTCCTTAATAGGATATCCAAATATGTTATTACAAATAAGAGGAAATCGCATTAACCTGTCATATTATATTAAATTCTTATTTTACCTCCTAAAATATGTGGTATTTGTTGTAAGGAAATAAACTATGCACAAAAAATATATTCTAATTGTTATTATTATTAAACTACCATTATAAACACTATTTCCCATTAAATTGGTAGTGAAAGTATCTCTCATGAGTACGTACGACATACTGTCTCCACGTAATGATACAATTCACTTTTCCTCGCTAAATTTTATTCATGGGTACTATGATACGTTTAACATTTATATATTATATTAATGAAATAATTATCCTTATCTAATGATAATATCCTATCAAACTTCTTACCTTTCAATTCGTTGGAAAATGATAGTCTCTTGGGCGTACGTGTGGACTACCACCTCCACAAATCGGTGTGATCATTTTTTCATTTCTTGTTTACTTTTACGATGATAATGATATATTTAATGAATATATATAATATATATTATATAATAATAATTCTATAAATTTTTATTACTATTTACCTTTATTTCATTACATCTGTTTAAAATTGAAAACAATGTTCTTGCATACATACAACCTACTATCTCTATGAATAGTGTAATTCATTTTTCTATCTATATCATTTGTTTATGATTGTGAATATTTATACATAAAAAATGTGTATGATATTTATAAAATAAATAAAAAAATTTAGATTATGTAATTATAATCAAAATACATGGATTGAAACCATCGAATTGAAACAAGCATAAAGAACTCTCTAATTTTCACATAAATGTCCATTTTCATAGACAATTGTTAATAAAAATATAATTGGAAATTATAAAAGGAATGGTAAATATAAAATTACACATGAATATAGTTTTTAATATATTTGTAATAAATATATATTTATTAAAGTAGAGTTTTGAATACATATGAAATAGAACAAGACTTGGTGTAAGGGGACTTCTAGACTTACTTTTGTTTCAGGGAGAAATATGTCATATTCACAACTTGTTTCTTTTGTGTGCTATATATAATACCCCTATTAAATGATATGTACTGAATATACATATTTTCATCAAATTTAATGTATTTTTATGTTATTATTTCCTGGTATTATGATTCAAATAGTTCTAAATTGGTAAGGTTTTTCGGTTATAATCTCATGGTTTGTGAGGATTATTTATGATTAAGTTTCTAATGATGAAATTTTGTGATATATAAATAAAAACTAATTAATTTTATTATAAAATAGTTATTTATAGATATTAAATTGTTTCCTTTCATTTTTATCTCTTCATAGAATCTTTTCATAAAAGAATAGTTTTAAGAAAAACTAACTTTATTTCTTTCTTCTATTGAACAAAACTTTTTCTTTCATTGTAAAGACCCGTAAAATTCAAGGGAAATTTTTTATTAATTTTATTTGGAATTTTACAAGAACGCGGTTTCTGACGGAACCTGATTCTGAGGCCCAGTGTGCCCGGAATCAATTTCCTAATTTTGGCTCGGGTACGTTCAGTGAACGAATGTGCGGGAATTTCTATCTTTTGAACCGGTACCCGGAATCGAATTTCGAGGGCACCAATGGAACCGCAGTGCTGGTAATTGCTTAGGAACTCCTGTTTTGGAGTTGCGTTTACAGGAGGGGAATTATTAATTTTTGTGGTAGTTAAAAATAAAAATTTAACAATTTTTATTTTTCCCACTTGGTAGTTTTATTCTAAGTAAGGATGTTGGGGGTGGGACCCACTTGTGATAACCAGCCTTGAGAGGATAAGGTTGGGTGGAAACCACACAAGCCCAACCCCTCACTTTCCTAACCCCTCTAAACCCCCCCCCCCCCATTTAAGTTTTGTTAACTTATCACCTCAGTAATTTTATAACATCTTATGTTTAAAACATAAGTGAGTTAAATGTGGGTTCTGAATTTTCAAACTCTTGAAATTCAAAACCTATGTTGGGTTAATAAAATAAGTGGGAGGATTATTTTATTTTGGGGTTAGTTGTTCTTTGTGGTGGAGACTTGGGAGAGAAAGGGCTATGTTTGAGGAAGTCTTCTTCTTCTTCAACATCGACGAAGAACGCGAAGAACACCTCCGACGAAGAACACCGTTCTTCAATGAAGAACACCTCCCCCGAAGAACGCGACGTCTTCTTCTAATGATGCTTCCTCTTCGAACGCACCTCGACGACAACGGAATCGACGTTCGTTTTCCATGATGCCCGACTTCGGCGACGCTCGTCTTCCGTGGCTCGTTGACGTACACCATTCCTGAAACCGAGGTAGGGGATTGTAATTAATTCATTTGTTCGTGATACTTTCCTGAATTTCTTCGTGAATTTTTAAAAACCTTTTGTTATCGAATAACGCGAGGGGGGTCGGACCGCAAAAACACGGCCGACCCTCCTCCTTAATTTTCATTTTGGTTCCTTGTGGTTGGTACGGGAGAGCGTGGTGCCATCACACCACACGGATTCATGCAGAAGGAAATGTGTGGCGCCATCGTGCCGCGTCGTGGAAAGAAGTTCAAGAACGCGACGTCGTCGCGCCGCGTCGAAGAAAACCGAAGCTTCCATGACCGGATTGGGGACGCGGCGGAGGGGCGCGGTGCCGTCGCACCGTGCCGGACGACAAGGGTCGCGGCCGGTTCCGGGCCGCGGCGGAGCAAGGTGACCGGCGGCCGGACCGGGCCGCCGGTGTCGGAGCTGGAAGGGGACCGGCCACCGCCGGTCCCGTTGAGCAGGAACCGGCTGGCCAGGTCGGGCCGGCCGAAAAGGGAGGAGCCGGGGGAAATAAATTCCCCCGGCCGGCTTCAAACGGCCCCCCTTAATTGAGGTGGGGCCGCAGTTACACTGGGGGGCAGCCCCCCCCCCCCCCACTTTCCCGAAACGGCTCGGCCAAAGGCCGAGCCAGACAGCGCGCTGGGTGCGCTGTGCCCAGCCGGACCAGCGCCTGGCCGGTCTGCCAGGTCGGGCCGCGCCCAGCCGGGCCGACCCGGACCCGGGTCGGGTTGACCCGGTTCGGGCCAACCGGGGGGGTCTCGGGCCGGGTCGGTCCGAGCCCGAAACCCCCATTTTCGGACTGTTTGGCTTCAATTGCCCATAACTCGGTCTGCGGACCTCCGATCGACGCGCCGTCAGTGGAGACACGATCCTTAGAATGAGGCGGTCCTTTTGACATATAGCACTAAAGGTTTCGGAGTACTTTGAGTTCGGCCGGGTTGGTTCGTTCACGAAACCAACCGGGCCCTCGGAGCGGAAACGCTCATATCATGAGCTACGGACGTCCGATTGACGTGCCATTGACTTTGTTGTGTTCCTCTGAGTGAGACGAATCGTTTGGAATACTCTACCTGAGGTTTGGACGTAGGTGGAGTTCGGTCGGGTTGGTTTTGCCATAAAAACCAACCGGGCCCCTAAAACGAAAAGGCCAATAACTCTCAGACCGGGCGTCTGATTGACGCGCCGTCTATTGCGTTGAGTTCCTGTTGTCGATACGGAACTTTTGGATACATCAACTTCGGACTATGTGTTAGTTGATGTATCAGATTCTCAGCTCATGGAGCGGACCCTCCCAAACGAGCTTGTTGTGTGAGGGAACCCTAGTGCTGGCTGCGACTGCTACTGTGACGACGACGACGATTGTACAAAGATCCTCAGTGGATTCGACGGTGACGACTACAGCACTCAGCGATCCTATGTGGATCAGTGCTACCGATCCTGTGTGGGTCAGTGCTCAGCGGTTCTGTGTGAGCCAGCGCCTACACATCCTGTGTGGGTCCGATTCTATGTGGGTCTTTGTGGTGGTTAGTACCTATCGATCCTTTGTGGGTCGACGACTTAGATGGATTAGTGATCATCTCTATCGTCTTACGAAGAAGTATACCTGTGTGAGATGAATCCTGTTTTTTTCTGTGTGTATTGCGTTGTGCTATCCTGTGTGGATTACATTTTTCTTTCCTGTGTGGAATACGTATACTTTCCTGTGTGGACTGGGTTGTACTTGGGCTCAGAGGTTGGAGCGTATTGGAATTGATGACTTAGGTATATGTATGGCCATATACCTAAGCAGTGTCGGTTGTTACTTGGTGATTGTATCTTTCCTTTGTGGTTTATCCTCTGTGGATTTTGGGAGACCTTCGGGGGTCTTGGGGTCCCTATTGAGTAGCTTATACTCACCCCTGCACGGGCTATGCCCGCACTACATTGTGTTGGTTGCAGACGACTAACAGCGTTGATCGTGGTTGAGGCTTATAGAGCAGGACGGTACCTGGAGGTGGACCACTGGGCGGGACGTACTCGGAGCGGACGGCGGGACCCGAGGAGCAGTGGAGCTATCTGTACCCACCCTTCAGGTGGGATTTACAGTGGACAACATAGCGTAGCGGCTTTACTTTACAGTTTTTGTTTTTCCTTTCGAGTTGTACTTCACAGTTGGGCTTGTATTTCCGGCCCCTTTTACTTTCCGTACTTACTGTTGTACTCAGTTTTTACTTAGTGTTTACTTCTTCCGCTTGTACTCTGAGGTGCTTGTTTACTTTACAAAGACAATGCATCTCCTTTTTATCGGGATTTACGCCTTGGTGCTAGTCACCAGCCCCTGGCCTATGGAAGGCGGGCTTGGGGTAGTCACGGCACGGGCCCCGAGGACGGGTCGTGACAAATTGGTATCAGAGGATTTCGGTTCTACCGTAGACTCTGATCTTTCTTCTATGTGAAGCAATAGTGTTTTGTGTATTGAGTGTGGTTATCAGTCCAGGGAGTCCAGTGTTGATGCGGCGGCCGACGTATCCGTACATCAGGACCCTGACTTCTGATTTCCGACTTAATGCACGAAAACATTGATTGCGTGTGTGTTTCAAGTTTTCTTTTTGATTACTTTGTATCATCACACCAGGTATACTGTTCTGACCGTGGCGCACCTCTTTCCTTTTCAGGATGACCCCATGATGGCAGCCAGCTAGGGTTCCGAGAGTCAAGTGTGACGACAGCCCACCGAGCGACGAGGCCTCGGTGCAGGGCCCTTTGTCAGCAGTGGCACCAATGGTAGCTCTACCCACTGAGCCACCGATACTTCCAGCACCAGCCGCTGACGATGCACGTCGCCTCAGTGCACTGCATGAGTTCCAGCGCCAGCGACCACCCAGGTTCCGTGGGGAGACGGACCCCCAGGCAGCCGAGGACTGGCTGGAGGCAGTCGTACGAGTTTTCAGGCTAGTGAGGACACCAGCAGACCTCATGGTGATCCTCACTACGAGCCTACTGCACGTAGCAGCGGGCCTATGGTGGAGCTTGATGCTCCAGGTGCACGATGAGGCATCTCTACTTTGGACGGACTTTCAGAGCCTCTTCTTCTCGGAGTTCGTCCTAGCCACCCTCCGTGCGGTGCGCATTCAGGAGCTTCTACAGCTATGGCAGGGTAGCATGACGGTCGCCCAGTACTCGGAGAGATTTACCGATCTCTCGCGCTACTCTACCGAGATGGTACGGGACCCATTCTTTAGGGCCCGAACCTTTGATCAGGGATTGAGACACGAGATCAGGGCATCGTTGATCTCCCTCAGCATTCCGACTCAGATAGGAGTACTGGAGTGGGCCCTTTTGATCGAGAGTTTTCTTGCTGAGTCTAAACCAGCAGCGAGACCCACCGCAGGGCGGCACGTAGCAGAGTCTTCCGCAGCAGGTAGTCGACGGATGACTCATGGGTCCAGGAAGACTAGACTCTCAGGCAGACGACCTCAGGACACTGGCTCAACAGTGCGGGGCACACAGCGCGGAGCCAGTCTATCGAGAGGCAGACAGTGTTACTCGTGCTGCGGGCAGGGCCACATGGCTCGTGACTGCCCGACCCGCCGTGCCGAGGAGCAGCAAACGGTTGAGGGACCACCGAGGCAGAGGTAGAGGGTTGACCGTGGCGGTCTGCAGGGAGGAGGCGAACGATGCAGAGGAGCTGTCCAAGCAGCAGGTGGTGGGCGATGCTTTGAGGCTCTACCACCACCACCACCAGGAGGTCCACCCCGACCACAGGGAGCTGGCGGGCAGAGACAGGCACAGCTCTAGGCAGCAGAGGCCTACGACCACGGTGCTCCCGAGATGATTCTAGGTACTATCTATGTCTATTCCACACTTGCTACAGTACTTATAGACACAGGAGCGAGTCACTCTTTCATAGTCGCTGCCCTTGTTCGGAGCTCGGAGATTCCGACAGAGTCGTTGTCTCGATCCTAATGGCTAGAGACTCCTACGGGAGTAGACTCGACGATTATGCATTGGTACCGGCAGTGTGAGATTACTCTAGGAGGTGAGAGCTTCGGCTGGGATCTTCTTGTAGCGGCTTCGAGGCCTTACGATGTCATCTTAGGAATGGATTGGTTATCTACGGTCCATGCATAGATTGACTGTTTTAGGCGCAAGGTGCGATGTGTACGCACCGACGGGAGTAGGTTCACCTTCACCGGCAAAAAGGGAGCCTTTGCAGGACAGGATGGAATTCCGCGGAGGAGAGTACATCCCATCACTCATCAGTTGGAAAGCCTCATCCTAGGAGCAGTTGACGTGCGGAGTCCTGGTTTTCCTTCATTGGTGGATCAGTTTGCGGACATTTTTCCCGAGGACGTTCCAGGACTACCTCCTCGCAGAGTGGTAGACTTTTATATTGACCTATATCCCGGGACAGCCCCGATATCCACCCCAGCATATCGGATGGCCCTCGTAGAGCTTCGAGATCTACGGGTACAGTTGGAGGATTTGCAGGGCAAGGGGTTCATCCGACCCAGTGTTTCACCCTGGGCTTCCCCGATATTGTTCTCCAAGAAGGTGGACGGGAGCTTGCGACTTTGTGTCGACTATCGTCACCTGAACCAGGTGACAATGAGGAACAAGTATCCGCTACCGAGGATTGATGACCTCTTCGACCAGCTCAAGGGAGCACGGTGGTTCTTGAAGATAGACCTTGGGTTAGGCTATCATCAGCTCAGATTTCGACATGAGGACGTACAGAAGACGACCTTCAGATGTCAGTATGGCCACTATGAGTTCTTGGTTATTCCCTTCGGCGTAAACAATGCTCCAGTAGTGTTCATGGCCCTCATGAATAGGATCATTCAGCCATACCTCGATCGATTTTTCATGGTCTTCATCGATGACATTCTGATTTACTCGACGACTGAGGAGGAGCATGCCTACCACTTGCGGGTTGTACTAGACACACTCCGAGAGCACCAGCTTTATGGTAAGCTCTTGAAGTGTCAGTTCTGGATACGTGAGGTCCACTTCTTGGGACACATCATCTCTGAGGCGGGAGTTATAGTGGATCCTGTGAAGATCGAGGCAGTGTTAGTTTGGGAGCCACCTAGGAGCGTGACGGAGGTGAGGAGTTTCTTGGGACTAGCTGGATACTACCGGAGATTCGTTCTAGACTTCTCTAGAGTTGCGGCACCACACTCAGATTTGACAAATAATGGGAAACCCTTCGTGTGGTCAGACAGATGTCAGCAAAGCTTACAGGAGCTGAGACAGAGATTGACCAGCGCACCTATATTGAGGTTGCCTGAGGAGGGAGTAGGGTACATAGATCACTTTGATGCATTAAGGACAGGACTCGGATGTGTCCTTTTGCAGGAGCGGGCAGTGATCGCCTATGAATCACATCAGTTGAGGCCGCATGAGCAGAACTATGCTACCCATGACCTGGAGTCAGCAGTAGTGGTCTTCGCTCTGAAGACATAGCGACACTACCTGATGGTCGAGCACTTTACAGTCTTTTCTGACCATCAGAGTCTCAGTTACATCTTCTCTTAGAAGGAACTGAACCTGAGACAGCGGCGATGGCTCGTGTTCTTCCAGGACTATGACTTTGAGATAGTCTATACTCCTGGGAAGGGGAACTTAGTAGCTGATTCCCTCAGCAGGAGGACGAGCATTCATCTACTTGAGGAGGAGACAGAGCAGCTATCCGCTTTGCAGATATCCTTCATGGATAGAGACGGGGTAGCCTTCCTTCAGTCTCTCACAGTCACTCCTCCACTACTGCAGCGAGTCAGAGAGGCACAACGTGGGGACACAGACTGTGAGACGCGGCGTGCATAGATATCCTCAGGACAGACACCTGATGGTTTCTCCTTTGGAGCAGAGCACGATATCCTTTTCGGAGGAAGAGCCATGGTACCAGTTGCTTTACAGGAGGAGGTGCTGAGAGAGTTTCACACTTCTCCTTTGGCGGTACATCCCAGAGTGGTGACGATGTACCAGGATCTCAGACGGTAGCACTGGTGGCCAGGCATGAAGAAGGTTGTGGCAGAGTTCGTTTCTCGATGCCTCACCTACCAGCAGGTGAAGGCTGAGCACCAGGTACCAGCAGGCTTGATATAGACCTTGGAGGTTCTGAAGTGGAAGTGGGACGACATATCTATGGACTTCGTGACTGGAATTCCACGTACTTCTAGAGGTCACGACTCCATTTGGGTGATTGTTGACCGACACACCAAGTCGGCACACTTCTTACCCATCAGAGAGCAGGGCTCAGTGGAGAGCTTGGGACGAATTTACGTTCCGGAGATTGTGCGGCTTCATGGTGTGCCATCATCTATCGTCTCTGATCGAGATACTCGTTTTACTTCCCGGCTATGGAAGGGATTGTATGAGGCGTTCGGGACGCAGCTACGTCTGAGCACAGCCTTTCACCCTTAGACGGATGGTCAGATGTAGAGGACCATTCAAACTCTCGAGGACATGCTCTGCGCATTTGTCCTTGACTTTGGTCGTAGCTGGGAGGACCACCTACCCTTGGTGGAGTTTGCGTACAACAACAGCTACCACTCCGCCATAGGGATGGCACCGTACGAGGCGTTGTACGGCCGACCTTGTAGATCTCCTTTGTGTTGAAAAGACCCTGGGGAGTCAGCACTTGTGTGATCGGATATGGTCCATGCCACGACAGAGAAGGTCTAGGTCATCCAGGAGCAGATGAGGACAGCTCAGAGCCGGCAGAAGTCATACGCTGACAGGAGGCGTAGGCCACTAGAGTTCGAGGATGGCGACCACGTATTTTTGCGTGTCTCACCTCGATGTGGATTACAGAGATTTGGCCGAGGCGGAAAGTTGTCTCCATGCTTAATCAAACCATTCCAGGTCCTCAGCAGGATTGGCGAGGTGGCTTATCGTCTGGCTCTACCACCTCAGTTGCACCGGGTGCACGACGTCTTCCACGTATCTCAGCTGAGGAGATACGTACACGACCCGACGCACATCATTGACCATGGGGAGCTTGATGTTGATGATGGGGTGACTTTAACGGAGGTCCCAGTGGAGATCGAGGATCGACAGGAGTGGGTCCTATGTGGACGATCGATTCCTCTAGTGCGCATCAGATGGAAGCACGGGAACCTCTAGGAGAGCACTTGGGAGCGGGAGGCTCAGATGCGTACTCAGTACCCTCATTTGTTTCCCTAGTTTTGATGTATCTTTACGGGGACGTATATCCCTGTGGTGGGAGTAATGTAATGACCCGTAAAATTCAAGGGAAATTTTTTCTTAATTTTCTTTGGAATTTTACAAGAACGTGGTTTCTGACGGAACCTGATTCTGAGGCCCGGTGTGCCCGGAATCAATTTCTGAAGTTTGGCTCTGGTACATTTAGTGAACGAACGAGCGGGAATTTCTAACTTTTGAACTGGTACCCGAAATCGAATTCTGAGGGCACTGATGGAACCGCAGCGCTGGTAATTTCATAGGAACTCCTGTTTTGGAGTTGCGTTTACACGAGGGGAGTTATTAATTTTTGTGGTAGTTAAAAATAAAAATTTAACAATTTTTATTTTTCCCACTTGGTAGTTTTATTCTAAGTAAGGATGTTGGGGGTGGGACCCACTTGTGATAACCAACCTTGAGAGGATAAGGTTGGGTGGGACCTACACGAGCCCAACCCCTCTAAACCCCCCATTTAAGATTTGTTAACTTATCACCTCATTAATTTTATAACATCTTATGTTTAAAACATAAGTGAGTTAAATGTGGGTTTTGAATTTTCGAACTCTTGAAATTCAAAACCTATGTTGGGTTAATAAAATAAGTGGGAGGATTATTTTATTTTGGGGTCAGTTGTTCTTGTGGTGTAGACTTGGAAGAGAAAGGGCTAAGTTTGAGGAAGTCTTGTTCTTCTTCAACATCGACGAAGAACGCGAAGAACACCTCTGACGAAGAACACCGTTCTTCAACGAAGAACACCTCCGCTGAAGAACGCGACATCTTATTCCAACGACGTTTCTTCTTCGAATGCACCTCGACGACAACGGAATTGACGTTCTTATTTCACGACGCCCGACTTCCGCGACTCTCGTCTTCCGCAGCTCATTGATGTACACCGTTCCTGAAACCGAGGTAGGGGATTATAATTATTTTTTTTTCCGTGATACTTTCTTGAATTTCTTCGTGAATTTTTAAAAACCTTTTGTTACCGAATAACGCGAGGGGGGTCATACCGCACAAACACGGCCGACCCTCCTCCTAAATTTTCATGTTGGTTCTTTTTGGTTGGTACGGGAGAGCGTGGTGCCATCACACCACGCAGATTCAGGTGGAAGGAAATGCGTGGCGCCGTCGCGCTGCGTCATGGAAAGAAGTTCAAGAACACGACGCCGCCGCGCCGCGTCGAAGAAAACCGAAGACGCCGCAGCCGGAGAGGGGCCACGGCGGAGGGGCGCGGTGCCGTCACACCGCGCCGGACGATAAGGGCCACGGCCGGTTCCGGGCCGCAGCGGAGCAAGGTGACCGGCGGCCGGACAGGGCCGCCGATGTCGGAGCTGGATGGGGACCAGCCACCGCCGGTCCCGTTCAGCAGGAACCGGCCGTCCAGGTCAGGCCGGCCGGATAGAGAGGAGTTGGGGGAAATAAATTCCCCCGGACGAATTCAAATGGCCACCCTTAATTGAGGGGGGGTCGCGGTTACACAGGGGGGAAGGCGCCCCCCCCCCCTTTCCCGAAATGGCCCGGCCAAAGGCCGAGCCAGAGAGCACGCTGCGCGCGCTGTGCCCAGCCGGACCGGCACCTGGCCGGTCGGCCAGGCAGGGCTGCGCCCCTCCGGGCCGGGCCGACCCGGACCTGGGGCGGGTTGACCTGGTTCGGGCCAACCAGTGGGGTCTCGGGCCGGGTCGGTCTAGGCCCGAAACCCCCGTTTTCGGACCGTTTTTGTTCAATTGCCCATAACTCGGGCTACGGACCTCCGATCGACGCGCCGTCAGCGTTGACACGATTCTTAGAACGAGGCGGTCGTTTCGACATATCACACTCAAGGTTTCGGAATACTTTGAGTTCAGCCGGGTTGGGTCGTACACGAAACCAACCGGGCACTCGGAGCGGAAACGCTCATATCTTGAGCTAAGGATGTCTGATTGACGTGCCGTCAACTTTGTTGTGTTCCTCTTAGTGAGACAGATCTTTTGGCATACTCCTACCGATATTTGGACGCAGGTGGAGTACGATCGGGTTGGTTTTGCCTTAAAACCAAACCGGGCCCTTGGAACGAAAAAGCCAATAACTCTCAGACCGAGCGTCCGATTGACGCGCCGTCTGTTGCGTTGAGTTCCTATTGTCGCTATGGAACTTTTGGATACATCAACTTCAGACTATGTATAATGTTGATGTTTCAGCTTCTCGGCTCGTGGAGCGGACCCTCCCAAATGAACTTGTTGTGTGCGGGAACCCTAGTGCTGGTTGCGACTGCTACTGTGATGACGACGACTGTACAGAGATCCTCAGTGGATTCGACGGCGACGACTACAGCACTCAGCGATCCTATGTGGATCAGTGCTACCAATTTTGTGTGGGTACAATCCTGTGTGGGTCCGATCCTGTGTGGGTCAGCGCTCAGCGGTTCTGTGTGAGCCAGCGCCTACAGATCCTGTGTGGGTCTGATCATGTGTGGGTCATTGCGGGGGTTAGTACCTATCGATCTTTTGTGGGTCCGACGACTTAGATGGATCAGTGATCATCTCTATCATCTTACAAAGAAGTATACCTGTGTGAGCTGAATCCTATTTGCATTCTTGTGTGGATTGTGTTGTGCTATCCTGGGTGGATTACGTTTTTCTTTCCTGTGTGGAATACGTATACTTTCCTGTGTGGACTGGGTTGTACTTGGGCTCGGAGGTTGGAGCGTATTGGAATTGATGACTTAGGTATATGTATGGGCATATACCTAAGCAGTGTCGGTTGTTACTTCGTGATTGTATCTTTCCATTGTGGTTTATCCTTTGTGTATTTTGGGAGACCTTCGGGGGTCTCACGGTCCCTACTGAGTAGCTTATACTCACCCCTGTACGGGCTATGCACGCACTACGTTGTGTTGGTTGCAGGCGACGGACAACATTGATCGTGGTTGAGGCTTGCAGAGCAGGACGGTACCTTGAGGTGGACCACTGGGTGGGACGTACTCAGAGCGGACGACGGGACCCGAGGAGGAGTGAAGCTATCTGTACCCACCCTTAAGTTGGTATTTCCAGTGGACAGCTCGGCGTAGCAGCTTTACTTTATAGTTGATGTTTTCCCTTTCGAGTTGTACTTTACAGTTGGGCTTTTATTTCCAGCCCCTTTTACTTTCCGCACTTACTGTTGTACTCAGTTTTTACTTAGTATTTACTTCTTCCACTTGTACTCTGTGGTGCTTTTTTACTTTACAAAGGCAATTCCTTCCCTTTTTATCGGGATTTACGCCTTGGTGATAGTCTCCATCCCCTGGCCTATGGAAGGCGGGTTTGGGGTAGTCACGGCCCGGGCCCCGAAGACGGGTCATGACATTCATATCCTTGTTTTATAAAAATATTTCCCATAAGAATTTTAATATTATAATATTCATTTTTAAAGTCCATTTTAATCAAGATTAAATTTTTAAAAAATTATTAAAAAATAAATTTTCTATTCAAAATGAAAAGTGTATTTTCCTTAAGTAATGGTCCATGTGATCTTTCATATCCACTTTTCATAGAATAATACATACATTGACATTACAAAATCTTTACTGGGGATATGATCTGATGATACCATCATAATTTTGTTTTATTATTTATGATGACGGTGACATGATGTTTATGAAACTTATTCCTTTACCATGAGTTATGATATGATGAATTGATGAAATGTTTATGAAACCCATTTATTTTACAAGGGAAATTACATGATGAGATTTTGATGATACCAACATCCTTTATATGAGTTATGATTGATGAATGTTTTATGATCTTGTAAGTCACATATATATGACATTCATTATGTAAATAGTGGTCCTAGAATTATATAAACATCCAACACATTGGGTAATGATGGATATCACATGAGATGAACAAGATTGGAATGGGGAGTAAACCGAATTCAGTGATGAACTATATACACTATAATTGTCTTGTGAGGGAACCTTGACTACTATGATGGAATTGTGAGTGAAACCAATAAAATATAATTGTCTTTGTCATGATACTTGACTACTAAGGAAATTATTTTCAACAATTATGTGTATCCCATAAATCTATGTCTTATTCTAATGTTACGCTCTCCGAGATCATGTTATTTGATTCCATTTTGGTTCATGTCTTATGAACTTTAATGATTTATCCCATGACTCAAGATTATGGTCTTTAACATTCAGGTTATGTTTTTAAATGTTATAATAATATTATCATACATGTATGATCATGTTATGTTTTAGTGATCGTTGATATCTCCAGTTTTTACCCTTATTGAGAATATGAGCTCACCCTTTCTTATGTTTCCTTTCCCAAGGTTATGAAGATAGGTATTTTGTATAATATGTCTAATAAAGGGATTTTTTATGAAAACAATGGTGGGAGATGATGTGTTTAACTAATGAACAAGTTGTTTATGTATCCATGTTTCCAAAGATACTATACCTATATGATTATACATTAGATCATTTTTTTATGTAATCAATATCCATATAATGAGATATAATATCTATATATAAAAATTATAGATCACTATAGTTGGTATCAGACAAAGGTTTAGTAAACCTATAGAGACTAGGATGAGAAAACTTTAGTGAGAACTATTCGGATAATCCTAATTATCGGAGAGTGCCATGTGTTATGGTAAAGAAAGAAGTGAACTTTTATTACAAAAACATTCTTGTCTAGATAATACAACAAGACATGGTATTATAACTTATGAATCTATAGAAAATCATCCAAAAAATATGTGTTTTCAAATATCCCATCCACGATTTTGGTGCACGGTATTTGTTCCCTTAATTTTCACCCTGTTTGACACTCCCAAGGGATATGCTTTTGTTAATTAAAATTTTCCCAATGAAAAAAAGGATTTTGGTAGACGATAATCATGGAATACCTTGGATAAAAATAATTTGGAATAGATTGAAAAGAAGGTTCCATTATTTAAATATCTGTAAAATTATTTTTCATGATTATGTTGTTTATCACTATGATTATCGTTGAACACACTGTTTTTTTAGATCTATTCAATGGATTGAACCCAAATGAAGTGTTTATGCTAAATGTGATGGTTAATAAAATGATTTTACTTATGATAAAACAAGTGAAACTGAATATGGAATGAAAACCAATGTGGTTAAGACTAATTATATATCTTATTATATCACTAAAAATCTTAACATGGGTGAGTTTTCAGAAATCCTTAATAGTATGAACGTTGAGTTTATTTATGTCCATGGAGAGAACATTCATTTTCTAACGATTCAAGTTTATTAGAAGATTCACCCATGGAAATATCTCAATGTAATAGAAATAAATTTTATGTTTGAAAAAGGTGGACATAGATCGAGTAATTTTTGAGGAAAATAAATAATTTGGATAACATAGTGGATGTGAATAATGGTTTACTTAAGGTATCATAAATTTTTTATGTTTTTAAAGGTAGAATATATGGTAATTATGAAAATCAATTTCTTGATGAGAATTCTCAAAAATAGGATACGAAAGGTTTTATGAGTTAATGTTTTACTGCTAATTATGAAGATGCTATGAATGATATATGAAAGGAATGGTTCATTATGAAATAAGTTGAAGAAGCCTAGTTGATTTTTTAATGAAAAAATAGAATGATTTATGTTTTTATTTTTTGAAATACTATAACTAGGTTTTGGATTTATTTTTATCAATGTTATTATAATTATATGAATCATCCAACATTTAATGATATTTCTTGAGTAGTTTTTCTTTAAGGATTTGAAAGAATATTTTGAATGTTACTGATGAATAAGAAAATTTATTTTTTTAAGGTGAAATTTTAGATAAAAACACACGACTATGGGATATATAACCATTAATATGTTCCCAATGTTAAAATAATTTTTTTTAGAAGAGATATATAAATTATTGATATTGTAAATAGGATTGTATTGATGATTTTGAAATAGAATTCTGATTTGATAAAATATCATTTTATTTTATGGAATTTTTAATTTATTTAATATATTCAAAAATTGGTGATTTTTATTTAAGGGAAGAGGGGAGAGTTTCTTTTTAGAAACACGAGTGTTTTGATGTATTTTTTTTTGTCATAATTCAGATTATTTTCATGTTTAAAGGGAATACATGGTTAATTAATTCAAATATTGGGTATATGACATGATGATATACTTTTAATTTTGGGGGGGATTAATGTTAAGATAATTTTACTAATATAGTGAGATTGTTTTTAATTTATTAATTTGAATTTTTCAAACATATGTTTATAGGGTTTTAAGATTAAACACTTCTTGAATAGTTTAATTTTAACTTTGGGTACAAGTATTGGAATAAAAATATTAGTTATCTTATTGGATAACATGTGCTAATAATTTTTATTTCGATAGATATATTGAGAGAGGAGGCATGAATTTTCATTATTTTATAGATCTTTAGATACAATAAAAGTTAATTTTACTAAATTGGGAATGAAAATTTAATCAGGAATATTCATTTCATGGAGTAAGAGATAACATGAAAATTGATCAAAGAACAACCAAAGGATGAAATTATTCTTACAATGTGCAAAGAAATATAGTACGTATATTTTATTGTGTTCTATATCATGATATTAAAATAATTTATTATCTTTAGGGAAAATAAATTTACATAAAATTATATACATTTAACATCATTTTCAATTAATTGATGGTATTTTCACCCATCACAGATTTATGGTTTTGGGTCATTAACTTTCTTATGAACTTGTACTTGGTCACTCTCTATTAGTAATTAAGAGTTAGTTTTCTCCTATATATTTATATTTTAACTTAACAATGATGTTATATTATTTTGAATCCTAGTTTTTTATTCCATATGACCTTCATATTTACTTTTCTCACTTTTTATTGGAAATATTATTAACACGTTTTATGATGTGGGTTTCCCACAAAAGAATTTTCAAATGTAAAACCCTTAGTTACTAAGAAAAAGTTCAAATTTTGAGGATGAAATTTAATAAAGGTGGAGAATTTAATACACTTGGATTTTAAAAAATAATATTATCCTTGATGGTATATATGACATGTATTATTGAGATTAAATGAACCTCAAATTATTATTATTTAATTATGATCTTTATAACATAGAAACTGAATTAGTTGGTCTGAAGAGAAATAACAATATTATGATATATATCTATATATATATATAAATTTTATATTCTATATATTTTTTTCCAACTCTTTGGAAATAAGCATCAATTATTTTTAGTAAAGTTATATTATACTACAAAACTATGTTTCCTTTAAAAATCACTTTCATTTATTTTGGTGGGAAAATGTTATATTTAATTTTTAAAATTTATTTGATAAAATAAAAATCATTTTTCAAATAAACATGTCAAAATTATCTTAGAGTTTAAATTGATTAATTTTATGAAATCTTTATTTTTTGATGAAAAGTAAAAAATGATTTTTATTAACATCTGTAATATTATTACAATAATTATAAAAGGTATATTTTTTATAGTGGTTTAAAGTAAAATTATTTCTATTACATTATTATTAATCTAGTTAAGTTCATTGGAATCAATTTTATGAATTAATTGGGAAATAAAATATTGTTATACTTAAAAAGATATTTTTATGAAAAAACTACTTTGTGTTGTGTTCTGTGTTTCTATATTAAAATATTCTTCAAAACATATAAAAATTTAATCTTTAAGAAAAAATAACCTATTTTTTATTAGGATATTCAAATTTGGAAAATGGGTTCCCTTTATTTTTGGTTAATATGAATAGCCATCATAGTAAAAAAAATCATCTGAGTAATGGGTAAAACAAGTAAAATATGGTAAAAACATGGGAGGTACTATAGAAGTGTACTGTAGCAGTACTGTAGCAAGAACTATAGCAGTACTGTACTAGGTAGAGTCATATTTCTGGGTAGAGGCATTTTTCGGGTAGCAGGCACTGTAGCAGGGACTGTAGCAGGCACTATAGCAGTACTATACCAGGTAAAGGCATATTTTCTTGCATTGTAGTCTTATTGTAGCAGTACAATAGCAGGTCACTATAGTAGGTACTATAACTATATTGTACCAGGTAGAGGAATATTTTCGGGCACTATAATAGGCACTATAGCAGGCACTGTACCAGTACTGTACACTGTGTGGTACTGTAGTAGACTGTACACTGTACAGGTACTGTAGGCGAACTGTACACTGTGCGGGTACTATAGAAGTACTGTAGTAGTTACTGTAGAATGTACTAATCGGTACTATAGTAGCTGGAACTATTCACCTTTGGCCACCGGTTTGGGCATGGAGTCCTTAAGGCTTTCGGGCCACCAAAGCCTTTAGGTTGTTAGGGATTTCAGGCCACCTTTAAGGCCTTCGGGCCACCTTAAGGCATTCTGGCCACATGCAGTTACCCCAGACAGACTACAAAAAAGCAGCAGCCCTAGAAGAGGATTCAGAGCAGGTGCACTCCCCAGAATAGAGCCAAATTAATTTTTTAGAATTAGTGTTTATAGATATGCCCTCCGGATTTTCCAGTGCTTTAATGGAAAGCCCTGCTAGATGGCCATACGAAGGTGGAGGAGAGCTACTATCATGATGTCGATACTGGGGAGGGTCAATTCCTTGTAGATAGTCGGTTGAATTCCCTAAGACCTTTGGGTCATGTAATCTCTTAAGCCTACAGGCCATGTAATTTCTTAGCCTATGGGCCTTGAAAGGGTTTCCCCTCATCCCTTGAAAGGGGATTTTCAAAAATCAAAAAAATGAAGGCCTTCTGGCCATTCGAGCAATGGTTAAAACATTGGGATAAGGATTCCATATTTTTCTAAAACATGAATTTATCTAATTTTATGATTTTAGTTCATCAATTTACATTAAATTATAAAATATATTTCCAATTGTTTATATATTTAATTTAATATATCCTGTAATTATTGAATAGTTACATTAAACACTTAACTAATGTTGACACTGTTTTTTCTTATTTATAGAAAATAAAAAAAATATTTAAAAAAATTAAAGTGAAAAAAATTTAGTGACTTTTTTAATGAAATTTTTATACAAATATGACATATTATGGATTTGTGAAAATATTGTATTCAAATTCACCTTTCTCATGGTTTCTTTAGATTTAATCTAAAAGAATAGTTCCAAAATTGACATTAATGATATTTTATAATAAAAAATGTTTTTAAAATAATTTAAAATTTATAGAAAATGTATGTTTTGTAACATTAATATTATATGGTTGAAAATATCAAACATGTTCCATTTCTTTGTCATTTTTCATTTATGGTAACATTCTTAACCCTTTAATTTTGAAATATTTGTTATCACATTTAAAGTACAAAATGATTAACAAAAGGGATATTAAAAAAATAAGGCTTAAAATTAAAAAAACTATCAAGAATTAATTTTAGGATATTATTTATATTCTATAATATTTCTATTCTAGTTCATGACCACTTGGAATCATTTTTCTTGAGAATGACTTTATTATGTTTTAATATTTTAATAAATTCCAAGTGTGTTCTCTCCCATGGTTATAAAAGGAAACTCATCCTTTCTCTTTTTTACAACATTTTTAGCCTTATATCTCATCCAATCTCTATCCAATTCTCTTATGAACATCCTAAGACACATTATATAGGTAATTTTCTCTCCAAAATAATATCTTAAGTATGAGTCCCCAACATTAAACATTACTTAGAATTGTTTTTTAAGTCAATAATTTGATTTTATTTAACATTGAGGATATTTTCATGTTAAAGCTTTAGAAAATTAGGCAATAACTCATACATAACAACTTAAAAATTACAAAGTAGAAACTTCTACACACTATCCATTTTTTTCATAAAACAAAAAATGTTTAAAAATAAACATTGTTTCGTTTATTGTTTAATCTTCATAACTTTTTCGTTCATCTTATCCTTGATTCTATTATTCTTAAAATCATGTGAAAAAACATTTCAAAACATGGGGTGAGAAAAAAATCATAGTAATGGATACACAAATAATAAAACTATTATTAATGAAAAAAACATGAAAACCATGATTACTTTATCATAAATTTATACTTTAAACCTTTTCGAAGTAGTAAATACACTTCACTGAATATAAGCTGATTGCTTACCATTTTTTGTAAAAATATTACTTTAAACCTCATAAAAAGAAATTTATAACAGATAAAGTTAATTTAGTACATAATAATACTGAAATGAAATAACCATACAGTTGACTTCCACACATATCACTAAATGTAATAGCCATAAAACCAACTTCCATACAAAATGCATCGGAGCTTATAATGTAACCACCTATCCTTGGTTTATCATTGAATCACCTATATTTTATTTATCTCATAACCACCCATATTTGAATTATCCTATAACCTCCCATCAATTGTCTAAATACCATTATATAATGATAACACAAAAATTTTACAATTATCAATATTTCACTCATAAAATTTCATTTGAAATCAAAATAAATGATTTCAAGATATTGAAATATTGAATCCACATTCAAAACCATTTTCAATACCAAAACACCCAAAAAATAATAATGGATTTATTTTCCTTTAGAGAACTATATGGTTCATATTAGAATCAAAATATCAAATAATTATTATGGTGATAGATAAGTTGTTGTTGCTTCATATGTAAAAAAAATTTATTTTCTCATTTTGTAATGAAATTAAAATGATTCATATACAAATATTATTTTTTGAAACCATTAAAATATAGACATAAAATGTCAAGAATAATCCTTTTATATACATATAAATAAATATATGGATTAATGTAATGAAGAAAATATTTGACAATTAAATATTTAAACGTTCAAGGTATCTCGTACCACTTTGAAAATTTAAATATTAATATCCATGAATTTATTAATTTAAGAAAACATTAAATAAAATTGTTCTACATAAAATATAGATATGATATTTCATATGGGCTATACATACACCAAATAAAATAATAAAGGTGCATATTATCATTATATACATCAATTCGATAAGATGGAGACGAAGTCCCTTACCTAGAGTTTGATGCACCATGTGTGTTCCTTGTTATTCCTAGATAATTAACATAGGTTAATATCTACATTATTTAAAACCTTTTAATTTTTTTATTAATTTTATATCATTAATTACCATGTTTTAATAATTAGTTAATTATTTGAGTTCATGTCGGATGTTTTGTGGATATTCGGTACTTGATTCAAAAATGAACATGGTTTAATGTCACTAGTCCATGTGGTCATATGTCATTAATATCCAGAATATAATACATGATATAAATATCTTAAATATTTATTATATTATAATTTATAATAATATTTTAAGATAAACAGAATCATTGTTCATGGAGACAAAAGGACGTACATATGCATGATTGCTATTTTCGTTTTTCCTATCATATTAAAGGAATGAAATTAAATGTAATGTATGTAAATATATATAAAATAATTTAAGTAACATTAATATTTATTTTATATCAAACATGTTTACTAAAACAATCCTTAACACATTCCATTTTATTTTTGAACAAATTGCTTCTTTTTGAGGAGGTGGTAGTCCACACATCCCGGAAGGAAGTTATCGTATAACCAAAATATGGAAAGCATGAAGGTATGTTTAATATAAAATTTATATAATTATAAATATTTTATAGTATAGATATTAAAATATTATTTGAGTATAAAATGTTTTAAGACCAGACATGAAGGCGGCAATGGAAAAAAACGAAAACATTATTCATAGAGGCGATTAACTGGCATAACCTGAACAACAATTTCATTTATTTGAATAAAAGGAAGTCAGAAAGGAAATAGAATTGATATAATAAATTAGAAACATAAAACTATAGTATATAAATTATTCTTTAGTAGTCATGAATTTAACAATGAAGGAGGTGTGGAGAACGTAGAAAAAGAAAATAAATTAAGAGAGGAACTTTGAGAAAATTACCTCTTGAATATCTCCTCCTTGAAAGACCCTTGAGAACCTTGGATTTGGTATTTTCATGAGGCCAGAAGAACATGGACATGGGGATAGTTATTAGGAGTGTTTTTCGAAGATATTTAAGGTTCTACAATGCTTTGGTTCAATATGGGGAGTTGAGGGGTGGAATTTATACTTGAGGAGAGGTGGGTTAAAGTGATTAATTTATTGGTTTTTTATTTTAAAAGCAACCCATATTGAGGTGGAATTAAATTACTCAACTTTGTGTTGTAATTAATGTTTTATAGGTTATTTATGGTCGAAAAAAAACTCAGACAACCTTTTAATGTTGTAGTTTTTATTTATGTTAATCTTTAAACTATTAACTTTAACCCTGGTCAAAATTTAACTTTTACTATGGTAAATAATTTTTTTACAGCGGTAAATGTTTTATATAAAAAAATTAAATTGAACATAAAACATAATTTTTACATTCAGATTCTAAATATTTAATCCATTTTACCAAATTGAATTTATATAATCTGGAAAATTATATTTAAAATTTATTCTTATGAAAAAACTAAAAAGCTTGTTTTTGAAGTGAAACATTCAAGAGTTTGAAATGTTTTTATGTCTAAGTTCAATTTCAAATTTATTACAATGACTAAAATTGGATTAAATTATAAAACTTTATCTAAATATACTTTGAAACCCATCAAAATTATCATATAAAAATATAAATAAATTAGACCAAAAAAACAGTTTTGAATTGAAACACAGTATATTTCAAAACTCACTGAAATATGAATTTTTTCATACAAATATTAAAACATTATCCAAACTAAATTTTGATGCCCCTCTTCCAAATAAAAAGTTTATTTGGTAAAATATAACATATAAAAGTTTCAAAAACAATATTTTAAAAGCTTTCTTCATCAAAAGGTGTTAAACCCTCATTTAAAAAAAACATCCTTTATCTGAAAAATTTAATTTATTATTATATCATGTCTATTAAACATTTAAGATGAATTTTAAAAATATTATTTTATATATTAAATATGTATTTACATAATGAAATCTATTATGAGTAATTTTATTATTTTACAAACTCACTTATTTTCATTTAAATAATTTTATAGAAAAAACTCATTCTTTATATTCAATTTGTATTTATTTAATTTCCTATTTAATTTTGTAACCAATGAATCATTATATAAAAATGTGTAAATTATATTTTCATAATTAAATTAATCCTTTTCATTTCCACCATTCTAGTGGCTATGTGATAACTATCAAATTAAATAATCAAATTAATATTTTAACATAAACTTAATGTGGCATATCATTATGCTATCGAAAATAGTGTTTATTTATTAAAACATGTGATGTTACATACCCCAATGAACAAATTTCATCCTCAAAATTTAAATTTAGGATTTTTAACTAAGGTATTACTTTTTTTAATATATTTATTGAAATACTGCATCTCATAAAGGATTAATTAAACTACCACTTTAGAAGGAAGAAAAAAAAATATAAAGATCACCTAAGTAACAAATACTATAGTTACATTAAGGAAAACATGGATATAAAAGATAAAACTGACTCTCATAGAATAATATATATATTTGTATAGAACTTCATCATGGAAATTTAACCATCGCAATACTATAAATATGTGAATAGAAAACTTTTGTTAATAAAAGAAAGCGTATAACATTTTTATTTCAAGATTCTTTTAATAAGGTTTAAGAATTATATTACTACCTAGAATAAGATTATATAGAAATATATTTATTAATAAATTAGAGTTTCATCCTTTAATCAGTTTCTACCTCGAACTCAACTTTTTCTCCAAATTATGAGTATTTAAGATGTAACTTTCATGCCTGAAGCACTACAATCAACTTCTAAGGAATCATATAATCCACAAATTTTGAACTATATATTTCTTATATCTTTAGAAATTATCAAAAACCCAAATGTTTTGTATAAGATAAAACATTTCTCCAAAAATAATAAACCTACTTTTAATCTACTAAATTCGATTGTAATACCCATGTTCTACATAGACCATTAGATAAACAATTTTCCTTAAAATTATTTAAAAATAAACCAAACTAATATGAATACCCAAAATCATAAGTATTTTATAACATAGTCCTCCAAGATAAACTTTATCATTTATCTCCAAATATCATCAATTACTCTTGAATTCCCACACAAAAATTAATTTTCCTAATAATCTTCCAGATATACTAATTGTTTCCTAAAATAACTCATCTCACCATAATTCCATCATTTATTATTCCAAAATATAATTCAACCATTATTCCTCAAATAAAATTCTATCATATTATATTTTACATAGTAATATAGGATTCCAAAAATATTGAACATCTTCTAAAATAAAATATATCACTTAATTTCCAAATCAATTTCTAATTCTAAGGATAATTATTAGATAGAACCCAAGTTCCCAAAATAAACTAATTATTATTCAATTAAATCATTTAAATAAAAAGATAAATACATACTAACTAGGGACTTCACATCGGTCAGTGGTTGGTGATGCACCCTTGATTCCCTTTGGTTATGGGTTCGATTCACTCGGCCTTTCCAGATTTGATGGGTTGTCACCCGTAATACATGTTGCCCCCCATCATATGGGTTTTCACCCATCTTAAGGGTTATCCATTTTCTAAAACTATATATTTACTATATCATTCTCAAAATGAGATAAAATTCTCAAAAATAATTATAACATATTTTAGTCTCAACGTTTTTCTCATGCCTTTCATTTTTTAACTCAAAATGTATTATCTCATAATTACCACAAACTCCAAGATCATATAAACCCTAAAGGTTATCTATATATTTATAATAATTTACACACAAGAAATGATTATTCTAACTCAAATAAAATTTTCATATAACAAACTTTAGGGTGACACATACTAAATAAATTCTTCCAAAGTAATCCAATCATCAAAAGAGAATTAATACTTTTAAACATTTCATGGTCCATAGATCTAACATAACTCTTGAATGCCTTATATGTAGACTTCTTTATCATTCATAATTCTTCATGTTCCTTTAACCATTATTTTATGTCTTATTCTTTAATACTTATTTCTTACAAACAAAAACAAGATTCTTGTACTAAGATTCAATAATGTAAAGACAAGGGTCAAAATATAATCCATTCCTTTTATCTATCATTTTATGTTTCCCCATATTCAATTGGAATGGAATTAGGTATTTCTATGAATATATTTATACATTTTTTCTGATACCATTCCCAAACCTTCTTATTAGGAAATATATTTTCATAATGATCATACTCTCCACATTTAAAACATTAAATTACAAACTCAGGGTGAACTTATTTCCCATTCCTGTAATCAATTGAATGTTACCCTTTCCCTTGGAAGTTTTTTTTATAACCTTCATTAGAACATCTATAAAACCTTACCACACATTTAAAACATTTTCATTGGTGTTTCTTTCCATATTATTGACACACATGTTACTAAATATGCATACCTTTATGATCATTATTACCTGAACTTCCACAGGGATTCATTTCCCTCATATATGATGTATTAGAAAACTCATGAAGATTAAAGTGTTTAATCATGTTTCTTGACAGTTTGTTTATAATAACCACAATAGTTCTCATTGAATCTCATATTTTATTCGGTTTCTTATTCAGAAAACAACAACATTTTCCATAACATCCATTATTACTTTGGTTTCTGCTAGATCCATTCATTTATTAAAATAAAAAAGGTTATTGTGAGTATATCAATAAAATCATCATATAATATCTTATGAAGAAGATAAAAACTAAAATATACTTATTCATTTAATCTCAAACTCATTCAAATAATCTAAAATATTTATTACTCCTTTAATTTTTCTAACCTTTTTAGTTATATATAACTTGTAACTTATACTTAAATATCAACCAAACCTCTAAAGGTGTCTAAATTATCCTCTGATACCAACAATAAGTCCCTAGCCATAAATTTTATTAAATCTTGATTTAAGTTAATAATTTAAATTTACTTCACATTGATTATATTTTCAAGTTTATAGATTTAGAGAATTTTTCCATAACGCATACATAACAACTTCAATATTACAAATTAGCCACTTCTACTCACTATACATGTCTTTATAAAACAAAAAAATTTAAAAAAATATTATTTTATTTCATTTTTAAACTTCTTAACTTTTCCTTGATCCCATACTTGAATATATTCTTCTTTAAATCCTATGAAAAACCTTTCAAAACATGGGATGAGCATAAAAATCTCAAAAGGGTATACACAAATAAGTGAAAATATTAGTCTTGTGAAAACATGTAAACCATGAATACTTTATCATAACATAATACATTTCACCTTTAAGATGTAGTAAATACACTTCACCAAATATAAGATCATTTATTACCCTTTTTGTAAAAATAATACCTTAAACCACATTTAAATAGATATATAATGGTCGACTTACACTCATATCACAAAATAGAATATCCTTATATCCGACTTCCATATCTAATGCATTGGTGGTTATAATGTAACCAGCCATCCTTGGTTTATCACAGAACCATCCATATTTGGTTTATCACAAAACCACCCATCATTTTTTATCATTTAACCCCCCATAAAATGTCTAAGTACCGTTATAAAATCATAACACATTAAATATTGCAATTATAAAAATTTCACTCAAAATTTTTCATTTGAATTTGTAAGAAATCATTTAAAAATATTGGAATAGTAAATCAACTTTCAACAAAATTTAATAGCAAAATCCACAAAAATGAATAAGTTGTATATTTTACTTTTTAAATCATTAAGGCATATAGATGATTCCAATTATCAAATAACGGTTATGTCGACAGAGAAGTCGTTGTCACCGCATAAGTAAAAAACATTCATTTTGTTATTTTGTAAAGAAAGTAAATGCTTCATAAAAAATTAATACTTTTTAAATACATTAAAATATAGATATAAAGTTTCACGTATAATCCTTTTATATCCATATAAATAAATATTTGAATTAATATACTGAAGAAAATATTTTATAATTAAATCTATTACCGTTTAAGGTGTACAATTCCACATAGTACATTTAAATATTAATCTCTATGAATTAATATATTTACCAAAACATTAAATAACAATGGCATAGATAAAATATTGATATTAAATTTCATAGTGTCTTTATTTACACCTAATAAAAGAATTAGGGTTTATATTATAAATAAATGCCTCAATGAAGGAAGATTGAGACCATGTACCTTACCTTGAGTTCGATGTGTCATGTATGTTACTTATTATTCCAAAATAATAAAATTTGGTTGATTTATACTTGTTTCATAACCTTTGTATTTTTATTATTCCTTTTCTATCATTAATTACCATGTTATAACAATTAGTAAATTATTTTTGTTCATGTCGGATGTTTTGCTGATATTTGGTACTTGAGTCGAAAATGAACATGGTTTGATGTCACTAGTCCATGTGGTCATAAGTCCTTCATCTACAAAATATAAAACACGATGAAAATATCTTATATATTCATTATATAATTGTTTATAATAATATTTCTATGATAAACTAAAAATACCGTTTATGGAGACGATAGGTTGTACGTACGCAAGTACGCTATTTTCATTTTTCCTAACGTATTAAAAGAACAAAATTAAATGCAATGTATATATATATATATATAATATAATTTTAGTTTCATTAATATGTCTTTAATATCATATATTTTTACTAAAAAATTCCTTAATACATTCCATGGGATGTGTAGATGAATCACATCATTTTGAGGAGGCTGTAGTACACACATCCCCAAATGAAGTTATTGTATAACCACAATATGGAATGAACTACGGTATTTTTAATATTACATTTATAGAATATTAAATAGGGTATAATATATATATTGAAATTTTATTCTACTATAAAAAATAGTTTTTACACCATCCATTAATGTGGTAATGTAAAAAGTATGAAAACATTATTCATGGAGGCGATTAAACAGCATTAGTTGGACAACAATTGCGCTTCTCTCAATAAGAGGTGGTGATTAATGAAATGGAAATCAAATATTAAATTAGAAACATTACAATACAGTATATGAATTATTATGTATTAATCATTAATTTATACATTAAGCGGGTGATGAGAAAGTAGAAAAAGAAAATAAATTAAGATAGGTTCTTTGGGAAAATTATCTCTTGAATATCCCCTACTTGAAAGAACCATGAGAACCTTGGTTTTGGTATTTTGGTGATACCAGCCTCACTTGGACATGGGGAGAGTGAGTAGGAGAGGATTAAAAAGATATTTGAAAATCTACAATGATTTTTGGGTCTAAATGGGGAGGTGAGGGGTGGTATTTATACTTGAGGAGAGGTGGGTTCAAGTGATTAATTTATTGATTATTTTATATTAAAAGACAACCACATTGAGGTGCCATTAAATTTCAAGAATTTTTCTTGTAATAAATTTATTATAGGATTATTAGGGTTGATCCACACCTCAACAATCCTTTAAATATTTTAGTTTTTAGGTATGTTATGCTTTTAACTTTTAACTATAACCCTTGTTAAAATTTTACTTTTACTACAGTAAATAATTTTTTTCCATGGAAAAAGTTTTTATTCCAAAAATGAAATTGACCTTAGAACCTAATTTGGAACTTATTATTCCAAATATGGATTCCAATTTACTTAATTCAATTCTCATAATTGGGAAATTTATATTTAAAATTAATTCGGTAGGAAAAACTAAAAAGGTGGTTTTCAAGTGAAACATTCAAAATTTTTAAATGTATTTATATCTAATATCAATTTTAAATTGATTACAGTGAAATAAAATTGGATTATAATATAAAAAAATTCTAAATATAATATAAAACCCATTATAATGAACTTCTAGAAATAGATATGAATTATATGAAAAAGTAATTCTGAATTAAAACACATTATTTTTCGTTATTCATTCAAATATTAATTTTACCATAAAAATACCTAAACATTATCCAAACTAAATTTTTATTCGAACTCCTAATAAAAAGTTTATATTGTCAACTAGAACATATAAAATTTCCAAAAACTAGATTTTAAATCGTTTTTCCATCAAAAGGTGGCAAAACTATATTTTTTTTAAATGATACATCTTTTATAAAAAAATTGAATTTTTTTATTATAACCTATCTAGAAAACATATAATATGAATTTTAAATAGTAAATTGAACATCATAAAATTGTACTTAATAAATAAAATCCATAATGAGTGATTTTATTATTTTATAAACTAACTTATTTTTATTTAAATAGTTTTTTAGAAAAACACATATGTTATATTTAATTGGTTTTGATTTAATTTCTTAATTAATTTGGTAACCAATGAATAATTATATAAACCTGTGTAAACCATATCTAAATAATTCAGTTAAAAATTTTCATTCCCACCATTCTAATGGCCATGTATAACTATCATAATGAATAATAATATTACATTGTTTATTTAAGTTAAATTTGGAGTATCATTATGCTATCAAACTGTAAGAACCCGATTCTTATTCTTAAGGTACTGGTTTCTTATTTTCATTTTCCTTACGTATTTTTGAGAAAAATAGGGAGATGTGGGAAAAATACCAAATTTATGGGTACACACCATGTACTTTTGTACACACGTTGTGTACTTTGGCTGTGTGGGATGAAAATACAGGTCATGTAGGCTTTGGTGTGAAAACAAACTACACTTCATGTACTTTTGTACACACACCATGTACTTTGGTTGTGTGGGAGTAGAACACAGGGCATGTAGGATTTTTGGAGATTAAGGGTGTAAAAACTAACTACACACCGTGTACATAGTAATACATTCTGTGTAATTAGTCGGCAAATGAATAGTGAGGTGGTGGAAAGTAGCCTCCAGAGGAACAGTTAAAAAATAGTACACATTGTGTACTTGAAAGTACATGCCGTCTAGTTATGTTTTTTCATTAAAAATAGGTAGTATCCTCCTCATTTGGAAGAGGAGGTAGGGGACTCACCAGGAGCTGGAGGAGATAGGTTGATGCTTAGAGGTGCTCCTGATCACGCACGGGGACTCCGATTCTTCCGTCGTCGATCTCGTTTGAACCGAACGGGTAAGGTCTTCTCTCTGATTGAATCTTTCAATCAAATTATTTCCCTAAGGGAAGTTATTTTGGTTTGAAAAAGTAATCGTTTATATCAGATTTATGCCATTTTTGTTTGTTTCGGGAGGCGCCTTTCACATATATCGATCAAATGAGATCGAGGTAGGTGGTCTTGTGTTAAATTATAACTACTGAGTTGATTTTGTGTACTGTTGTGCCACGCGCCCACGTTCGGGGTGTCGTATGACTGAGACTTTGACTGTTGAGATACCTATAATTTCATAGGTAATCTAATGAATAAGTATAAACTACTGTTTGGGATCATTGATTTGATCCAGGGCCATCTTGAGGGTGTGTTTCCCTTTTTTAGCTCATTGGCCAGGATACTTGTGGGTATGTCGTGATTATAGCATGTTTTGAGTTTTCTTGAGAGAAAACATATATAAATTGATTTCTTGTGGTTTGGGATCGACCTAGTTACATACTTTTTCACTAGAATACCTGAGGGAAAGGTTATGCTTAGCCTAAGGGAAAGGTTCTATTTAGCCTAAGGGAAAGATTCTGTTTAGCATGAGGGAAAGGTTTGATTAGCCTGAGGGAAAGGTTCTATTTAGCTTGAGGGCAGGGTTATATTTAGCCTAAGGAAAAGGTTTTGTTTAGCCTGAGGGAAAGGTTGGATTAACCTGAGGGCAAGGTTCGTTTTCTCCTGAGGGCAATGTTTTCTATGCCTAAGGGTAGTATCTTCTGTTCCTGAGGGTGATATCTCTTATTCCTGGGGCCAATATTCGTTATTCCTAAGGGCAGCCACCTAAGGGTTTCGTTTCTGTTTTCCCAAGGGTAAGGATTTTCATGTCTGAGGACAATGTTTTCTTTGAATATTCACTGTGGTGATTTCTTATGTTGTACCTACCAAGCTAAATCACAAGCTTAGAATTGTTAAATAATTATAAAAATGGCAATGTAACTGGTAGGGATGGTTACTTTTGAGTACTTCCTAGTTTACTGCATTCTATTACTGCACACTGTTGTTTCACATTTTCCTTGACAGTTGGGCATGGGCCTTTGGTGGTTGCCTACTAAGATTTCTTTCTCACACCCTGTTTGGGTCATGTCTTGGGCCAAAATAGTTTATATTATTGCAGGTGTCGATAAGGTAAAGTGTCCCTATACAGGTACATGATTGATGCAAAGGAGTAGGAGAGCATGGGACAGAGCTTAGGCTTGTGATGTTGTTGCATTCTTGTTGCACTACTGGGGTCTAGATTTTTTGTACTTTGTATCTTGTGCTGTATTATATAATATTTCATTGTATCCTATTTTGGCTGATTTCATAGAATTAGAGACATATTTCATCATCATATATATGACTACTGGTTATCTTTTACTTCAGTTTTGTTGTCATTTTCATGTCTATATTGCTTACTATTTATGCTTTTGTATGTTTATATTTATTTCTGCTATGCTACACTTTGAAAAATGAGGGAATAGTTTCCCCACTATCAGTCCTAGGCCTTCATTGTTAGTCGGTAGCCTCTGGAATTTTAGGAAATGCGCTTGAGGACATGTGACCAACCGGGTTTGGGGAACCCGTTGTGTGGTAGTCGGATCCAGGACGTTACAAAGTGGTATCAGAGGAGTTTCTTTTCATTGATTTACTTTTGGGAGCCTATAGTCAGGGTTAAGATGGAATTGGTACTTGGTAATAAGCTGTGCCCGGGAGTAGCTAACCCATGTATTGGGAAAACCCAATTTACATCATGTTGCAATTTTCTAGTTTTTCAATTATTACAGTTGATTTGATTTCACTGTTGGGTGACGCACTTATGGTGTGCTATTAATATTTTATACATGGGTTCTATTTAGATGCAACCTGATTAGATGAGGTTATTCCAACTCATGTGTCATTTAGGCACATGTTAGAATCACATTTCATGCATGGTTCCATGCCATGTAGGTGCATTACAAAGTATATGTTGTTGTGATAGATGTTGTGCTAAAAAATGCTTGTTGTTGTGATAGATGCTTTGTAAAAATACCTACTATTTGATAGGGTATCATTATGTAAGGTTTTGTTAGAATGAACGGAAAACTTTGGTTCTTGAGGTGTTATAGGCCCTCAATGACCGGAATTTGGTGGATAATTGACTTGTTACCTTGTTTATAACATGTATAAGATTCCAAGATTTCATTTGTGGGGTGTATGGGCTCTCACGGATCAGAATTTGGCACTTTGGTGGTTATTTCAGTGTTTTTCTAGGTTCCAGAGTAGTTTATGAGGCATATTGTCCATAAAAAACCTAGAATACACGCCGTGTAGTTTTGACTACACGCCATGTGTTATTTTATTCAG
Organism: Viscum album; assembly: GCA_963277665.1. Taxonomy (NCBI): domain Eukaryota; kingdom Viridiplantae; phylum Streptophyta; class Magnoliopsida; order Santalales; family Viscaceae; genus Viscum; species Viscum album. The sequence goes on from OY728130.1 coordinate 1,220,339,301, forward strand.
GAAGAAACTATTTTTCTTAAGTACACGTCGTCTACCTTATGTACACACCGTGTAGTCTCTAATCATGTCATAGGCCATGTGGCCAGAGACACGGGACAGACAGGTTTTGGTGGGAACACGCCGTGTATCGGTTGTACATGTCGTGTCGTATGGACCCTGTGTCCGCCCGTGTGACTAACAACACAGACGGAGAAATCTTAGCTAATATACAATGTGTCCATTATAAACACGCCGTGTAGTTTAATCATGGGATCCTTCCATATGTCCATCTGGAACACACCATGTAGTTTGATCCGTGTATCCGGTCATGTCTCAAACAACACGGTTCGGTGAAGCTCGTCTAGTACACGCCATGTACATGTGGGACATGTCGCATAGTCTTGACCGGGGAGAGACTGTGTGGATTTGGCCATGTAGAAGGACTCAGTCAGGGGAAGAAAATTCAAGTACAAGTCGTGTGTAAGGCCAACATGCCTTGTGTGGGGTGTTACACGGACAGTTCTGGCAGAAGTACACACACATGTGAAAGACTTAATTGAACACTCTGTGTTGTCATTATAAACATTGTGTAGTCTTGTTTTGTAAAATATTAATTTTTTCTTTCTCCTATTCCCTTCATACGTTTCCAGTTCTTATTCCTTGATGATCTTAATCTAAGGAATATGTTTGACCTTGTATAGTCATGCTGCTGAGAGGACCACAGGTTTCTCGCCAAGAGAGTGGCGATGATTATAATCCAGAGATGGTATGCCATAGACTACCGATGGATCCTCCAGTAGTGCCAGATGCGGCACCAGCCGTTATACCGGACATAGGTGTGGATGCGCAGTTCCATGAAGGCTTAATGTGGCTCATGCAGACCTTTCATGAAGAACCGCCGGTTGCCACATCTATGGAAGATCTGACCCATATATTCTAGAAGCGGAATCCGCCTATATTTTCAGGGGATGACGGACCACAGGCTGCGGAGTCATGGATGGGTTCTATGTAGACGATCTTCGAGCATCTAAAGACACCTCCTGGGAGGAGGGTGAAGCTCACTACTTACATGATGCATGATTCCACTAATAGGTGGAGAGATGTTACCACCCAGACTGAGCATCACTGAGACATGTCATGGGAATATTTTCAGGAAGTCTTCTATGAATTTTTATTTCTAGAGATGCTAAGGGCAGATCAATCTTGAGAGTTCATGAATCTGTAGTAGGGCGTCATGTTAGTGATGGATTGTTTTGCGCGCTTCACTGAGCTATAGCGTTTTGCACCTATTCTAGTGGATGATGAGACATTGAGGGCTATACACTTTGAATATGGTCTTCGATATGACATCTGAGCACTAGTGAATGTTTTTAGGTTGCCTACAGTGCATTCTATTGTGAACCAGGCATTGATTACTGAGTGTAATTTGTAGGAAGCTATTGGCAGGGACTAGGGAGGTTCAGCACCATTCTCTGGTACTATTTCTACTGGAAAGAGGAAAAGGGAGATTGAATTCTCTCACGGTGGCAGTATAAGCCAGAAAAACTCTTCATGTAGACAGATAATGTTCTACCAGTGTGGTAAAGAGGGAACAAGAGACCTCAGTGTCCACGTGACCCAGTGGAGTGTCGATCTTGCGGCAAGGTAGGTCATCTTCATCTTTTTTTCAAGGAGTTTCCACCAGTGACTAGTGAGAGGGGTTCTGTGTAGACTCCACATATAAGAGCAGGGCCAGTAGCTTCTTACCAGTTGGGGAATTGGAATATGTTAGGACGTTCAGGCCGAGGTGGTGGTTGTGGTCGTGGTAGAAATACACCAGGATCTAAGAGACAATAGGGGGTCAGCACAGGGTAGAATGGCTGTGTTGTAGGGTCATGGCACTGGGTAGACATATGTAGTACAATAAACCCAACAGAAGTAGGATCCTAGACCTTCCACTGTTAGAGGTACTATTCTAGTTTCTTCTATTTTATCTTTTTCACTTTTCGATGCTGGTTCTACACATAGATTTATATTTTTTCCCGTTGTGGAGAGCCTTGGTCTATGTGTTTCTTCTTCTTCCATAACATGATGGTAGACACTCTTTTGGGAATTATAAAGGCAGGTGTGCCTCAGTGAAAGGAGTTCCCCTTTGAGGTTGGTGGTTGTCACTTTCTATGGGACCTCTATGTCTTAGAGATGACAACCTATGATGTCATTCTCATGATGGATTTGTTGGTACACTTTCGAGCCTTTATTTATTTCTATCATCGTAGGGTGAGTTTCACATCACTAGAGGGTGGAGATTTCTTATACAAGGGTGAATGGGATGTCCAGGTGAGCCGAGCTAGACCCAAGCATCGTGGGTGAGGTGTAGTGATAGCCCAAATTGTGAGTTTATATCTAGATGACCAGGGAACTTGTTAGAAGGATTTCCCTCTAGTGGTTAATCATTTCAAGGATGTCTTCCTGGATGAATTTTCAAGTCTACCTCTAGAATGAGAGGTGGATTTATCTATTGAGATTGTTCCAGGAGCGGCATCGGTGTCCATTCCTCCTTACATGATGGCTACGCTAGAATTGCAAGAGCTCAAGAGGTCGTTATAGGAGTTACAACCAAAGTGTTTCATCGGACTCAGTATTTCCCCCTGGGGTTCGCCTATCCTTTTCACAAAGAAGTAAAATGGTACCCTCAGACTCTGTATGGATTATCGGAAACTGAACCAGTTGACGGTTAAGAATCGATATCCCTTAAGGACGATTGATGATCTTTTTGATCAACTTAGGGAAGCATGAGTGTTCTCGAAGATTTAATTGAGATCTGGATTTCATCAGTTGTGCGTTAGACCATCGGACATACCACTTACAGCCTTTTGGGGTAGTTATGGTCTATATGAGTACTTGGTCATTCCATTCAGACTCACAAATGCGCCAGAAATTTTCATGGATCTGATGAATCGTGTGTTCCAACCATATCTGGATTCTTTTGTGGTGGTCTTTGTGGATGATATCTTGGTGTACTCTCACACTCGACATGACCATCCCACCCATCTTGAGATCATAAAGAGTTCACTAAGAGAGAATCAGTTATATGTTAAGCTCTCAATGTGCCACTTTTGGATGGACCATATTCACTTATTGGGTCGTATTATTTCAGAGGCAGGAGTTGTGGTAGACCCAAATAAATTGAGAGCAGTAGTTTCCTAGGAGAATCCTGAGAATGTATTTGAAATACGAAGTTTCTTGAAGCTAGATGGTTACTAGAGGCGCTTTATATAGTACTTCTCTCACTTAGTAGTGCTGTTGACGGGTTTGAAAAAAAATTGAATGAAGTTCGTTTCATCAAAAGCTTGCGAGATATCCTTTTAGAAGCTGAAGGGAAGGTTGACATCAACACTAGTCCTGATACTTCCAGATCATGGGAAGAGCTATAAAGTTTACTGTGATGCATCAGGTATTGGGCTGGGAGCAGTGTTGATACAGGGTGATCGAGTAGTTTTGTACAGTTCTCAGCAGTTGAGGCCACATGAGAGGAATTACCTGACACATGATCTCGAGTTGGCTATAGCTGTTCATGCGTTACACTGTTGCAGACATTATCTCTTGGGAGAGAATTTTTTGGTATTTATGGACCAAAAAAGTCTTAAATATATCTTTACCCCGCATGAATTAAATTTCAGACAGTGAAGGTGGGTTGAATACTTTCATTCCTTCAACTTGGAGCTTGCATATACACCTGGTAAGGGTAACGAAGTAGCTGATGCACTGAGTAGGAAGACTCAAATACAGGCAGCGCAGGAGGCCAGTGATGAGTGTAAGGTTATGGATTTGTTATCTCAGATGTATTTGGAGGTGCACAATAGTTAGGGGAGAACCTATATTTCATCCTTAGTTGTGACTTCTACCCTCTTGGATAGAGTGAGAATGAGATAGCAATCAGATTCAGAAGGCCTAGTTCTACAGGAGTCAGTGGCAAGTGAGGACCCTCCTCATGGTTGTAAGATAGGCGATGATGAGGTACTGCGTATCCATTGATGAGTGTGGGTTCCAGGGGATATACGCAAGAAGTTTATGCGGTAATTTCATGCTTCATATTGGGCAGTGCATCCTGGAGTTACCAAACTGTACTGTGACTTGAGACGACAGTATTAGTGGTCGGGTATTAAAAGAGAGGTAGCTGGTTTTGTGACAAGATATTCCACTTCTCTGTAGGTGAAGGCAGAGCATCAGAGGCCAGTCGGACTATTACAACAGTTTCCCATTCCGGAATGGAAATGGGATGATGTCGCGATGGACTTCATGACCAAGTTGTCGAGGTCACCTAGAGGCAATGATGTTGTATGGGTTGTTGTGGATAGGCTTACAAAGGTATCTCACTTTTTTCTAATCAATGAGACCTTCGGTGTTGACGAGATTGGTAAGATGTGTATCTGAGAGGTAGTATGTCTTCATGGGGTCCCTCGTTCTATTGTTTCAGATAGGGATGCCCGTTTTACATCTTTTTTCTAGCAGAGTTTTCATAGGGAATTGGGTACACATGTGCTTCAGAGCACAGCTTACCAACCTCAGACAGATGGCCAGTTAGAGGGTACAATACAGGTGCTAGAGGACTTCCTACGTGCTTGCGTCCGGGACTTTGGGGGCTCTTGGGAGAAGCACATATCCCTGGTTAATTTTTCCTACATTAATAGTTTTCAGGAAACTATTGAGATAGATCCTTACGAGGATTTATATGGTAGGACATTATGATCACCCTTATGCTGGTTGGAGGCAGGTGAGGAAGCTTTACTAGGACCACATCTCGTACGAGAGACTTTAGAGAAAGTCCAGCTGATTTGGAAGCAGATGGCAACTGCAAAATCTTGTCAGGAATATTATGTTGATCACCGCAGACGACTGTTGGAGTTCATGGTTGGGGATTAGGTTTTCTTTGGTGTTCCACCAAGGTTTGGACACAGACTGATCTGGAGATAGGGTAAACTTTCAACGAGGTATGTAGGGCTGTTTGAGATTCTAGAGAGAGTCGGTCTGGTTTCTTATTGGTTGCAGTTACCACAGAGTTATCGGGCCATGCACGACCTCTTCCATGTATCTCAGCTATGCCATTTCACCGAGTGCAGGACGAAACCTGGGAGTGGGAGACCGATGTACGTACTCATTGTCCAGAATTTTTATAAGCTTTATCTTCACCACCCTTGGAAGGGCAATTTGGGGATGAATTTCTTTAATGGGGGAATTTTGCAACAACCTGATTCTTGTTCTTGAGGTACGGGTTTCTTCTTTTCCTTTTCCTTAAGTATTTTTGAGAAAACAAGGGAGATTTGGGAAAAATAAAAAATTTATGGGTACACGCCGTGTACTTTTGTACACACACAGTGTACTTTGGCTATGTTGGATGAGAACACTCTGCGTGTAGGATTGGGTGTAAAAACAAACTACATTTCATGTACTTTTGTACACACGCCATGTACTTTTGTACACACGCCATGTACTTTGGCTGTGTGGGAGGAGAACACAGGGTGTGTAGGCTTGTCCATGATTAAGGGTGTAAAAACTAACTACATGCAATGTACTTAGTAATACATACCGTGTAATCAGTCAGAAAATGAACAGTGAGGCGATAGAAAGTAGCCGCTAGAGGAATAGTTAAAAAATATCACACACTATGTACTTGAAATTACAGTCCGTGTAGTTATATTTTTTCATTAAAAATAGTAAGTATCCTCTTCATTTAGCAGAGGAGGCAAGGGACTCACCAATAGATATGGGAGAGAGGCCGAGTCTTGGAGGAGCTCTCGATCGTGCATAGGGACACCGATTCTTCCGTCGTCAATCTCGTTTAAACCGCGCGAGTAAGGTCTTCCCTCTTCTTGAATCTTTCCTTCCAATTCTTTCCCTAAGGGAAGTTATTTAGGTTTGAACAGGTAATTGTTTATCTCAGATTTACACCATTCTTGGTTGTTTCAGGAGGCGCCTTTCACGTATATCAAGCAGAGGAGATTGAGGTAGGTGGTCTTGTGTTTAATTCCAACTATCGAGTTGATTTTGTATACCATTGTGCCACGAGCCCATGATCGGAGTGATGTATGACTAAGACATTGACTGTTGGGATACATAGAATTTCATATGTAATCTAATGAATAAGTATAAACTGTTGTTTCGGATCGTTGCTTTGATCCAGGGCCACCCCGAGGGTGTGTTTCCCTTGTTTAGTTGTTTGGTCAGGATACCCATGGGTATGCCGGGATTATAGCATGTTTTGAGTTTTCTTGAAAGAAAACATATATAAATTTTTTTATTGTGCTTTGGGCTCGTCCTGGTTACTTACTTTTACTCTATAATGCCTGAGGGAAAGGTTCTTTTTAGCCTCAGGGCAAGATTCTTTTTAGCCTGAGGGAAAGGTTCGATTTAGCTTGAGGGAAAGGTTCTGTTTAGCCTAAGGGAAAGGTTGGATTAGCCTAAGGGAAAGGTTATTTTTCGCCTGAGGTTAATATTTCTTATGCCTGAGGGTAGTAGCTTCTGTTCCTGAGAGAAATATCTTGTATTCCTGAGGGAAATATTCATTATTCCTGAGGGTAGTCACCTGAGGGTTTCGTTTCTGTTTTCTTGAGGGTGAGGATTTGAATGTCTAAGGACAATGTTTTCTTTGAATATTCATTGTCGTGATTTCTTATGTTGTACCTTCCAAGCTAAAGCACAGGCTTAGAATTTTCAAATAATTATTAAAATGGAAATATAACTGGTAGGGATGGTTACTCTGGAGTACTTTCTAGTTTACTGTATTTTATTACTGCACACTGATTTTGCAAATTTTCACTGAGAGTTGGACAAGGGCCTTTTGTGGTTGCCTACTGGATTTATTTCTCACACCCTGTTTGGGTCATGTCTTGGGCCCAGACGTATTATATTGCTGCAGGTGTTGATAATGGAAAGGGTCCCTACATAGGTACATGATTGTTGTAGAGGAGTAGGAGATAATGGGACTGAGCTTATGCTTGCGATGCTACTGCGTTTCTGTTGCACTACTTGGGTTTAGCTTTTCTGTACTTTGTATATCGTGATGTATTGTATTAGATTGTAGTTCATCTTGTTTTGGCTACTTTCTTAAAATTAGAGACATATTGCATCATCATATATATGATTGTTGGTTATCTTTTACTTCATTTTTGTTGTCCTTTTCATGTCTCTATAGCTTACTGCTTCCGATTTTGTATGTTTATATTTATTTCTGTTGTGCTACACTTTGACAAATTAGGGCATAGTTTCCCCACTATTGGTCTTAGGTCCTCGCTGCTAGTCGGAAGCCTCTGGCATTCGGGGAAATGCGCTTGAGGTCATGTGACCAACTAGATTTGTGGCACCCATTGTGTGGCACCCAGATCCGAGACGTTACACAAACATAGTTTTTCATTCTTAAAACTCATGATGTTACACATTTTGCCTTTAATAGGATACCCAAAGGAGTTCATTCAAAGAAGTTGTTAGTGTCTTAACCATTCACCGCATTTTTAACTCTTATTTTACTTATATAAATCTATGGAATTTATCTAAAAATAATAACTTCATTATTATAAATATTATAAAATTTTAATTTATTATTAAACCATCACTATCCACCCTCGATCCCATCAAATGGGAAGTGAAATTATTTCGCATGCGAACGTATGACTTACCATCGACACATTACTATACAATTCAGTTTTCATCGTCGTCTTTTATTAATGGGTATTATGAAAGGTTTACTATTTATATATGATATTTATGACATTATTATACTTCTTTAATGATAATATCATACCTATATTCCAACCATCCAATCTATTGGAAAACAATAATGTTGCTCGTGCATACGTGTGGACTCCCACCACCATGAAGGACTGTGAATCATTTTTATAATCCATATGACTAGGATATTAATAAGGACATATTTAATCAAAATATATTATATATATGATATAATATTGATTATGTAAGGTTGAATTATTCTTTACCTTTTTCATTCCATTCATTGAAAAGTAAAAATAGGGTTCATGAGTACGAACGGTCTACTATCTCTATTAATGATGAGATTCATTTTTCTATCTATATCTTATATATATATATATATATATATATATATATTATCAATATAATTATTAAAAAAATTATGATGGAAGTATAATTAATGTACAAGGATGGAAACTACGGAAGCGAAATAAGTATAAAAAGGTACCGGCTTACACCAGAATATCCATTTTAAAGGATATTTTTTAATAAAATGATAGTGGGAAATTATAAATGTATGGTAATTAGTAATTTATAAATGAATATAATTCATTTAATGATTTATAATAAATCTATATTTATTATATAATAGGTATTAATGCATATTAAATAATAAAATACTTGAGGTTAGGATATTTCTAGTCTCACATTTATTTCGATGAGACATATGTCATATTCACCACTAGTTTCGTTTATGTCATGTATGTACTTACACGTTGATATTTTATATCATGAATCTCATTATTTTCATGATATTTAAATTTTCATTTGATTTTATTCTTTAATGGTCTTATGATTCAAAATTCACCAAAGTGGTAAGGGTTTTACATTATAATATTATTATTTATTGGGATTGAGTATAATTAAGTTTCTGATAATTAAATTTTATGAGATACCTCTAAAAAACATATGATTTTAATTATCCTATATTTATCTAAATATATTACATGTTTTTCTATTGTATTCCTCTATTTACAAATTCAAGTGATAGAATAATTTTTTCAAGGAAAGCTGGCTTTATTTCATTCATCGGTTGAAAAATAATTTTCTTCCATATCCTTGATTTGTAAAAATGTTTTCATGATTTTTTTTATATTTTCCTATGTTTATTTAAATTAAATTCTACCCAATATTGAAATTTTAAAATATGGTTTAAAAAATAATTTTATCCCAAATAATGCACTTTATGACTTATTACAAAACTGTTAAAGGAGTGTTTTCATTTAACTTCTAAGTAATAATTGGAATTTACCACTATCATTTTCACCAAATAATATGAAGATTCCATTAAATTTTTTGATGTATATTTTAAAATAAAATTTCTTCCATGATATTTTTTAATTTTTTATATTTTAATGAAGTTATTTTAATGTGTGAAGTGTATTTTCTTCAAGAAATATTCCATGTGATCTTTTAACTCCATTTTTTATCTAAGATATAATAATTTTATGTTACATAAGATTTACTAGAGATAAGATTAATGGATACCATACTTAACCATTATATTGTTAAATTATAATTATCATGAAAGGATGTTAATGAAACTAATTTATTTTCCATAGGGTATGCTATGCTGAATTGATGAAATTTTTAGGAAGCTAATTTATTTTCCATGGGGTATTCCATAATTAAATGTTTAAGAAACACATCTATTTTTTCATAGGTTATAATATGTTGAATGGTTTAAGATATTATGAAAAACTTATTTGTAACATTAAATATGTTCTGGTGGGCCATAAATATATATCCCTCCAATACATTAGGTAAATGTGGATACCTCATAAGATAAACTTAATTAGAATGGGTACTGAACACATTTAGTAAGGGGTTATATCCACTCTGATCATCTTGGGAGTGAACCTTGACTACTATGATGTAATATAGAGTGAACCAAATATTAAATAACATTATTGTAATTGATCCTTTACAACTAAGTAAATTATTCTCTATTCTTATTTGTATGCCATAAATCTAGCTCTTCTGCTAATGTTATGCTTTTTTGGATCATGTTCATTGATTCATTTATGATTTATATCTTATAAAATGGCATGATTTATTACCTAAATCTATATTTGATCTTTTATATGCATGTTATGGATTTTAAATGTCATAATCTTGTTATTATACCATTATTCTCATGTTATTTTTAGTTGATCATCGATATCTCTATTGTTTACCCTTACTAGCAATCTAGTCTCATGCATTATTATATATCCTTTCCCCAAGTTATGAAGAAAGGTATTAATTATGATATGTATAATAAGGGTGAATGTTATTAAGAACATAGTGAAAGATTATGTGGTTAACTTATGAACCAGTAGTTTATATATCGAATTTTCCAAAGATACTTGACCTATCAGATTATGTAGTGGATAATTATGATATGGAATGAATATTCATCTAATGCGATGTAATATATATGTATAAAAAGTATAGATTGATATATCCTCACTCCCCATGGTATCTTCATAAAGTTGAAGAATTAAAACACACAAAATTTGGATGTATCTCCTCTATATCAACAAACCTACTCAAGAAACAACAAAAACACCTTCTAAGAAAAATAGAATCATCCCAAAAGAAAATTTCCAGTTTATAAATAAATTTATTTCTATGATTATATTAAATATTACTGGAATTGACACATAAAAGTAATAAATTACAAAGACTATTAGGATTCACATTCCCAATGAATTGATAAAAAAATTTTTCCAATTAGATTTATATTGAGATTCAAGGATCTATGAAGAATTATACTAGTAACAAGAAGAGTATAAGATCATCCTATCATCTATTGAAAACATCCTCCAAAAAGGAAGGTAACCCATTCTCCATTTATTTCTTCTTATACTATTTCATAATAATTTATATGTTTAGAAATAAATAGATGGAATTATTGATGTTAAAAAATATTGATAAACCCACCAAATCAATGAGCGTGGATAAGATAATATGAGTAAAGATATATTCCCCAAGAATTTTCCAAAAAAGGGTGATGGATCCACCCAAAAATAAAAAGGTACACGACCTAGAAAATCTATAATTATATCCATAAAAATTAATATTTTGGGATTCATAGGTTATTTTTGGTGTCTATGGAAGTTCAAACACAAAGAACTAAATTATTGGAATAACATTTTTATTCAAAAAACATATAAAGCCAAAAGTAGGGTTAGGTTTAATGTAGTGAGGAAAACTAATTCATTCATTAAAGTAGTTCAAAAGAATAATGAAGACCAATAACCTATTGAGAATAATTATTGGTGAAAGTATGTTGATATTGGAAGGAAGTAATGACCTAAGTTGAGAGTAGTCTTTCATACAAAGTGTTACCTATGAGAAAAAAATTGGTACCTCCTTATTCACTTAATATTTTATTTTTTATAACATATAGGTAATTAAAGTACAAGATTAAGGATAACACTTTTAGACAACAAAAAAAGATAAGTTGTTAATTAAGTAACTATGTGTGATGAAGAGGGTACAAATACATCCCTTAATGGGGAGCTCCTTTGAGAATAATTTTTGTCAAAACTAGAATTTCTAGAAAATTTAGAGAAAGTGTTAATAAGGTATTAGAATTACCTTATTCCATTGTTATGAATATATTCAATATATTTATCATGGTGGTGTTGGAAGATATTTGAGTGGGGAAAATGGGGAGTTTTCTTGTATCATTTTAACTATTTTGATGGTGTGTTGAGATATGTGTAGGTGAGTCATGCCAAATCTATTTAAATTAACCCGTAAAATGTGTTTCTAGGCATTTTATCACATGATGGGGTTTTATTCTAAAAATATATAATGTTGGTTATATATCTACTTTTAAATACATCTGTTTATCATACATGAACATTGATTGGATCAATGTTTTTTTCTAAGGAACCTTTTGATATTATCCATCTCCCTAAAGTGAAAAAAGGGAGGAGAAGTTATTTCTGAGAATATGGGACGAGATGAACCCATTATTTAACCTTTGTCTTTGATTTTCTATAAGGGGGATAAAAAATTAAGGGGTGGAATTGAGAAAATAAAAGATCTCACATTTTGAATTGTTGAGATTTTAGATGGTAGTGAAATCAAATACAGAGGGGGTATTATTGGGACTATTGGATTTTATTATATTTTTTTATCAATAAGTGAAGAGTGTTTTGTTTTAAATATGTGTTGATCTGTGATGATGAAAAAAACTAAGAAAATTCTTGATAATGTAAGGAGAAAAAGATTCCATAGAAAAAGGCATTTTTCTTTGATAATGGACAAAATGTCAATGGCATTCCATGGGGGCCACCATAGTGAGATCTTAGATCTACTATTTAACCCATCCAAGATCAAAATATTTATAGGGATATTATGGTGAATTTTGTAGTCTGAAGATGTCTAAAATTGTTAGTCCTATGTGTTATAAGTTGATGTTGTGGTTGAGGAGTATCCATGTGTAACATAGATAAAGTTAAAATAGTTGTGTAGAAGCTATAGTATTCCATCAATATTGTGAGGTAAAAAAATATCCATAAATATATAATCATGTAATAGAACATTTCATGGTTAGTAAAAAACAACCATTATTTTTTCACTACGTCATATCACTGGGTGTGTTGATTGAGGTTCCGCCTATGAGATATGGTGAACCAAAAATTGACATGATGGTGCCCATGGTTAGGCAAGAAACATTTGGGATTTTACATATAAGGGAAACATGATAAATATTATATTGATCTAGTCATTTCAAAGGGTTTTTATCATATAGATAGATTTTCTACACCGTGGTGTTTATGAGAAAACTGCAGTGAATGGTGTGGACAAGGAGGCCGATCAGGGCCCCGCATTCTCTTAGTTCTCCAAGTGCTCTCAGCGCTTCTCCTTCCTCCCCTGCATTCTAGGGTTTCATATATCATTCGGCGGAAGTAGAGATACTTTCATTGCTTTTCCTTCCCTTCCCTTCTTTGCATCGATTTATTCTTCCCCCAGGATTTCTCCTTCATTTTGCGTAACCATGCCTCACATGGCATCCTCTTTTCCTTCCGATCCCATTTTTTTCCTTCCCTTCCTTGACATAAAGCTGCTCGAGGGTGGGGGTATCGATCTCCTTTCACCGCCCCTCATTCGGAACACCTATACACATCGGACCTCCATGTATGGGTCTATGTGGCATCCCATCAAGTATTTTGGGTCGGTGTTGGTGGAGGAGTCTAGTTCTCTTCTTCTCCATTTCCATCATTTTCCAATCCATCGAGCTCAACCCAATCTTATTTGGGATTGATGAGGGTTTCAAGCATCAAGGGATGGTGCTGGAGGGGGACTAACAGTGGTTTTAGGGCATTTTCTTCATCAGTGTTTACTTTTTTTTTCTATTGAGTATTCGCTTCTCTTCACTATGATTCTCTTCTCAGTAATTTTTTTATGTTTCTGTTCATCTTTGAAGGTTTTGTTCTGGGGGAACTTAATTTCGTTCTTAGTTTGGACTTGGTCGATGTGTTGTGGGGTTCCTTCATCATGGATCTAGTAGTTTTATGGATCATTGTTTCCCTGTTTGATGGTAGCAGGGGTTTGTGAGGGCAGGGATGAGTTTCTACTTGCGATCTTAGTGGTGGTGGTGAAGATGAAACTTGGATTGGATAGTGGTGACGTGTTGGTGACGAAGGTGATATGGTGATAGTGGTGATGCAGTGGTTTATGTTGTGGTATTGTCTTGAATTCTTCAATGAAGGGTTTCTTAGGTAGCTCACATGATTTTTGGGTCTTTCTATTAATATACAGTTCTGTTTAAAGGATTTTAGATTTGTTTTTTGTGCATCTAAATTCTGAATTTTGAATTTGTGAACAATTGTTATGCTGGAATATCTTTTGGCTTGTTTATTGAATTTTTAATATGTGTTTTGGCCCGAGGGAATGTGTTTTTTGGACATTTTTAGGGTTCCCAATTTACCCATTCAAGTGGTTTTATGAAAATAATAAAAAAAATTGGAAGTGTAGTGAATGGTGTATCGGTAGGTGACACATCAAAATTTAGAGGACAAATTATGATGATGTTTGAACAGTTATTCAATGTTTCAATAATAATGGGACCCAGTTTTAGGCCCTGATTCTAGCATGATTTAAAAGTGGGGATCAATATTTATATATGTGAATAAAATGGTGATGTGATTCATGATACATAGAAAAAATATATTTATCTATGAATCATACATGGATTGGCTAATGAAATGGATATTGGGGGAGATATTGAGGAGTTATGGATTGTTTCTTTTATAAACCATAATTAGATGATAGTTTCCATTTCAAGTGGTATTGTCTTTATCTATTTTAAAGTAGGATTATTGAGACCTTCATTATGAAATATAGAGAAAATTGAGAGATATGATATCCATTGTGAAAGAACACTAAGAGAAACGGATACACTAAATTGTTGAGGAGTGAGTGAAGTGAAGCCAAGAGATATTCAGGAGGAAGAGAATGCTGAGACCATGAGTATTCATGAATCTAAAGTTTTTCAAGATCATACCAAATCTGGAAGGACTTTAAATTCCAATTAAAATATATTGGAATCCATTGAAAAACTTGAATAATAATACATGTATAGATTTTCTGATCTATATACTCATGGAGGAAGATTGAATTTCTCTATGGTGTATGAGAACCCAAGGATGAGAAGATGATATTTTGTTTATTAGATTATATTATAAAAAGATTTATATCTCTCATTGTATTTTATAATTAGTGAGAACAAATTAGAATATTTTTTGTTAAATGTTGTGGAAATGGTAGGGAATTCAAATTGGGGGTACTAACAAACATAGAAATAAGTAGGCATGGGTAGATGAACCTTTTAAATATCATGTTTATGACCATTCTTTTGTCTCTACATATGAGGCATGGATGAGAGATTATTTTGAATGTACCGACAATCGTATCCAATTCAATAGGCTGACTATAAAAGGGAGTAACTCAAAATAGAAATTGGATCACTAATTCACCCCTCCTCCTCTTAGTGATACAATCATATCATAATAATCATCATCCTCCAGGAGATTCACCTAAAAATTCATATCTCATAAAATTTTCAAAATTAATATATTTCATTAAACGTATAAAACATAAATAATATTACTAATAAAATAACTCACAATACTTATTCAACCCATGAATATATTACTTTATTCTCTTGTAAAATTTCATAAGAATCATGTCATTCCACTTTTAATTATACCTACAATACTGATCTTCAACATATAAATAGATGAATCATACCATGAATATTAATATCCTATAAACACATTAATTTTGTTTGTTCAAAATAGAATATATTGAAAATTAAGAAACTTATTGTATCTCAATATCTGAGTTCCATAATCTCTTTTCCAAGATTCATCACCCAAACCAATACTGACATTACAAATTATTAAAAAAATATACTTATCATAATCTTTTAGGAACATCAATATCTACCTTTGGATGTGTTGTAAATACCTAATTCATGATTTAAAATCAATATTATCTTTTATATATTTCTTCCAATTATTGATAATAAATACAAATAATGAAATTAGTGGATCATTATTTAACCAAATCCATATCTACATAAAAAATTCCTTTTGTAGAAAAAATTTTGACCTACTGATATCCAAAATTTATCCTCTTTAGTAATTTATTCCCCATCATCTTTAATAATTTAATGGAATTAAACCATCCAATCCCCATTAATTTATTTTAAAATTCATTTTATTAACAAGAATTGAAAAATATGATCATTATAACTCAACAATGAAATTTTTAGAAATATATTAATTTATATATACTTTACCTTCACATATGTAAACAAAAGGATTCCAAAACTAATCTATCCATCAATGGTTAAACCTCCATTATCAATTAACGATGTTTGATATCCCGTTCAAACGAAGTCCAAGAATTATTTTTAAAAACAAACTTCTAGAATAGATGCAACTTGGTTTTCAGGAAATGATACCACTTAAGATAGCGTACTCAATGATATAACTCTATATTGCATGTTTAACTATCATATTCATCAATTCTACCATTGAAAGATTCCAAGTTTCAATTCCAAATATAGAAAAAAGAATTATAGATAAAGAAATATAATGGATTCATATTTCTCCATAATAAGAGAATCATGGTTGAGAGTTATTTCTTAACTCATAAACTCCATTATTTCTTTATCTAATTTTTTGATAACTCTCCATTCATTATTTTTTAATTATTAAAATTGAAATATACATGGTAATACTAGTATTTTACTCTTTTTTTACATTTTCCTCATATCATCATTCAGTATTTATTTATTAAAGAATGAGAGAAAAGTTAAAAAAGAATAAAATAGGAACCGGGAAAATACCCTCCCTATAGAGGTCTAAAGAAATGGAGTTAGAAAGAATCCCCTCTAATCATATTGACCCCTTCAGAGCTTAATGAGTTGATACTAGAAAAGAATTAAATGTTGGAACCCTAGGACAACAATGAAGAAAGGTGATCTATGGCCCAATTGCCTTCACGCTAAGTGTCGGACACATTACTATTCTTTTCAAGTAAAGGAATGCATCATCAGACAATGTAGGATATTGACCCAGGGGTATCACTTTTACCATGTATACAATTTTAGAGATTAATGGAGTCGCTTTCAACTTTTTCAAGCATAATTTACCTTTTCTATAGAGATAAATCCCCATAAGAATTGTTATCCCTTCCACATATAAGGAATTATTGCTACAAAAGTATGAATTAAATTCAAAAAATATTGATCCACTAAAAACACAGACCCCCCCAACTTTCATAAATCCTTCCACACATGATCCATCTGTTTTCTACTTGATCCCTTTGATGGGAGGGAGCCATTAGACCCAATAACCTCAAGATCCATACATAGTGGTATTACCTAGAGAATTCTGCAACTGCAAAGCCCTGAGAGTGGGTTTATCCCTCCCGATATTGAATATGCACACCATATTAAGAAGTATATTTTTATTTCTGATGATTATTGTTCTCTCATTCACATTAGCAAGAAAGGAACTTTAATTCTCTTATTCTTTCTTCATCTTTCTTTCTTTTTCCAATTAGTTTTGTTGTGTAATAAATCATTTATTTGGAATATATTTATCATACTTAAATATTCAACACGGGTTTTCAAGATTCCCTTTGTTAACTTATTTTATAATCATATCATAAAATTAATATTCAATTTAGCAGATGTCTCCCATAAAAAATCCACTTGCTCATTACTAAAATTGATACTCCTATTTACACATGTTTGTTCCCTTCACCATTGAAACTCATTCATTGTATGAAATGGTATATGATATTCCCATTTCATCCAAAGTATAATAATATTCTACTATTTGGTGTAGCATCATTTTCAATACTATTGGGTGTATTTTTTCACCACTTTCATTTAATAGACATCCCAGAGTAAATAAAATTTCTCTCTTCCATTATTTGTACCTCATATTTTGTTTTTTTTTCTTCTATATAGATTTTGGTAGATATTTGTTTCATCTTAAAAAAATAATTCTTCATCACAATGATCACTTATATTACAATTTCCATTGAAATATTTCAATATTTATTATATTTTTGAAGTAGAAAATTTCTATTATTCTTTTTTTGTATATTTCCATAACATAGTACTACATAACCTTGAAGATGACCTTATTTGTATTCCATGAATTGATATATTATAAAAAAATTAATATCATTGCTAGAAAACAATTCATAATAATAAAAATAAGTAAGAAATATTTCTTTTATCTGATGAATAACAATATGATCTCTATCAATAGCTTATTTTAATTCCGTTTTTTATTTTAGTAGGTAATATTTTGGGGATGTATTTATTTTATTATTTCTCACATCTAATTTTTATGTTTATGTGGGTTTCTCACCCCATTTCACAGTCCATATTTATCTTTATATCCTACACTTTTCATGGAAATTGTTTTAATAAAAAATTAGTATCTTGAACAAATGATTACTCTCTTTTATTAAATCTTATAATAAATATTTCAACCTATAACTTAAATTCCTTATTTCCAGTAGAATGATCCATTTTATTATTAAGACCCCCATAATGTTTTTTAATGGGAGAACATTTTTCATTAATATCAAGTGAAGATTCATCTTGGAAAAATATGAGATTTAAAAACATTACAAAAAGTTTAATAAATTTTAGAGTAAGAATATTCTTCTTATCATAAACTAAATTTAATTTTTCTATGAATTATTTTATCATTATCTCCACATGATTTTCTAGATATTAAATCATGTCACACATTTCATATAATGAGTTGTTAATATCCTACATCCTTTTTTAATTTATCTCTAAATGAGAATTATTTACTATAATGGTATCCCATTATGTTTCTTCTAATGCATGAATCCTCTCTTTAAAAATAGTGTTTGACTCAAAGTTCTCATAAATTTAATTTTTTAATTATTTTCTACTAATGGGTATTTTTCTTTATATAATAGTAATGTTTCTCCTAGATTTCAAAGAATTTAATGATTTTATTAAACATCAAAATCATACCATCTAATGATTTATCTAACTCATTTACCACTATATATAGCTAAGTTATTTTGTCTAGTATGTATTTTATAAACTCAAAGATAAATTTACTAACTTTATTAGGTATCTATTTCATAAAATCATTTCTTTGATTGTAAAAAATCATTATCCTATCCAATAATCACAAAATCATCAAATCATATACTATACTCGTCAAGAGGATAATTATCAATAAATATAACATAAATTATCCTCACTTTGAATTCCTTTCATTAGTGGTGAATCTCCATCTTATTATCTCTAGATGAAATATTTCTCTATTTAATAGCATATAAACTCTTCATATTCTTTAATGTTTTATCAAATAAAACATCTACATTTTCTATGAAAAGGAAACATAAATATTATCTTTCTAAGAAACATGAAACCTCTTTCAAATTTATACACAATCTATAATATTTAAAAACTCATAAATACACATAGATCTATTCAAATATACCCCATAATCTCTAATACTAATTTTAATTTCTAGAGATCTAGTTCAACTAAATTAAAATTGAGGTTAATCATTGTAGACTATTCATTGAATTATTATTACTACTATTATTATTATTTTATCCTTTATTCATATTAGAGTAAATTAATATTATTTGTTATATAAAGTAAAATATAGTCTATGGAATGATATAATATAGAAGAACAAATTACATACAATATTTACAACATTTTTACTAGATGTGGGTAACTACATCCTTTTTATATTCGACACAACTCAAAGACTAATATATTCACATATATCATAAAGGGAACACATATGGTATTTTATCATCCTTAACACAATAAATTTTTCTAAACAGTTGATTGTCTCACAACTAATTCTTCATATATGATCCCTTTTAACTACATGTGTTTTTCCATACTCTTTCTTGAAAAATATCTTCACAGGTCCTTAGGATATATCATAATCAAAGGTATAGGTATTTTTCAAGGAATTTATATTATTATTCATGAATATAAGCTCCCTAAAACTTTAAGAACATTGGTTTTTATAAAACACATCGATATTACTCTAGATATTTAACATTATCAATTAATATTATCTACACTTTGAGCCTTATATCATGTTTACAAATCAGTTGCACCCTTTTTCAAAATGATTAAAATAATATTATAAAATCTAAAAAGAATTAATATTCCCATTGTATATGTGAATCTAGAGTTTTATTTATTTTCAATCATTTTTCAATGAAATGAAAAGTCAAATGTTTGATAATGAGGAAAAGAAGAGAGGAGTTGGCTATTGTGAAACCTAAAAAGAAGGGATTATCTTATTTTAGGGAAGAAATTTGGAAGAGTTAGATGCTTAGTGAAAATCCCTATATTTTAGAAAATTATAGTAGTCTTTTCAATCTAGTTTTAGAAAAAAAATCTTGTAATATGTATTTAAATGGTCTGAAATAGAATCATAGTCTTGGAGAAGATACCTTGAGTTATGGAGAATTCATTATCAGAGTGTTATTCTTAAAGGATGTGGAAATAATTGTTAATATTCAATACATGATTGATTAAATGCGTCAAGTTTTAAGTTTAAATTTTTATTCATAATTAATGTCTTAGAAATTATATATTATGTGTACTTATATACGGAAAAAAATTGTTAATGCATGCTAAAATTTCATAGAATTATTCTAATAATTCCCATAAATAATTAGATCTATTCCAAGATGTCATCATATGTTTTAATGAATGGATAGATCTGTTTGGGATATGTTTGGATCATGTATAAATAATATTAATCTTTTTTGAGTTTCAGCTAAAAAAATTGAAAAGTAAAATATCATATTTGAATGATATGCTCCATTTCATAAGACTATTTCTCTATATGTATGACTTCTATCTAAATCTTGTAATACTTTAGTTGTGGAATATATCCTTTGAGTTTTTCAAATTTTGGAAATTTCAATGTGTGTATGAATTTTTTGGAGAAACATAAGAATTCTATAAGTGTGTATGATATTTCATTTTCCTGTAAGACATTCAATTGTGCATAAGATATTTAATGCAATTATGATATTTATCTACTCGTATGGCTTTGAGAAGATCATATGACATTAGATTTTACTAGATTAAAAGACGCATAGGACTTCCATGAATCACATAAGTCTTTGTATGCGCCATTATATATTCAATGAAAGTCTATAAGACTTATTATCAACTTTATAAGAATTCCAGAGCCAACTAAGACTTTTTTTCAATGAATAACCTTTTATTTATATTAATTTATAGATTTTTACATAATGAAAAATATATATATAATTAAATACTCTAAATATAAAAACATTTGGGAAGATGAAAGAGTTATTTTATCTTATTCCAAATATCATGATACTATTTATATGCATGATTAAGGATTTATTTTTATCCAGAACAAGAATGTGATCCTTTTCATAATGTAAAAGAAACTTCATACATTTTCAAGAATAATGTATATTAAGTTTAGTCGATGCTTGACTTGTAAATGTCATTTTAAATTATTAAAAAAATCATTATGATCCAAGTTGAATAAGTGAGTTGCCAATATTTATAGATAAGTTAAAGGAGATAAAGCTCTAATATTAGTCTAGGAATATAGCCAAGCCTAAAATGGGATGGATTAAAAATTTCATAAATAAAAAAATTTATGATGCATAGATGTTGGTGATGATATTCATTGATTTTAAATATCAAAATATCTTTAGTAATTGAATATGAATGAGAAGAACAATAAGGTTGAGCTCTTATATAAAAAATATAGATGTAGGATGGATTTTTTATATTATTTCCTGGAAAATCTCAAGATAAATTGAGAGATTTTACATTCCATATGTTTTTGTTACTATATTTTAAACATTATATAAAGTTGATTTTAATGAGAATTTTTTGGAAGTATATTTTAAAAAGAATAAAATTTCAATCCTGTTATAGAAAACAATTTAAGAAACATAAATACGATACCAAATAAATATAGAGATATAAAAATATATAAGGGTGTTTTCATAAAAATAGTTTGACTAGAAAAAGATAGACATTGAGAAAATTTCCTACAAGATCATAGGCATTTAAAAAATGGTGTGCATGAACTATCCTGGGGACCCAAAGTGTTTCAATTCTGATGATTCATTTGATTGTAAAAGAAAAATATACATTGGTATTCCAATTATATATAAATAAAATAAAAAATTGAATTTAATGTAGATTCTCTTACATATGAGTTAGTGGGAAAATCGAGAAACAAAATGAAATATAGGTAGATCCAACAAAAATAATTTTGTCTCTCTAGGAAGTCGAACTGATTTATTCAAGAGAACCAAGAACAATCAAGGGTAGAATAAGTACTAGTATGATCTGTTGAATTATATAAACAAGAAGAATGGAAAAATAAGAGAATCTATTCTCTTTAAAAAGAAGAAGGAGTTACTAAGAGTGTGCTGAATAGATAGAACATTCTAGGCTTTTAAGAAAAATTAGAGGACAAAAGAAGTAGAATTCAACAACTTCTTGAGAAGAACTAGTGTGTTGAAACCAGTTGCGAAAGAATAGGAAACAGACCTCTAAGGATGTATAAGAGTTATAAAGAAAATAACCTAGGTTTATAAGGTGTTTAATCCACTGGAAAGATTCTGAATGTATAATTAATTCTATACACTCCATGTAATATTTTTTGGGGCTATATTATTTTGATTCTGAGTTTAGAAATGCCAGCCTACCAATTATAAATTAGTAATAGAATGATACTAAGGAAACAAAGATTGATTTTCATCCTTATATTTTGTAAGATTAAATGTCATTTTAAGACTCCATATTTGAGTATTGATATCATGTTTTTATGTAGTGACATTCTATTTTAAATTAGTGATCTACTTGAGGGATTACATCTTGATGAAGTGTTATAGGTTGTAGAAATTTTTCCCATGTGTAATATGGTGTGACTTTATTTAAGGAGAATCCATTTACATACTCCAGTTGTATGGTTAAAGGTATTTTAGTAAAAAAATTGTGACTTGGACAACCCAATCACATGAAGGAGTTGGATTCTTTGTAGGGGCTAGACATTGTAAAAGCATAAGTCTAAAATTTAAAAGTTTACCTAAATTTCATATAGGGTTATTCTAGGATAAATAATAAATGGTCCATTTATATTACCTATCAATAGAGGTTAAAATATCAAAGGGTGATAATGATAAAAATAATATTTGGTATTTGGTAAAAATTAGACCAAACCATATTCTCCACCTCTCAAGATTATCTACATAGATCATATGGCTTTTATAATTGATATCATAACCTAGTTTCCCTCTAATTATATATTTATTTTTGTATTACAACAGATATCATAATAAAGGGAATGGATGATTGTATTTTTTGGGAATTTTGTTTTTAACAAAATACATGAAGTGTATATTTAAAATGGTTGAATATGTTCCTCAAATAAATAATATGGTTTCCATATAGAGTAAATTGATTTGAATGTTTCTATAATTCCTTGAAACATAATAGGATTAAATTGTTAAATAATAAAATAAATTAATTAAAATATAATGAGGAAAAACTAGTATCATATGATAGTTATAGTAGTAAGTGTATTGATAGATATGAAGATGATTCTTCCTCCTAAGAATCAATTAGTTCATATAATGAGAATAGAATCATTAAAACTATCAAAGACATATACCATGAGGTTAGGGAATATGTAAATAATTCCCCTATTAAGGTGGTGAGTTATATTTTAAAATTCCTCAAATGATTAAATGATAAAAAATAATATTTGAAATAATTATCTGGTAAAATGAAAAATTCATTAGTTAAAAATATGAGTAGACATAACACAAAAAAGACTAGTGAAATCTAAAGAAGAATTTGTTCTAAAAATGGATGTAACTATACCTCCCCCCCCCCACATCATCAGAATGTGGGGGATACATGCCTGCATCTTCTCTTGTGGACCATCCATTTTCATTTTTCCCTCTCTCCTCTTGATTCTCTCCCAGTTTTCCCTTCAAAAACCCTTTACCCGAAGGTTTATGCACATTTCAAGGGAGTTCTTATGGTCTCTCTTTCATCTGTAGACTTATGATAAGAATTAAGCCTCCTATATCTAACATTGGTATCTTGTTTTAGGTCATTTTGGACTTTGATTTCCAATTTTGATATGTTTCTCTGCAGTTCCTAGAGTTTTCAGTGTCTTGTTGTTGTCAGCCTTTTTTATAAGATGAACTTTATGGTCTGTTTTGATTCATCAGATGACATAACTAGAGCTTGGTCCAGTTCTTCATGCAACTGTAATGGGATTAACTTCTTCCTATTTTGGTGGTCACTGGACTTTCATTTGAAATGGGTTAATCATTTAACAAAAGTGTTGGTACGTTTTACTGATATTTCTTAACCATTTCAAAACCCTAGAATTATTTGTGTTCTTGGAATCCAACTTGGATGATTTTAGTGTGTGGATAGCAGAATGAATTCAATATCTCATTTGATTTTTTCCCTCTTGTCTATTGGCATCAAGGTATGAAAACCACTAGTTGTGTGGATCTGGATTGATCTTGGGGAGGAATTCAGAGGTGAACAACTGATGATGTTAGAATCCTAGATGAATTATTGTATGATTGTATGATTGTGGTTCACCTTACACACAATTTTTATTGAGGACATCATGAGGGGTTTTTGGTTCCCAATTTTTGGTCTCAAAAACCAATAAATAAGGATATGTACACCTCCCCAATAGTGATAAAGGTGTGGAATTATATATATACTCTGGAAAATACTTCTCGGAGAGATTTGGGACCTGGAGTTCATGAACCGAATTTGGATGACATCACCATGAATCTAAGGAATGATTTTTTTGGTCTATAGCTAAATGTGAAATCTCATTCAGTGATATAGGAAACCTTGGAGGTGTTGGCGTCTGCTTATATGGATATTATCATGAGTTCAGGTTCCTATGTGGGGGATGTGTTGTCTAGGTGTGGAATTTATCCTGTAGTGGTGATTCAACCATCAACCATGGGTGTATCAATGGGGTAGAAAAGAAGTGAGACCTCAATTCAAGGTTCATATGGCTAGGTGAATGTTGTGAAAGGGTCCATTCCAATCAGTATTATTCCTACTATAAATATCAGTAATAATTTAGATTGATTGGTAATATGTGAGTGTGTTCAGGGCTAGGGTGTGAATGATGCAAACTTTATGGAATAGAAAGAACAGTTTGGAGAAGAATCATGTGATTTTGATTTTTAAAATTTCTTTGAAGTTAGTTTTTATTGAGGAATTAGTAGAGGGATTCATATCTAATGAAGAAAGAAGAGAATCAAGGGAATCGGGGACTCTAGGAGTTTCATTCTGGATAAGTCGAAGAATTCAAAATGTTGGAAGGATTATTCTTACCTTCCCAAACCCATGGAGAAAAGATATAACTCAAAATTGAAGACCAAATAATTTTATTATGTCTCCATATATATGTATAAGGAATTGTAAGGTGGAGTTATTAAGGAACTTTATAAATCAAATAGTCAGATGTATTATCCAAATTAGATGCAGGGTGAATATATTGTGGAGGGTCTAACCATCAGTGGTTCTCTTGTTGGGATGGATGACCAGCATAAAGAGGTGGGTAAGGAGGTAGAATATGAGTGGTTAAAATGGGAGATTAAAATCCACTTAGAGGAATAAATGTTGGAGGTGACCTTTCCGATTAAGGTACTTAAGGATGATGTGGACCAGATAAAGGATAGATTAATTCTTATGGACATAAATAAGTATCAATGTGATTTAATCATCAAAAAATACCTTATTCTACAAATATTTTTCAATTAAAGGAAAATATATGTAGAAAATATCATTCAAACATGGGACAAGATGGCCTCTTCATTTAAAGATCTGGTCAAGGACGACCTGGAAATAAAGGTTAGTGGTCTTTAGTGGAATCTTTATAAGTATTGTGCTTTTAATATTCTCAAAATCAATTTTAATGGTTCTTACATTTATTTTGGTACATGATGTTTAATGTTTCCCATTGTGAGTTGTCTCAATTTTTCTTAAAAGTTTGTGAAAATAATAAAATGTCAATTTTTAGACAGTTTATTCAACTTTATATTGGAAAAAATTAATTGATCAATGAATAGATTTAATATGGCTTGTTTTATAGTTTTATTTGAAAATATTTTCATATAGGATATAAATGCATTCAAAAAAATTCTATACAAATCTATCAATGTAAATGAAGTACAATTAGATGTAAAATACTTAAGGATAAAAGAGTGAGATACTTCATTACCAAAATAAATTTAAATACATGGGGATCAGTTGATTAAATTTAAATGAAACTATTAAGAAAGGTTAAACACACCTGAATACTAGAATCACATGGATATGAAATTTCATGAACTAGATGTGTATATTAAAAATCTAGAAATTTCCCATACAGAATGTTAACAATTTTTGGAAGAAAAAGTACTACCAAAAATTATTAAAAATATATTACTTCTTCAAATAAGATATTAAATATGGTAAAAAAATTCTTAGGATCATATAGAGAAGAATCCACCTCAATCACTTGGAAAACGATACACTACTTCCTAGTAAATTCCTATTGCACTAGTTATTCTATGAAGAATAGTGAAGGGATAAAAAATTATATAAATATGGGAGGATAAAAATTTCAATAAATTAATAACATCCCAAAAGGTGATTGTAGTTATGTATAAGAAAATAATATCCCTAAAAGGATCCCAAGATTCTAAGGTTTCATCCTAAAAAACATAAGGGAAAAAATTAGACAAATTTCACATAGAAGAAAAATCAAAAAAAAAACTTACATGGAAATGTAGGAGTTTCTAAGGTATGGGAACATGTACATAAAGTTATAGCATAAAATTTCATTATATTCAAGGCGTAGAATTACCAAATGAAGGGGGCGTAGATATTGTATCATAAGAATACATATTTTTAAGAAATATTTTTCACAAAATATGATAAGTTTATCTATGAAATATCAATCTAAAATTTTGGAAAAAATATATGAGTTTTATAATGAATCTCCCATTTCTATGAATAGTGTTGAAATTTACCATCCAAAAAATCTAATTATTATTAAAATAAAAATATATAATAGAGAGTGAGTAAGAAAAGAAAAAATAAAATAATGTTCTTCTAGGGAGTTAAATCATTGAAGAAGAAATTTGAACAATGTGAAATAATTAAACAAGATATGAAAGATGAAGATGAGGACACAACTTAAAGAAGATAATTACACTATGGTATGAACAAACACATTATTTACCATTGAAAAATGGAATTAAATATGAAATATAATAGAAGAATAGTTAATCTAAAGGAAAACAGTCAATCTAACAAAGAGATATCCAGATTGGCATACTGGTTGACACTCTTGATTAAGAGGACGATAATGTGTCCAAATGGGATAACCCAAAGGTTTCAAAATAAATGCATGTATGGTTACAATATAATGGTCAAGTCTCTTAAATTTGTGTGACATAGATAACATGTTAATAGAAAATTCTAATAGGTAAAGTAAAATTAATATTTACCTCTAGTTCTAAAATTACAGTCACTATAAAAAAATCCAAACTCAAAGTGGAGAACAAGAATGTTTAGAAAGATTGTATAATTATTTGGAATGATATGTTTTAAAATTCCAAAGATATTGGGTAATAGTAAATGAATGAATTTTCACTACATAAACTAGTTAGTAAAGCTAATATAGTTAAGAATAATTTTTAAAATGGATAGAGAACTTAACTCCTAAGGGTGAACATAGTTATAGAATCAAAAAGGAATCATAAAGATATCAAGACACTTTATACCATAAAATAAAATATTCTCCAGGATTAAAGTGTTTTATAAGACCTATTGAACACATTTAATATTTAACATAATCCCTCCTAATGGTTATATTATTTTTTTCATGATTAAGTGCTTTGAATTGATGGTAATGAAACATGAATAGAATCGATTAATGTAGAGATTTCAAAAGGATGAAGATATAAAATATTTATTAACTCTTCATGAATATCTGATTATGGTTAACCCCATTAAAAATTTTGATTTGTAGTATTTTTTTCATTCTAGTAAGTCTTTTTTGGTTTATATTTAATATTATCATTAAATATTGAGTGATTATCTATCAAAAATGGGGGGAGGAAACTACCTTGCACATAAATTTTTTGATGTGTGTGTTTTTTCACATGATTGTAGTTTGTAACAACCTAGACTATAAAAACCTAGAGAATATAGTTATATTAAATTACTGGTATAGAAAAATATAGTTCACAGAGGATCTAATAACTTAATAGTCCTGGAATATAAGATAAATACATACATAATTTTTTTTTAAAAAAAGATACAAAATGATGATATTATGAGAAAATGATTATCTATTTCATCATATTCTTTAAAATTACCCACAGTTTCCATCTATGTTTTTTAGCTAAAGGAAAAAATATAAGGATGATATTAGTTTCTTCAAAAGGAGTAGCATAAAATGGAATCTTCAATAACATAGACATTTCATAAGTGATGTGGTAGGAATAATTGAATAATGTGAAGTTATAGTAAAATGAAATTGAGGGAATTATATATCCATAAAAAATGGAAACTTGGATAACAATAATTATTAACCTCATACGGATGGAATTCATAATGTCTGAAATCCAAAATTGATTTCAAGGCCTTATTCCAGGACACTACCCAATTATGGGAAGAGATATAAAAAACCCAAATTTTTTTGTCTCATGGGACCTATTGATGTATTCAGGGGAAATATAATATTGTTTCACTCATATCACATGATTAAGTCCACTTAGTTCACCATAAGATTCAACAAGACTTTTCATACCATTCTATAAGGAACCCATTGAAAAATTATTTCATAGATATCTACATAATGAGAAATAAAACAATAAATTACTTACCAATTAATTTGACTAATATAGATGTCTATAATAACATAACTTAATAAACTTATAAGTTGTGGGGTATCATCAAAGTAACATGATGTAGCTTTATTAATGAAATATTGTGGGGAGGGTACATTCAATGTGTTGGGTCATCCAGAGAAGATGGTAATGGGGTTCAAAAATTTTTATTTATAGGGGACTAAAGAAGTGGTATGAAATATCCTTCATCATTTTTCAATGACATAATTTGAATATTCCAAAGAATATATCCTAGGATTTTCTAGGTAGGAGCACAATTTTAGTCCCACTCCTCACGAGTCAGGGTGATGACTGTGGAAATTCTAAACAAACACTTTTCAAGGTGACTACCCCTTGGTAAATATACTAAACAACTTTATTCACCTACAATTATCTATATAGGGAATTATTTCATAAGATATTACTCACACTTTTAGTTTACCAAAATGTAGGATGGTTTTTCCACGATAGAAAATTTTGAGTCTTTCAACTATTTTGGTAACTCTTGAATAAAATTAATATGAGAGAGGGAAAACAGTATTAAATTGTAAATACCATAAATTTAATTATTAATATGCAAAAACTATTACTTTTCAAAGCATTCACCAAACAAAATAAAATATAAGTGGATTATAACATGAGTCCCATAAAATGAAAATTGATATAGAAGACCCCCACTAATTGCTTGGATATAAATTCAGTCAAAAATTCCTAAAATAGAGGTCTAAAATTGATATTAAAATACCATGAATAAAATAATTTCATGATATAAAATCTAAAATAGTTAGTGTAAATACAATATAAAATAATTTACATCCATAAAACCAAAACTTTCCTAAATAGAGGAATTTGAGACGGAAAACTATTAACTCTTATCCAGACATCAACGAATGTACTTTAACCTCATGTATCCCAAACATAGAAATATTAATCACTTAATTAAGAACCTTAATAATATCAATATTCATTTATACTATTTATAAATATTTATTCTCTATATTAATTTTATATATTTTCCAAATCGGGTGTTTGTTGATTTGATCAATTATACTAGTTTCATAATAGTGGTGTCTGAATTCATTCATCTTCCAAATTTCATAATTTATAGGACATTAATGTTACTATTAATGATATTTTATAATTATTTACAATTTTTAAAATTATTTTCATGTAATAACCTGAGATTTTTGGAACACTATGTTTAATAACATATACAACATGCAACTCCAAGCTTATACAAACCAATTAAATATTATTTTAAAATATGACTGTTATAATCTAAAAATTGAATTAGTGGGTATGAATATTAATAAACACGGTAGGAAATATATATAATTAACATTATCAATGAAAATTAATTGATTGATTCTTACGATATATACACTCAGTTTTTAAGTAAATTTATTTTTTTCTCCAACAAAAAAAAAATTATTTTCTTCTGTGAAAAAATAATATAATGAACTTTTTCAAATTTTATAAAATCTATTTTATAAAATTAAATAAATTTTTTAATTTTTTATATTAAAAAATTTTCAGGGTTAATTTTTTGGATATTTTAAAAAAGATTAATTTTTTAAAGAATATTGAAAATATTGCTTTATATATAAAATGGTATTTTTCTTTCAAGAATTTAAAAGGAAAAAATTAAATGTTTTAAAAGAAATATTAACTCAACTTTAATATTTATAATTGTCACCACGATAAGTGTAAATGGGTAAATAAGGATTAAAATAATATGAAAAGGCATTAAAAATACATCCAAAACTTTACTTAGTTTAATATTATGGTTCTAATTCTTTCATAGTCATTCCAAATATGAAAATATTTCTTTTTTCCATTTATCTATGATGTTAACCTTTATAATATTTAATTTACAAACAAAGACCAAAATGTCAAATTTCTTCTTTTAATATATATAATATTTTATAATAGGGATCAAATAAAATTATATTTGGTTTAAAATATTAATTTTATAGATAAAGAATATTTTGTATCATGTTAATTTATTTATATTTTTTAGTGATTACGTAATTAACTTAAATTATTTTGTAATGCCGAAACAACATTTATTTAATTAATAGAAAAATTAAATAAATGATTTTTAAAATACTAAAACTAATATAATATGAAATAATTATAGTTTTCATATAATTTATTAGAGAAATAAAATATTATAGTGATGTTTTAAAGGATTTTATTGAAATTTCTTCTTTGTATTGATATACTTAAAGTGAAATTAAACGAATAGTGTAAAAAATAAAATTAATGATTTTTTATAATAAATAATACATTAGTAAATGATTTAAAATTCATAAAAATGTTATATTAAAAAAAATATGTTATTTAAAGCATCAACCATGCTCCACTTATTTAACTTGTTTCATTTTATAGTAAATTTATTAACCCTTAAAAGTTATAAAACATTCAAACTACAGTAATTCTAGAAAAGGTTAAAGGGGATTAAAACTAAAGGATAAGGGAAAAACATTAAAAAAATATTGTAAAACTTTTATTATAAGATATTATTTATGTTCATACTCATTATATTTATTAATTATATCATTTTGGATCCATTTAAATATATATTTTTTTTTAATTTAATACTTTAAAAAATTCCAAAAGTGTTTCTCCCCTTAATTATAAAAGGGAACCTCCTATAATCATTTTTTCACGCTTTAAAACACTTTTTATCAAATAACTACCAAAATAACTTCCATGTATCTCTCCACATATTCTAGAGGAATCTTTTGATCATAAATATAATCTACCAAGTTTTAGGTACAATCTTAAAGAGGTTGTCCAAAGAATAAGTATTGTTCTTAATTAAGCATTTTTGTTTTATTTATTCTTTCACCGACTTGAAATATAATTGAAATACGAAAATAAAATAACATTAATATCTTACATATACATATATGTTACATTTTCTATATAATAACCTACAACTATCTAATATTCAATCAAATTGGAAATGAAACTGACATTCGTGTGTACGGCTGACTACCGCCTCACGAACAGATGTAATTCATCTTCTATCCCCCCTCTCATATATAGTAATAATTATGGATTTGAACTATATATATTAAATTAATTACATATTCATTATTATATAAAATAAATATATGAAATAGTTTCTTACATTCTATTCATTGAAAAATGATAATGTTGTTTGTGGATACGTGTGGACTACCACCTACATGAAGTAATATGGTTCATTTTTCACCTCCAAATAACATGTATGGTTTATATAAGTTTATTTAGATAAATAATATGGTATATAGGATATAATTATAATCTATTAAATATAATATAATAGTTATGTTCTTTCCATCGTGGTCATTGAAAAATGGAAAATGTTACTCATTCGTACGTACAACCCACCGTCTCCATGATTGTAAAATAGATCATTTTTCATAAAAATAATTATTAATTTAATTAGTAAGTATAACATATGTATAAAAATAATAATTATATCAATATTATTATTATAGGGATGATGGAACAATAAATTATATTACCATATTCAACCTCCCAAATCATTTTTTGACATATGAAATGAATATCATCAAAACATTTGACACAAACAAAATTGATTATGTAAATGCATACAACATGACAATAAATAATATAAATAATATAATAAAATTCAAAAAGGGGTTTAAGAATTTAAATTATTAACATAAATTCAACATTCATGAAGATAAAATATGTGAATGGTGAGTTAGTCCCAAGGTATCAAATTTTGTCTCAATCTTCACTCAATTGATACATAGTTGGTAATATGCACTTATTTATTTTTTAGTGGTGTATATATCGACCCTTGAGTTAATTAAAAAGAATATCTATTTATTAATTATAATTGAAGATTAAATTCAATTTAATCTTTCTATAAGAATTATTAAATGAAAATATCATTATATTTCTCTTCTTGATGGGGTATAATTTTCTACCATATTAATATTTCTATAAATTATTTTACGAAAATAATTTTTATTTATATAATTGACTTATAAATTATATATTATTTTGTATTTGAATGATTAAATAATGTTAAATTAATTTCTCTAATGTTTTTCTATAGGGATTCATTTTCAAATATCTTTACAAAAAATTTAAAATGAATGTTTCCTCACCTTATATGGTGTTAACGAACATCCTACCACGGTAAAAATTTTACACTCCTTAGATTCTTCAAAAATATTAAAAAAAATTAAAAAGAAAAATATTTTGAGAATTTTTTCTCAACTATTTTCTTTTATTCTTGAAAGGCATGAATATATTTCAAAACCTGTATTCCTTATGAATTAAAGGAAATTTTTTCACTTGTTAATTTTGTGGTATTATGTTTTTCTTAAAACATACACTTTCTTGTGATCATTAAAACTATATTTCCCTTAAATAATTAAGTTATGTGTATCATGTATATGATTATTTCCAAAATTGTATTCCATTTATATATAAGTTTGTTTTAATTTGGATTTTATTTTAATAACTAGGAGAATATTTATAATATGTATTCTTTACTCAATACAGATATTTTTTGATAACACATATTTTTCAGGAATAAAATATATCATTCGATATATGAGGAATTAGTAGGACATGTAGTAATGAGTTGGGTCAAAAATTATATATCCCCTCGATTCATCAGAATGTATTATAAGACAAATCATTTATCCAAATTAAATGGTTCTTTACCCATTATTTTATATTGTCTTGATGTAATGTCTTTATGATTGAGATTCATGATGTCTAAGATCATGATGTACAATCTAATTCATTTCCATCATTAAAAACATAATTGTTATTATCCATTAGATTAATCTAATGATATTATCGATGGATTCATTTTGTTATCAGATTATTTATTACATGGAATGCGTTTATTATTGTTTATCTTTATATATTAATTATAACTTATTTACTCATAATAGATTCTATTATATGTAATCCTTAATCATCATTTGATCTCAACCTTTATTTTTTTAGCTTTCCATAGGAAATGATTAATAATTTCTTGAATGTGTTTAATGATTCTAAATTTTTTAATTTTTATGAATAAATTTTATTCCATATATAAAATGGGTATCAGGTATTTATGTTTTTCTATAATAATAATAATTTCATTAATACTTTTATATTATATCCCTTGTATTTATGAAAATTAAATAAAGTAGACACCTAATCTGGGTTACTAGATTTGGGGTTATTATAGTATGTATTAGATCAATTTTAATAGAAACCATAAAAACCAGATTTTAATTAAATATATATAACATGATAACTATGATAATCCTTTATAGTATTTGAAAAAATTAACAACTTTATAGTTTTTTATATTGGATAAATATTTATTGTTATTATGAGATGATCTAAATCACTTTTTCACACTATTTAGTGATAGTTTCTAACATAATAAATATTTAATTTTTAGTCAAGAAAACTTTCCTAGGTTATGTCTAATAAAATTTCACATATGGAGAAACATGATGTTCTATGACATGATACACCAATACTGGATTATTTCAGGAGATGAAACCCTCCATATTTTAGTGGAACTAATAATCCACTGGTAGCTAGGTAATAGATCAAGCCACTTAAAAAGATGTTTCATTCTTTGGGATGAAATCAATGGTAACAATTTATTCTATAAGCGTATTATCTTAGAGAAAATACCAATAAATGGTTTTCATTGATCCAACATAGTAAGAAGTTATAATACATAAAACATAAAGATTTTAGATATTTTAGAGTAATATTCATTAATAAATATATCCCTTGTGAGAAACAAACCAAAATGGAGAAAAAGGTCCAATTTAAATTCAAAGAATAAAGAAAGTTTTTTTTATGTATGAGTGAACCATTACATGAATATCCATGTATTATATATATTATATACATAATATGTAGGGATATATTGAAAATTTCATTGAAGGTATTAACACAAACAATCAAAGGGAACTTTTTTCACAAAAAATCATATGGAAAAATATTTTTAGTACCATCAAAATAGAGAAGGATTTGTGTAGATCCTATATATTCAATGGAAATCAAGAGAAGAAGAGGTCAGTTGGGAACTATGAAAAAATTAATGAATCATATAATAATATAGGAATCAAAAAAATTCAAATCATGTAAAGGTTTTGGAAAGAAATGTATTGGAAAAAACTTGAAGCGAAAATGAGAGTTTGTTAGAAGTGCAGAGATAAGGTCTATCTGGATAATGGGTGTCAGCTAAAAAATAGATCAATGATTTCTAGGGCATTAACTATAGAGAAATTCCGAACTATTCAAACCAAATCCTTAATAATCAAGGGAAATAGTATATAAGTGGTTGAGATTAGAATTCTAATCTTATATAATCACTATAGTTAATGTTAAAGTTACAAATGTTTTGGTGGTGGATAATTTAATCAAGGCCCCAATTTTAGATAATGATTTATTTGACTTTTGATCCTTTAACTATTTTATATCTTCCATGTTTTGAAATTAAATTAGTTATTTCCCTATCACCTTAATAAGGTATTTTTTAGTCAAAACTCCTAGGGTAAATATCGCCACCACAAGAATGTGTCAGTTAATTCTTATTAAGAGCCATAATCAAGAACTATTTTTAGATTTTCTTATTATATCAATATTTCATATTAATATAATCATCTTTATGCATTTTATTTGGAAATTAAATGAAAAAATATTATTTAAAGTAAAGTAAATTTATATTATTAACAAAGATAAAGAATTAATTTTCTTTAGATAGGAGACTACATTATCTGATTCATATCTACATTCGCCTCCAGTTGTTATTCTGAATGACGTTATTGGGGATAAAAAGTATACATAATCTATAGATGAAAAGTTAATTTTAAAATTTAATATGTACATATTCTATAGGAATACATTGATTTATTTCATAAGGAGTTACCTGGACATACTCTAGAATGTGAAGTTGAGTTTTCTGTTTATTTAATCCCTAATACAGGACATATACCCAATGATCCATATATAATTTACACTACAGAATTAGTGGATTTTATGAAACAACTATAAGATTTGTTTGAAAATAGATTTATAATCCCTAGTATTTCACCTTAGGGATCCCATTCTCTTTTCAATAATAGAAAATATGGATCTATCAATAACTTCATTTATTTTCATGAAATCAGCACTACTATAATAAATAACATGTATCCTCAACCTTGTATTGATTACCAATTCAATCAAATTCACAAATATCAATAATTTCCAAATATTAGCCTTTATTATAGGTGTAATGAAATATATGTAATGATAGTATATATTATAAATAAGTTATTTGATATATGGTGTGGACATTAAGAATTTATGGTAATTCTATTTGTATTGAAAAATGCACTGTCTATTTTTATGGATTTAATTAATTGAGTGTTCAAGGAATATCTGGATAAAATAGATTTTTATTGATGATATCTAGGAATACTCTAAAATACATGAGGACAGTGAGAATCACTTGTGTAATACTCTTTATACTATTTTAGAAAATAATTTATATGGTAAATTTAATGATTGTGAATTCTATCATCAAAAAATTTCTTTTCTTATATATATTTTCTATAAAGATCGAATATATGTTGATCATGTGATAACCAAGGTGGTCAAAGAATGTCCTATAATAATGAAAATAAATAAGGTATGTATTTTCATTAGTTTTTCATGTTACAATTACAAATTCTTTCAAAATTTTACCCAATTGGATAACCCATTAACCAAGCTTACATGTGAAGGGGTTAAGTTCAAATTCACAAAGGAATGTGAAGAATGTTTTGACGAATTTAATATGATATTGGAAAATGCTCTAATTTCAACTATACCATCAAGAAATGATGGATTTAGGATATAGAGTGATGCATTTAATAAAGAATTTGGTCGGTTCCTTATATATAATGATAAAGTTATTTCTTATGTATCATGATAAATAAATATTTATGAACAGAGCTATGTAACTCATGATATTTAGTTGGTAGTTGTAATATTTACACTGAATATATGGATCATTATCTCTATGATGAAGGATGTGAGTTATACACAGACCATAAGCACCCAAAATACATGTTTTCATAGAATCAAATCAATGTGAGGAGAAGTTGTTGGATCCAACTACTCAAGGGTTATGATTTCTCAATACACAACCACCTGAGGAATGAAAATAAAGTATATTGTTAATTGAGAAGGAAACATTATGGATTCATGACCAAAATGGGGATTAAAAGGGATCCAATGTTCATGTATTTAGAAAAGATGTATATCGTAATCATTATGGAAGATAAAACATCACTTTTTTTAAAATTATTTCCAAACCATATTTATTAGGTATGATGAATTGTTCTCAAGTTGAGG
Source organism: Viscum album (assembly GCA_963277665.1). Taxonomy (NCBI): domain Eukaryota; kingdom Viridiplantae; phylum Streptophyta; class Magnoliopsida; order Santalales; family Viscaceae; genus Viscum; species Viscum album. The sequence goes on from OY728130.1 coordinate 1,220,375,886, forward strand.
ATGAGAATATTCAAAAGAAAATTAAATCCAAGAATGATGGGAAATTGGTAGGTGTTATATATGAAGATGGTGTTCTAAAATTTAGAAATAAGATATTTGTAAAATCTATTATAGAGCTACAAATGGAATTTTTAGATGATATTTTAAGTTTTAATTTCTCTATACACCATGTTAGAACCAAGAGGCATACATACTTGAAGTAAAATTTATGGTGGGATAGTATAAAGTGAGAAATTGTGGATTATGTGTCAATATTTTTGGTTTTTAAAAAGGTTAAGGATGATACACAACATCCTAGTAGAGTCATGAAACCTCTATATATTCCTATGTGAAAAATGGGATGACATTACTATGGTATTTTTAATAGGATTACCAAATACTCCTAAAAATAAGGATTCAATATTATTTTTTTCCTTACCAAATACTCCCATTTCCTTACTATAATATATGATTTACCACTTAAGAGTCTTTTGCGACTCTATATTAATGAATCTATAGGTATTAATGGTGAACCTATTTTAATTGTTTCTGGTAAGGATCCATGATTTTATATCAAAATTATGGAAAATCTTAAGAAGGCTCCAGATATTAAGCATCATTTGAGCATTATCTATCACCCTAAAATAGGTGAGTATTGTAAAAGGATTTTACAATCATTAGAAGATATCTTTAAATCATTCTCACATAACTTTCAAGGTATATTGGATCATTATTCACCTTTTATAGAATTGTTCTATATTAATATCTTCAATCCAATAATACAAATACTGTCAAATGAAGGATTATATGGAAAGATATTTTTCACTCCAACTTATTGGGATAAAGTTGGTGTGTGAAATATTATAGGCCCCGAACATGTTGAGGATTAAATAATTAATGTAATGACTAATAAATATTATATTGGATCATCTAAAAGTTGGAGAATAATTATGATATTAAATAAAAGAATGATTTGGAATTTCTAGTGTTAGATCATGTTTTCATAAAACTATCTCCATGTAAGGGTGTTATGATATTTGGTAAGAAGGTAAAACATACCATTGGTTACATAAAACATTTTCAAATTCTATAAATAATTTGAACATTGTCTTTCCAATTGACAATGCCACCAAGCCTCTCTAAAGTACATGACGTGTTACATTTCACTTTCATATAGAAGTATAAGTCAGACAAAAACATGTTTTCACCTTTCAAGAAATAAAATTAGAACCAAATATATCTTAATTTGAATCACTTATCCAGATTCTTAACACTGGATAGAAATTAGATGACTCAAATTGTAAAGGTACTTTAGAGAAATCATAAAATAGAGGAAGCAACTTAGGAACCTGAGGATTATATGAAGAAGAACCACCCTCTTTTTTAAGGTAATTTCCACGAAAATTTCAAGGTTGAAATATTTTTAGGTGGGAAGAATGTAATATCCTATAATTTTGAAAACACTATGTTTTATAGTGTATACAACAAGCTACTCTGAGTTAAAACAAACCATGAAATGTTATTATTTAAATATGACTTTTATAACCTAGACATTGAATTGAATGGTATGAATAGTGATAACCATATTAGGAAATGTATATTAAGTTCATAGTTAAAAAAATTATTGATTAATTCTTTGGAAATGAGCACACTATTTTTAAGTAAATTCTTGTTTCTCATCAAAAATATGTTTTCTTCAAAAAGTATTTTAATTTAATTCTGTGAGTGAATAATATAAATATTTTTTCCCACTTTTAGAAAATTAATTTTATGAAGTTATTTTAATTTATGAAACAATTTCATGAAAATTATCGTAGGTTAAATTTTTTATATATTTCTAAAAACTTTATATTTCAAAGAATACTGAAAAGGGATTCGATTTGTTGAAAACTCTATTTTTGTTTCAAGAATTTAAAAGGTTTAATTTGTTTAAAAATAGATTAAAAATTATTTTTATTATATTATTAACAATCCAATTATGGTATTTTAAATGAATTATATATTTTGATTTATTATAAAAACATTTTTATACTTAAAAATGTATTTCTCTAAAAAAATGTTTTCCATTTCATTTTCTGTTTTAATTTTAAATTAATATCTATAAATTATTGAAATTGAATCTTTATAACTAGATTTAATATTTATAATAAGGGGTTATATATTTTTTAAATAAATCTCTTTTATTTCTGGACATTATGAATAGTACCTATAGTAAATAATTGTCACCGCGATAAAGGTAAATTGGGTAATTAAGGTTAAAAATAATGTGATACAGAATTAAAATCAGTCTAAAACTTTCATTAATTTCATTGTATGAGTCTGATTTGTCCACAATAATTCAAATTTTGAAAATATAACTTTTTTTCAATTTATCAATGATTTTTACCTTTATAATATTTAAGTGTGAGATATGAAAAAAATGTCACTTTTCTTATTTTAATATCTATAATATTTTATGATTGGGATAATTAAATCATATATTTGGATAAAATTATAAATTTCAAATAAAAAATATATTTTTCTCAGGGTAATTTATTTATAATTTCTAGTGAGTAAATAATTACCTTAAATTTGTGGCAACACCATCACATCATTTATTTAATTAATATAAAAACAAAATAAATGATTATAAAAATACTAAAAAATATAATTTGAAATAATTATTGTGTAACAATAATTTTCATGATAAATTTAACATTCTATTGATATGGGAAAGTATTATATTTGAATAATGACTTTTAATTCATATACTTAAAGTCAAATTAATTAAATAGTGTCAAAATGAAATTAATGAAATTTTATAATAAAAAATATTTTTTTAATGATTCAAAATTCAATAAAAATTATATTTATCCAAATTAATTATATTTGGTTGAAAAAATCATACTTAGTCCATTTATGGGACGTTATTTATTTTATAGTAACATTATCAACCCTTAAGTTTTAGAGAACTTTAATTCTGTTCTAATTTTCAAAATGTTTAATAGGAGATAAAACTAAAATATAATTATAGAAACCTAGATAAAACTTTTAAAAATATTATAGGATGATATTTTTTTAATCCATACCCATACTATTTTTTAATTATAATAGTTTGTACCCATTTTAATATGAAAATTATTTCTTATTAATTTAATAATTCATGAAATTACAAAAGTTACCTCACCTAAATTATAAAAGTGAACATCCTTATTAAAACATCAAAAACCTTTTGGTTCATAAAATCCCAACCCAAACACATTTCTTACATCCCTACTTGCATCTTGGAGTCTATGGTTTGATCGTATGGCCAAACATGTTTGCTATTAGGTATAATCCTAAAGAGATTGTCTGAAAAAAGAGGTATCATTCTTAACTGAGTTTTTTTGTTTTACTTATTATTTCACAACCTAAAATTTTATTCAATCATGAAAATATAATAAAATTATTATATCCCATATACTGATATATTATAACATTGCAAGATTTATCAAAATATTGTTTTTCAAATAAATTTAATGTTTTAATTATTTTTTGTTACACACAAGATCAAGTTTAGCTTGTGTTACACACAACACTGAGTTTATCATGTATTACACACAACACCGATTTTATCTTGTGTTCCACGTAACACTGATTTTATCTTGTGTTACCTGAAACACTACGTTTATCCGTGGTTACATGCAACACCATCTTTAAATGAAACGTTACATACTATTAAAATATTATTATTTAATATGATAGTTATCACATTATCGTTGGATTGGTGAGTACGGATAGGATTAATTAAATTATGAAAATATATGGTTTAAAAATTTATATCTAATTAATTCATTGGTGACCAATTAATTATAAATGTAAATTGAAACAATTTAAAAATAAAGGAAATATTTTTCTAAAAAACTATTGTTATGTGTAAAAACATGTTTTATCTCAATGAATTTAATAAATCACTTTTCTTGAATTGTTTTTAGAATATTTATATATTATATATTCAATAAAATGTTTAACAACTATCTTATGTGATTTCAAGACAAGATAAAATAATAAATCCAATTTTACACGTAAAAATGTTAGTTTTCTAAAAAATGTATTACCAGATTTTGGGCATTTATTTTAAAAATATTTATTTTTACTTTTAGAAAATTTATTTTAAAAAATAATATTAATTTTTGAAATAAAAATATAAAAATTATTTAAAGTTAATTTTTTATAATTTTCTAAGAAGTTAAATTTTTTGTTGAATACTGAAAATTACAGGCTTTGTTATGAATTTCCATTTATTTTAAATAATTTTAAAAAAAATCAAAAAAATATAAGATGGGTTTAAAAGAAAAATTAGTTAAATTATATATATATAATTCAAAATTAGGTCATTGAGTCATTTTCATATTGAATTTTGATATAAAAACATTTTAATCTTTTAATCTTTTTCTCTTTGAAAACCCTCTATCTCGTCACGTCTTTGGTGTTAATTTTTAATTAAATTTAACCACTTATATGAATATAGTTTTTAAAATTGGATTCCATATTTGGAATAAAAAATAGTTTATATTATCTAATAATATAAAATTAATTTTTGACCATAATGAGTAGTAAGAAAAGTAAAAATTATTTAATGTGGTTAATGTAAAAATGGGTTTAACCATGGGTTAATATAAACCAAATAAGGGATAAAAATGACCCAAAAAAATTCCAAAACTCATTTTATGGACATATATCCACCTTATATTTCCTTTGATCGATAATTTCCCATTTTGAATCCTTTTTTTCATATGAACGACACGGGTACACCTTTTCCTTTTCAAAAATTATATGTGTGCCACTCACCTCACATATAAAAAGACACACCCTCTACTCTCCTCTTAATAATTTAAACCACATTGGTTTGGAAAATATCAACCATAATGAATTCGTTAATTATATACACTCATTTTATAATAATTATTTTAGTCATAAATCCAACATAAGAATCCTTTTGGTGAAAACCAAAACTAGTTGTCCAAAGAAGAGGTAACATCCCTAAGTGATCATTTTATTTTATTTTTTCCTCATCCTCATTTACCTCTTATTAAATAAATATTATATAACATACACCATGTATTACATATAATTATATTTAATTATGTTAATTTAATATCCTAAATCATTTTCCTCTTCCATAAATTGTGTTATGAACTCCTTATTCTTGTGTACGGTGGACTACAGCCTCACAAACTAATGTTATTTGTATTCCATCACCACCTATCATTGATTGATATAATGATATATTTTATGTTTCTATGTAATATTTATAATATTATTATACCTCTGTTGTTATAATACAATGTCTATACTGTTACCTTATAATCTGTTGGAAAACAATAACGTTGCTTGTGTGAACAACGGACTATCATCACACGAACTGATGTGATGTGTTTTTCATATTTATTTTATTTGGGTGGTAATAAGAATATATTAAATGAACACATATGATATTTTTAATATAATTATACATCTATAATTATGTTATTGTGAATACCTTCTTACTTTCCATTCTGTGGGGGATATGATAACGTCGTTCAGGTGTACGGCGGACAACTGCCTCACTAAGCGATGTAATTTGTTTTTCACATAAAATGTACATGGAAGGTAATGATAACTGGTTTAAAATAAAAATATTGGAAATATATTGAATTAAAATTATTATTTAATTTTAATAAATCATTTACCCTTATTTCTTTCTTTCCATTAATAAAATGGAAACAACATTCATGCACACATACGGCTTTCCATCTCAATAAATGAGGTATTTCATTTTATATCCCTAAATATTATGGATTTAAATATATATATATATATATATAATGGTTATAATTATGGATATTATATAATCCTAATAGAAATAATATGACCAAAATTACTAAACCAAAACATGCATGAAAAAAAAATTATTTATTACCTGAAACATAATTTTATCAAGTAATTGTTAATAAATTAAGAATGATAAGTCATAAGTAAATCATAAATGGTATGATGAAAATGAGTATTTTTATAAAATAGATATATAAAAAACATAGATTTATTATACATGTGGTTTGAATGTGTAAGAATGAATTCGAGACTTATTGTAAGGGATATCCTTCTCACTTTTTACTTTTATGAGACAGATGTCATATTAACTGCCTATTTCATTTATGTGGTTTATATACTTCCACAAATTTAATTTATGAAAATTACCATGAAAATTATTGGGATTTGAATATTTATTTGGGTATCTCTCTTTCATGTAGTTTAAAGCTCAAAAGATACAAAACCACTAAGGGATTGTTTTTCTAAATTTACGTTCTTTGATACATATGTTATGTTATGAACCTCTCTTCTATTACGAGGTGTATATATAGCCAATTTTAAATTTAATATCATGAATTTATCTATTCACATGATATTCTAAGTTTAGTTTTCTATTATTCTTTCATGTTTCTTATGATTTAATGATACCAAAGTGTACTTGGATTTATGATAAAATCTCATAGTTTAACAGTATTGTTTTTTATTATGTTTCTGATGATGAATTATTATGATTGATATCTCAATAAACTCATAAATTATATCATCCAATTTTTATTTCCTGATAATAATTGTTTTCGATTAATTTTATCCTCTTTATGTAATCATCAGTTCAAAAGAATGTTTTTAATAAAAATTATCTTTCATTGTAAACCCTTTTTTCTTCAAAAACCATGTTTTCCAAAATTGTTTTAAAAAATAGCTCAGAATTTATAAAAAAAATAAAGAAAATTTTACCTAAGTTTTAATTTTTAAAAATTGTTTCGAATGTAATATTTATGTCATTTTCAATGAAAAAATCACTTTTATATTTTATCAAAGTTTGAAAGGAACCTTTGTTTTATCATGTACCGCATGAATAGTATTTTTCTCCATCACTACCAACTCATTGTTTTATAGGCTCCATTATACATTTAAAAAAAATTGAATAAAATTATTTCTAAAATTTTTTATGAATTTTTAGTTTTTAAAAAGTGTTCTTCATGTTGAAAATGGTATTTTCCTCAAGAAATGTTTTAAATGATTTTCTAAGCTTCCAATATAATTTTAAAAGGATATATTAAAAGAAAAGGATTTTGAAAATATTTTATTTTTTAAAAACTATTCTTCAAATAGAGAACGGTTTTTTTCTATAAAATACTTTAAATTTTTTTAAAATCTTCCTTTATTAGTTTCCAAGGTTATTTTCAAAGAAAAATATTTTGAAAATGTTTTCTATTTTATAATTTTTTTTCAAAGTAGAAATACTAATTTACTAAAAAAACATTCTAAGTAATTTTTTTGTCAAACATCATTTTCAATATAATATTATATCATTTGATGTTGATTTTAATTTACTAGTAATATGATCCAAGGATAATAGAATTATTCTTTCTCTAAATGGTTTAAACTTATGGTGACCAAATGTTCATTAAACATTTTTCTCTTACATGGGTTATACCATTATAGAATTCTTATGAAACCAAAAAATTTTTGCATGGGTTATGATATGATGAATCAATGACATTATTGTTAATCCTATTTATTTTCTATAATTTATGATATGATGAAACATTTATGAAAAAAATTTATTTTCAAGGGTTTTGATATGATAAATGTTTTATTATCTTATTGCACATGTATGTATGATTTTCATTAGGTGAAGGGTGAAACCTATATCTATCTATAATTAATTGGGTATAGATTTATATCTCATAAGATCGAAATGGTAAACAAGTCAATAGGCTTAATCCAATATTGGATGCAGGTGTGTCCTAGTCCATTATGGGAACTATGTGATTCCTAGTCTACTATAAAAATAGGTTCTTCCTAATCCAAAATGGAAAACAGGTGACAAGTCATGATCCAATATAATGATTTCCATAGTAGTTAACCTTTACAAATAAAATTTGTTTCTATATCTATTATGTCACCGTAATTTTATGACATGAGTTTATAGTTCTTGATTGATTTATGATGATTTTCCACCCTTATGGACCATGTTTTCTGAAATGAAAGTTTTTTATGAAATGAATCATTTTTATAATATATGACAGGTTGGGTAAGATTGTATAATGTTTTTTTCATTATCACATACCATTATACTTATCTTTTTAATTAATATTATCAAATATTGATATATTTTATTTTTACCCTCACTGGGCATCTGATCTCACCCTTTCTTACGTTTCATTCCCCATGTTATGAAAATAGGTTTAGGTTAGGTGTTCGTAAGAGGAGTATTATGTGAGAAGAATTTTGTGGGATATATTGATGATCATTCAACAAATATGAAAATTATATTTCTTTTATCCAAATATACTAAACTATTATGGTCATTGGGTGTGTGTTTATGAAATGAATTAAATATTAATCTCAAAATATGTGATATTTATGTAAAACATTATGGGTTATATAGGTGGTATACAAGGATAGGTTTTTTTAACCTTTGGAAACTAGGATGATAAAACATTAGTGTGATCCCTAATGACATTCATATGGATAAGTTTAAGTATGAAACAAATTATAGGAAAATGTCATGTAAATTTGGTAATTGATAGAGTGAATAGTTTCCAAGAAATTAAATCCATGTAGGAATATTACAAGTGGATGTGGATCTGGAACAGAAGTGATTTGGGGTAATAAATCAAAAAAGGGTGCATTGAGTTGTACTTGACCATCCCTTGGTGCATGAAAATGTCCCTTGATTCACACCTGGTTTCAAACTCCTTAGATATATTCTTTGGAAATTAGAAAGCATTTTATGAACCATCATGATGAATTTGAATAATGACCATGAATGAACTAGGTTAATCTCAAGTTATCATATATTGAAAATATTTTTTTATGATTTATACATCAAATAAGTGATTTTTTGTGATTATATTGTTTTACACTATGATTAGTGTTCCTCCAACTATGTATTTTAGTTTCAGTCAGTGGAAAAAAAATCATGTTAACACAAAATATGATGAAAAATTTGGGGACTAGGTGAAAAAAGATTGGTGATTACAGAATATAATTATACTTTTATTATGACTAATTAGATATCACAATATATGATTATCAATGTGAACTTCGGTAATATTATTAACATGTAAAATAAGAGGAATATGGATTTTTATGAATGTTCATCTAGTGATGAACAAAGAGGAAAGAAGATTTTATATCCTTATTTTCATGAAGGTGGAGATAGGAACCTTGAATAATAAATCAAATGGATGGGCATATATTTTTTATATGGAAATGATGTTCATATAGACACGAATTGACATGGAATTTTATGTCTTATATATGAGGAAATTATGAATTATTTTATTCAATGACTTAAACTATGAGATATCCCCAAGACCAAGAAAGGACCTATGTTATACCAAATAATATAATTAGAAGGGTTTATTTATTTATGTTTTTTGATTCAATAATTACGTTTTAAAAGTATATTACTAATGGTATTTTGGTTATAATATTCATGAAACATCTAATGATTATGTTGATTTTGGAAGAATATATATCTCTATGTAATATTTACTTATGAGTTATGGATTCTGTAATATGTTTATAAGTATAAGGTTGATCATAAGTTTAAAGTCTTAGACACCCCTCTTGAGGTTTTACTTGATTGGAGTTTATCAATATTAATGATATTTTGTGAGATATTTATAGAAATAAAAATAATGAAATAGAATTGACATACATTAACATTACATAACATTTACTGAATACATAAAAAATTACAAAAATAGACACATGAATACTGTACTAGAATAGTGCCTTTGGAAACATGGAAATATAAACACCAGTACATATATGGGAAACATTATCTCCCACTAGATACATCTTAACTACCACCCTTCTTCGACACATCAAACATAATACATATCTTTATAACTAGTGGAAGGAAACATAAAAATGGGTTAGCTCAAATGTTGAGTAAGTGTAAAAAAGGATAAATGTAAGCATAATCATGAGTATAAGGTTATGATAACATGATCATGAAAATTGAAGATCACAGCTTGTATATCAGAGATCATATACATGAATCATGGAATAAAGCTTGAAATTTTATAAGACCTGAATAATAAGTAAATAAGGAACATAATCCATGAAAGCCTAACATATGAATGAAACATGGAATTGAGGCAAACACATAAGCATATTATTATTTCCATAGTATCCATGGAATCACTTCCAAGACCATCTTAGTAGTATGGCTTCACTCCCCATACCATCTTGGTAGTTGTGGTTCACACCCATAGACATCTTAGTTGAATAATTTCACTCCTCATACCATCTTGGTAGTCATGGTTCACTCTCATGTCCATCTTAGTAGTCATGTTTCATTCCCAATACCATCTTAGTCTATCTCATGAGATATAAACCTTTACCCAATGCATTAAAGGGAAATATATGTCCCACCCATTTAGTAATGAAATTATATATACATGTGCCGCAAGATCATAAAAAAATAATATCAAAATCCATGAAATAAAATGGGTATTATAAAATGTAATCATATCACAACTTTTGGAAATATATAGGTTTAATAATAATTTCATCATAAATATAACCTGTGAAAAGAAGCAGGTTTCAAATGCATATAAACCGTGAATGAAAAATAGGTTCCATAAACATCATTCCATCAAAAAATAATCAATTTAAGGAATGTATATTAATGGAATTATTGAATAAATTCTCCATAAATTCATTTGTAACACCAATAGAAGTTTTCATAGGTGGGAAATAATTTAGAAATATCTTTTAAAAACAATTATTGATGAAAATATCATTTCTTCTCTGAAAAACTTCTTTTTATAACATAAAACATTTTGATAACCTTTTTATTCTAAAAATATTTGAAAATTTATAAAAGTTGATTTTAAAATATTAAAACATTTTTAAAATCATTTTTCCTTGAAAATGATCTTCACGTATCTTTTGAAAGCATTTTGGAAAATATTTTTGAAAAAATGGTATTTGAATACAATAGATTTCTGACCGAATAGGGAGGTGGTCAAATTATAATAAATAACCTTATATTAAGTACCAAAGAGTGGAAATATGGTACCAAAATATTATTATATTTGGAATAAATATATGTTAAGGAAACTAATGATTTTTCTTGAGATATGGATCATAGGAATTCATCAAATATGTAGTCATTGAAAATCTCAAAAGGTGATGAGATTGTTTTAATAAACTCTTACCACTTAGTTACTTGGGACCATACTATTAATGTAGAAAAATTAAATTTCATGAATCATAAAATATCATTAATATAAGGATATTAATTATATATCATGAAATTATATACACCTCTAAAAATAGTTTAGGCGCATAATAAGACATGAGTCTCAAATAAGGTAATTTGATGAAAACATTTTTTCACTTATTTGGTAACATTGAAACTTAAACCTCATGAAAGAAAGTTCATAAAATGGATATGTTAATAACCATAAATTTATGTAAAATATAAATTGAATACAATTATGGGTATTACATACCCCACAAAAAAAGGAAATATTGGCAAACCTAGCGTGTTTCTCAAGAAAATAATAAGTGAGAAAAATCCCCTTACCATGTGTCTTGACTCTCGTTGCACTTTGTCAAACCACCTATATAATAAATATTAATTTATTATTCATATATTTAATAACCATATAATTATATATAATATTGTATATGTTATTTTATGACTTTATATTACCCACTTATTAACAATCATATATTAATGTTTCACTTTAGGTATTATTTTCTTTGTTCTTTTCATGTGTCTTAATTTGTTATATCATTGGTCCTTATAGTTATATCATGATACCAGAATGTGAAAAATGACATAAATATCATTTATATACTGTATTTTTTTTTAATATAATAATATATATTATATACAAGTATTAAACGGAAAACACAGTTCATGGAGACAGTAGACTGTACGTATGCATTAATTTTATTTCTGTTTAATTATCATGTTGTGAGATAGAAATTAAATAACATATATATATATACACATTAAATTATATTTATGATATCATATATATCATATATATCATATGGAGGTGTTTAAGGGTAGGTTGAATACATTACATAAAAACATCCTTATATATTTACTATAATGGATTTTTTATAAAATCAATGAAAAAATAAAGTGGAGGGGTGTACAAATAAAATAAAATAAATAACTTGAGAGAAGATGTCACCACTTGATTGGGTATCTCCTTTTGGTTTGGGCCAAAATGCTTCCTTAGTTCTACTTATGCCCAAGGGAAGTCTTCTTGTAGGAATATAGGTATTTTGGGATGTTTATTGGTTAGGTATTGGCTGAAACTAAGAGGTTTTAGAGTTTTTAGAATGTGGGAGATGTGGTGCCTTTTTATACGGAAGGAAAAGGACCCACTTGGAATTTTTATAAACAAGTTAGGTGTACAAGTGCTATTACCTAAAAAAATTATTAACAAAAAAAATCAAAATTGGAAGTTTAAGGTCCAAAATATGGACAGAAAATATGTGGTTTAGAAGTGTATAGGTCATTTTGGGTCATAAATTTAAAGTTTTGTACTTTATTAACTGACGTTTTCTCTTAACCAGTGTAATTAATTTTAATCAATTTCACTAATAGTTTTGATAAAAATCCAAGTTGACCTTATTATAAATTATAAATTATTATTAGTCCAAATATATATTCAATTTTTTCTAATTATAATCAAATATTTAGCAGAAATTAATTTAATACTAATCCCGATGTCGGGGGGACGCTACGGGTTTTTAAAGTAAACAAGTTCAAAAGATTGCTATGTTTTTATTTCCAATTTCAATGTGAAATTGGATTCAATGACCTAAATTGGATTAATTTATAAAAATATTATCAAATTAAACTTCCAGACCAAGTTAAAATATAATTTATCATTATAAATAAATCATATGAAAAAGTAGTTTTTGAATTCAAATCCGGTATTTTTCACTATTCATTCAAAAATGAAGTTTCTCAGAAAAATCCTAAAACTTCACCCAAGGATAATTTGAAAATTATGTATTCTAAAAGGATTTTTATATTATAAAATTCATTTATTAAATGTGTTTAAAATTAATTTTATTATTAAAATTTGTTCATTTGAGAAAATGGTATTTAAAGATGTAAAAGGACTTTACCATAAATCATATGTTTCATTATCAATATGTTTTGTTTATATAAAAAATTTATAAAAAATATTTGAAATTTTTGTATTATTATTCATATTACCATGTTTAAAGTTTATGTAATAATTATCTCATTTAAAAATTTATATCATTGAAATGACGTATTATTGAAACACTATGATGTCGGTGATGTACGCAAAGTAAGTGTTGCATATATCATAAGCCAATTCGGTGTTGCATGTAACATACGCATAGTCAATGTTATGTGTTATATATTCCAAATTAGTCTTGTGTTTAATGTATTCCAAATTGGTGTATCATGTAACATGTAGTTATATGGTTTTGTGTGAAAGTAATGTTTGACTTAATTAATTACATGAAATAAAAGAATATTTAATTTATTCAAAAAAATGTTTATAAAAACTTTGGGTGTTACATTTATCCCCCCCAGCCTAAAACTTAATTTCTCCCACAAAATTGTCCAATTAGGTAAACACAAATTTGGATAATTCCGCTTCATCATATCCTCAAGTTCCCACATAGCTTCTTATTTCTCTAAAAAATATTGACCAGGTGAGTGGTATTATTTCATAAAACATTCACTGATCGGTCCATAATTTCAACTGGTTGTTTTTCATAAGTTAGATCATGATCCATCAGTATGACCACAAAGTTTAGTACATGTGAAGGGTCAAGTATGAACTTCCTCGAGAGATATACATGGAATACATCATGGACCTGAGAGATATTTTAAGTAATATCCAAGAGATATGATAGCATCCAGATACGACCAAGAACCTCAAAGGATTTGATATTTCAAGGGTTTTATTTCCCTTCCAAAATTTCATAACATTATTCTTGGGTGAGATTTGGAGAAACACCTTTTCACCAACTTTAAATTCCAAATCATGTCGATGATTATCATCGTACATTTTCTTATAAATTTGAGATGCCTTGATATGATAGTGAGTGGTTATAACCTTCTCAACATTTTCTTTAGAAATTTGAGGTCCAAATAGCTTTGTTTCTCCAACTTCATCCAAACATGTTAGATTTTAAAATTTATTCCCATAAAGGGATTCATAAGGTTCCATCTGAATACTTGAGTGGAAGCTATTATTGTATGAAAACTCAATAAGAGGATGGTGTTGATCCCAAACCCTTTGAAATCCATTTAACAAGATCTAAAAATATCATCAATGGTTTGAATTGTTATTTCAGACTGACCATCCATCTGACAATGATAAGCAGTGCAGAAACTCAATTATGTGTTAGGTTCTTACTAAATACTTCTCCAGAACTTTGAGGTAAACCTCGGATCCTAATATGATATAATATAATGTCTTACTTTATGAAACCTTACCACTTCTTTAATTTATATTCTATAAATCTAATCCGTAGAGAATTCTTTTATAATATATATGAAGTATATTTACTAAGTAAAGCAATTGACTACCACCCATATAGAATTAGACCCTTTAGAGGTTTTAGGGAGTCCAATGAAAAAATCCATAGTGATCTCTTCCTATTTCCATTCTGGTATGGGTAATGAATGCAACATCCCCTTTGACATTTTTTATTCAGCCATAACTTCTTCTCATAACAAGCACCAAGAAACAAACTTTGTGATATCTCTCTTCATACCATCCCACAAGTATTATTCTTTTAATTACATATACATCTTCATACTTCTATGATGTATAGGTAATAAAGAACTATGATCTTCCTCTAATAGATCCTTCAAATATGGTATAGAAATGACACACACGGTTCTTAAACCTCATTATCCCATCCAGATCAAGGTTAAACTCTAGAATGTTTCTGAATTTCTTTTTTATCTCATCATCTTCCTTCTGCAACTCCTTAATATTCTCTTGGATGTTTAGAATCCATTTGAGAAAGATATTATTTTCCCCATCCTTTAGGATTTATAGATCCATTTTTTTCAAATCAATAAATATTAGATATTTTGTTATCCTTAACATGGATAAGTTAGTATGATCCTTCAGATTCAAATCATCACCCACCTTGTTCGACTTCTGAGGGTGGTAATGAATTGACCATTCAGAATCCTTTATCAACACTAACTATATTCTCTGGCGAATGTTTAACTCCTTTAATGTGAATATATATTTTAGAATTTTATGGTTGGTATATATATCAAACTTTTCTCTATTAAGATAATACCTCCATATCTTTAATAGAAAAATTACCACTACTAACTCCAAATCATGAGTTGGGTAATTCTCTCATGAATATTCAACTTTCATGATGCATAGGCTATGACCATGTTATTTTTAATAAGAATGTATCCAAATAACTTATTATATGCATCATTGTAGATTAAAAACCCTTCTCCTCTACAAAGAAATGTAAGAATAGGTTCACTGACTAAAATTCTCTTTAGTTACTTGAAATTTTATTCATATTCACCTATCCATAGGAACTTGACACCCCTATGAGTTATCTTAGTCATAGTATTAGATAGTCATGATAAATTCTCTACAACCCATTGATAATATCTAGTTAAACCAAAAAATATATGGATCTCAGTCACCATGTTCTATCTAGGCCATCATTAATTATCCCCTATCTTAGAAGGATCTACTGCTATACCATCTCTTGAGATTATGTGACCCAAAAATGAAACCTTTTGCAGCAAAAATTACCAATTTTTAAATTTTTCATATTGCTTCTCCCACCATAGGGACTTTAGTACAATTATCAGGAAAACTTTATGTTATTCCTTTCTCCTTGAATAGATATGAATATCATTCAATAAGGAATACCACAAAAAAATCAAGGTAATCTATAAATACCCTATTCATTAAATCCTTGAAGATAATAGGGGCATTAGTAAGACCAAAATTAATAAATATATATTTATAGTGTCCATAACATGTATGGAATGTCATCTTGGGTATATCCTCTTTCTTAACCCTCAATCGATGATATCCAAAACGAAGGTAAATCTTGGAAAAGTATTGTTCTTAGCACATTTGATCAAACAAGTCATTAATATAGGGAAGAGGATACTTGTTCTTGATTACGATCTTGTTCAACTCCCAATAATCAATGTACAGTCACATTTATCCATCTTCTTTTTTTCAAAAAAAAAAACAATGCACCCCAAGGTGACACACTTGGCTGAATAAATCTTTTATCTAGGATTTCTTAGAGATTCTTATTCTATTCCTACAACTCAATTGGGACCATTCTATTAGGATTATTTGGAATTGGTGTGGAAATAGGTGTGAGTTCCATTGAAAACTCAACTACACGTTATAGTGGAAGACTAAGAAACTCTTCCAGAAATATATCCACAAAATCTTAAACAATTGGAATATCATCGATGTTGATTTTATCTCCAACCATTTGAGATAAACAACCCTTTTGAAAGGAAATTAAGAGCCATACACTGGATGTATCATCCAATGGAAGTTCATACTTATCATCACACTGATGTATGATCATAGGAGGGTTTGAAATATCAAATGTAACTTCCCTTCCTCAACAATTTATGTGGTATTTATGCAGAGAAATCCAATACATGCCTAAGATGACATCAAATTCATCCAAAGGAAGAATGACAAGATTTGTGGGAAGTACATTCCCACAAACTCCAACTAGAGAAGAGTCAAAGACTTGAGATGAAATCCTCATACCATTGGGGGTTTCACTGCTAATTCTTCATCTAATTGTTTTGGTGGAATCTTAACAGCCCTATCAAATCATTTAGATAGGAAAGATTTGGAAGATCCTCAAATATGACATTAGAAGTTATAGAGTGGATGGTAAGTGTATGTTTCATCATGTCGTTATCCCACCCCTCATTGGAAATAGATATTTCATGAGACTTCCCCTTTTCCCTTAGCTTAAGAGGTTGCTGATATCCATCATCATCACCATCTATAGAGTCTAGTCTGTGGTTACTATAATATCCATTCTCCATAAACTTTTAGGACAGAATCAAGGGAGGTTCATTTTGTGACACTTTTTCCCTATTCACAAAGTTATCTAACTACTTCCCATCACTTTGACAATCAACTGTCTAGATACCTTCCTTTCCACACATAAAAAAATTATTATACCCCTTAAGGAAATTTTCTCCTAATTCTTCCCATATGTATAGAGTAAAGAAAATATCAACTTATTTTCTTCATGGTTTTTAGATTTTACTTTAAACTCAATCTTCCTCTTCTTGTCAAAACCATGATATTGATACACGACGCTAACCCCCATTTCTACCATGATTTCAGAATGCACAATCTCTTCACGGATATTGAATTTTCTTATGTCCAGTGCCCTTCTGAGAATTGGCTTTAATCTGTTGAAAAATTTATGAACTTTACTTTAGGATTGGATGATAATTCTTGAAGTGTACCTCACAAGTCTCGTGAAATTAACCTCATAGGTACTGAAAAATTCATTATAAAATTTCTTCAACTCAAGGAACTCTTTCTCTCTCTTAGTATGAATTATGCAGGGAATGTACATATTGAAAAATATGTTCTTGAACTCATCCCATTACTTGGATTCAATATCATCTTGCTGCCTTGTTTTCTTGATTATAGTCCACCACTGGTCTTCTTCTGCTTCAAATAAATAGATATCCAAAATGACATTATCATACTCTGAACAGTGGAGAATGAAGAATATCTTCTTATTACTATTTATCCTTTGTTTAGAAAAAATTGGATCAGAAGACACTCTAAAAGAAGGTGGATGTTACATCATGAAAGACTCAATAGAATTTTGTTACTGCCTTTGCTCATTCGGGATTCCACCAGGATTCATGGCTTGAGAAAGATGTGTGAAAACAGAAATGAGGTTTTGTATTCCATCTCCCATAGAATTCAGTTTCTCAAAAGTAAAATAATTTCATTTTCCATCTTAATCCCTACTAACATGGTTCCATTAGGTTCAAACCATTGACTAAAACCATAAACATAGAGTAAGAGACAATTATCATAGTTAAGAATCACATAATCATGAAATGTCACTTATAGGATGTCTAAATCACGACCCCATCTTTAATCTATGACATCGTAGGTTTATCATAGGTTATTCAATGAAAATTTATATTTAAATCATTCATGATGGTTTGTGGAGATCTTGTGAATTTCCAAATAATATCCCCTAGGAGTGTCAAACTAGGTGTGCATCAATGCTCATTGTAATGTACTAGCTTACCTTGAGTGAGGTCCAAAAAATATTGTCAGAGTTGTTACCCCAAGGTATATTTGGGCTAGATCCACATCAACATGTAGTATCTAGATAGGGAATTATTTCATGGAAACTACTCACTATATCCTTTACCAAAATTCCAGGACATTTTACAAAGGGATGGCTTATCCTTATACTTATCCTTAGACATGTTAATGGGTTTATCAATATTTTTTTCTAATCCTAGTTTACAAATGTTAACTAAACTTTTTATCTGATACCAACTATAATGACCCATTATTGACATAAATTAAAATTGCATAACTTTTGTAAATATATAAAACATTACACAAAGAGATGCATGAAGACTATACGAGTCTAATACCTTTGGAAACATGGAAACATAAACATAGGTACATAATGAGATAAATTATCTCCCACTATGTTCTTCTTGACTAGAACCCTTCTCGGAAACATCAAACATAATACATATCTTCGTAACCTAGAAAAAGAAAAATGAAATTGGGTGATATCTAATTCTCAGTAATGGTAAACAAGCAACACAAGTAAACAAAATCATGAGCATAAGTGTATGAGAAAAAGATCATGCAAATATAAGATCATACCCTGTATATAAAAGATCCTATACATGAATCATAGAATAAATAATGGTAGTTCATAATACATGAATAATAATTAAATAAAGAACATAATAAATGAAATCATAAATTAAAAATGAAATATGGAATTATGGATAAAAAAATCATATAATTATTTCCATAATATCCAAAGCATCGCTACCAATACCATATTACTATTATGGGTTCACTCCCTATACTATTTTGGCAGTCATGGTTCACTCCCATGGCCATCTTAATATCATGATTTCACTCCTTATCCTATCTTTCCAGTCATGGTTCACTCCCATGGCCATATTAGTAGTCAAGGTCCATTCTCAATACCATATTAGTCTATTTCATTAGATATAAATCTTTACTTAATGCATTCTAAGGAGATATAGGTCCCACCCGTCTCATAATGAAATAATAAAAACATGTTCCATAATTTTATAAATAATCATTTCCTAACCCATGAAATAAAATGGGTATTATAAAAATGTAATCATATCATAACTTATGGAAAGATGCATGTTTCATAATCATTTCATCATAAACATAACCCATGAAAGGAAGTGGGTTTCAAAGGCATATAACCTATGAATGTGAAACAAGTTCCATAAACATCATGCCACAAAAACATAATACATATAGAGAAATAATATGAATGGAAAAATTGAATAAATTCCCAATAAAGGCATGAGTAACACCAATGGTTGTTATATTATATGACAAATAACTTTTAAAGAACATTTAAAATTAATTATTGTATAAAAAATCCTTTCTTCTTTGAAATATTGATTTTTATAACATAAAACCATTTGAAAAAAATATATTTTAAAATAGATTTGAAAAATGGTAATGGAAGATTTGAAAATAAAAAAAATTAAAATCGTTTTTCTTTTAAAATTAACCTCAAGGATCTTTTGAAAACATTTTTGGAAACATTTTAGAAAACATGGTTTTTTAATATAATATATTTCCATCCAATGAAAGACATGGTTAGATTTTACTAAAAAACATTATCTTAAGTACCAAAGTATAGAAAAAATAGTACTGACATATGAATATATCTAAAATATTCATAAGATAAGGAAACTCACGAGTGTTCTTGAGAGATTGATCATAATATTTCATCAGAGATACATAGTCATTAACAATCTCGAAACACGATGAGATTGTTTCAATAAACTCTTACCACTTTGATACTTGGGACCATAATCTTCATGTAGTAAAATGAGGTTACATGAAGATTAAATTATCCTAAAATGATGGAGATTCATGAAATTACATGGAATTACATACACCTTGATATATATTTTAGGGGCATAATAATACATGAGTCTCAAAAAAGCAATTTGAGACAAAACATTTTTTACCGATTTTGTAACTTTTGAAACTTAAACAACTTGAAATGAAGTTCAAAAATTGAATATGTTATTCCAAATATATTTAAGTAAAAGATACATAAAATAAAATCATGGGTAATACATACAATACACAAAAGAAGGACTGGCTAATGTATCATATATCCCATGAAAATAAAAAGTGATAAGAAATATTTGTACCTTGTGTCTTGACTCTAGTTTTACTTAATAAAACCACATTTTTAATAAATATAGATTTATTATAGATAGTTTACAGAACTATATAATTATTTTTAACACTGTCTATATTTTTATTATGACCTTATATTAACATCTTGTTAATAATCCTATGTTAAGGTTTCACTTTCAGTAATATTCTCTTTATTCTTTGCATGTGTCTTAATTTGTTATATTGTTGGTACTTATACTTATATTGTGATTCAAAAATTTGAAATATGAGATAAATATTATATATATATATATTATTTTAATTATAATAATATATATAATATATATGTATGAAATGGAAAACAACGTTCATGGAGACGGTAGGTTGTACATACGCATGAACGCTATTTTCATTCAATTGTCATGTTGAGAGAAAGAAATTAAAAGGAATATATATATATATATATATATCAATATTAAAATAGAATTATGATATCATATTTATCATATATATTCACTAACATCATCCTCAGTACAATCCATTGATTTTATGACTGAATCGTATCACTTTTAGGGGTAGGTTGTCCACACATCCTCAAACAAAATTATCATACTTACATAAGATGGAAAGCATAAAGGTATCTTATAAAAAATTATAAAAGAATAAATAAATTATAAATATAACATGTATCATATATAATATTATTTTCCATTATAATGGAAACCATGAGAGATGGTTAGAAAAATTTAACAATCATCATTTAGTGAGATGGTAGTTCATCGTATACAGAAACTGTATGTTTGTTATCATTTAGATGGAGGTGTGTGTAAGTGTAGATTTAATAATTGAAATAAAAAATAATAGTTTCTTTTGGATATTGGTGTTGTTATAAAATAAAATAAAAAAGAAATTTTAGGGTTTTAAAAATAAAATAAAATAAAGAACTTGAGAGAAGACGTTACCCCTTGTTCAGGTAACTCCTTTTAGTTTTTATTAAAAGTCTTCCTTGGATTGATGGATACCCAAAGGAAAGGCTTAGAGGAATAATTTAGGGATTTTGTTAATTGTACTTCCCAGTTCTTGGATGAACATAAAAGGTTTTATATGTGTGATTAAGTGGGAAAGGTGGAATCTTTTTATAGGGAAGGAAAAGGACTCACTTGGCATTTTTAGAAATAAGTTAGGTGTACATATTCTCTTAACTAAAAAAAGTCATAACAAACCAGAAAAATAAATAATGGAAGTTTAATGGACAAAATATGGAAATACAATTGGTTTTGGACAATTGGATAGGTCTTTTTGGGTCTTAAAATTAAAATTTATTAATGTATTAACTTAATTTTTATTGTAAACGATGAAATTAATTTTAATCACTTTCACTAATCTTTTTGGTCAAAAATAAAGTTGAACTTATTAAAAATTATAAATTATGATGATTCAAAATATGGGATCCATTTTTTCAAACTATTATCATATAAGTGGTATAAATTAATTTAATATTAATCCTGCTGTTGGGATAAAGTTGTGGATTTTTAAAGTAAAAAGGGCCAAAAGATTAATTTGTTTTTATATCCAATTTCAATGTTAAATTAATTATAATGATTTAATTTGTATTAATTGATAAAAATATTATCTAATTAAAATTTAAAACCAATTTAAAAAATAATTTAGTAGTATAAATAAATCTTATGAAAAATCGGTTTTGAATTTAAATCGGGTATTTTTTTCACTATTCCTCTAAAAGTGATGTTTCTTAGAAAAATCACAAAAAACTCACCCTAGGATAATTTTTATGATCTAAATTCAAGAATTATGTTTATTTTATCAAATTAAATTTTTAAATTTGTGTAAAATTAATTATATTATTCAAATTGGTTCATTTGAGAAAATTTTATTTTAATACATAAAAGGATATTACCAAAAATCATATCTTTCAATATCAATATGTTTTATTAACATAAATTAGTAATAAAAATATTTGAATAGTAATGATTACTTTTCATATTTTAGGTTTAAAAGTTAGGTTATAATTATCTCATTTAAATAATAATATCATTAAAATGATGTTTCAAAGAAACTATATGTTGCGTGTGATTTATGCTAAGTTGGTGTTGCATGTACCATATGCCAAGTCAGTTTTGCATGTAACGTACTCCAAGTTAGTGTTTCATGTAACATATTCCAAGTCATTATTTTTTTTAATTTAAATCAAGTTGATGTTACGGGTAACATAATCATATTTTATGTTGTGTGAAAGAAATTTTTTACTAAATTCATTGCAATACACAAATGAATATTTAATTTATTCGAAGAAAATTTCCATAAAAACTCTGAGTGTTACAATACAACCATTTGGTTTTGTATATGTTTTAGTGAAAAAAATTCATTTATTAATAATGAAATTATATCTTTGGGGTATGATATTAAAGGTATTGGTAACCTTTAGGTTTTATCATATCCTTCATGTTAAATTAATGAATCATTATTGAAATTTTTTAATATTTTTATTAATAACGTTTTGGAAAATTGATAACCCACAAGTCATGAAATAACATGTTGCATCCGGAAAGGTTGCAGGGATTGAACTCATTATAGAAGGGTGATAAGGGTATGTCACATATCACTGACCTACATGAAAGGTAATTTCTATTAATACAACATCAAGAGAGATATTTCTAAGGAAATATCTATATTTATAGTATGTTATAAAATCAAGTCTAAGAGACAAAGTTCTAAAAAGATTTTATGACCATTATCCATGCCATAAAGGAAATCAGAAGACATCATCATGTGTTTTTTCATTAGAATCACCATAATATCTAAAGGGAAAAATTCTATATGGTTTCTAGTCGATAGCCATAAAAATTTAGTACACTTTATCATAATCAATGAAGATTTATCTTTGGATAATGTTTCTAGGTTATACATTATAGAAGTTTTAATTATTTTATAGAGTATAATACTCTAATATATATAATCGGGATCCAAGGTTTAACTCCATGTTTGGGATATGGATCTACGATTCAGAACTGTGTATCATCCTCAGATAGATAGTCAGTCTGAGAGAACCGTTCAAACCCTATAAGATATGATAATATATTTTTTAATAGATTTCAAAGCTGGCTGTGATCAAAACATTACTCTAGTAGAGTTTTATTACAATAATAGCTTTCACTAAAGATTTTAAATTTACCATTATGAATCTCTTAATGGTAAAATGATTTGATCACTAATTTACTAGAATGAATTTTCCGAAATAAAGTAATTGGGACCTGAGAAAGCTAATAGAATATAAGAAAAGGTTGTAGACATTCCATAATATAGAAGGGTTACACAAATTTGATAGAAAGTTTATGTTGATAATCATCGATGATATATATATTTTGAAGTTAGTGAGAGGTTGACTCCATGAATTTATCTATAGAATAAATAAGGTAAAACTATGCCCTAGGTATATCATACCCTTTAATATACTTGATCATATTGAGATAGTAGATTATCATTTTATTCTTACACTGAACCTCTCAATGGTTCATGATGTTTTCCATGTATCTCTCATGAGGATATATATAGATAATAGATCACATGTACTGAACTCAGAGGTTGTATGTTCGAGCATGATCATTATTATGAGGAAAAGTTGGTATAGATTATGGATTATACAAAAATTGTTCTATTAACCAAGACCAATTACCTAGTAAATAAATTTTGGTGAAACCACTATCTTAAGAAACTTACGTGGGAATTTGAGGATGTAATGAGGTAGAAGAATCCAATTTTTTTGGTACCAATGTGTTGAATTTCATGGGTAAAATTCATTTTGTGGGGGAGGGGTATAATGTGACACCCTGAGATTTTGTGAAATATTATATTAAAATAATTTTAGTCTTTTTGATATTTTACATTACACACAAAAACCATCTTAGCTTTCATTACACACAACACCAAGTTTAGATTATGTTACATGAAACACTAAGTTTATCTTATTTACAAGTAACACTAAGTTTATCTTGTCATACACACAACACTGAGTTTAACCTATGTTACACACTACATCAAGTTTAAACAAAACATGAAATACTATTAAAATATTATTAATTAATATAATAGTTATCACCTAGCTGTTGGAATGTTTTATATGAACATAATTAACTAAATTACAAAAATATTTGGATTACACATGTATATATAATGAATTCATTGGTGACTAAATAATTTGAAACAAAAATAACAATAATTTGAAAATAAACTTAATCTTCTTCTAAAAAACAAAATAATATTTATATGTACAAACATGTTTTATCTCAATAAATTAAATAAATAAATTTATATGAATGACTTTAATGAAATTTATATATTAAATATTTTATCAAATTATTAACATTTATATTTTTTTTCTTGACCATATAAAATATTAAATACAATTTTATGTATAAAATTTATATTTTTCAAAAAAAAATTAGTTTTCTATTTTTATGAACTTATTTAAAAATTAATTTTTGAAACATTTGGAAAATTAATTTTTTTTGAAATTATAATGTCCAAATTTTCATATAGTGAATTTTTTATAATTTTCCAAGAAGATAAATTTTTTTATGTATAGTGACAAATAATGGTCTTTATTAAGAATTTTCATTTCTTTTCTAGAATTGAAAAAACAATTGAATTATTTTAAGATGTTTTTAAAAAACTAGTTATATTTTATATCTATTAATCTAATTTTTTTTCATTTTAATCATTTTCAAATAGGATTTTCTTTTTAAAACATTATAAACTTGTGAAATTTTTCTCTTGGAAAACTTTCCTTCTCATTGTGTCTGTGGGGTTAATTTAATATTAAAATATTTCAATTATATGATTGGAATTTGGAAAAATGGATTCAATATTTAGAATAAAAATAATTTATATGATCTATTAAGTTCAACTTAATTTTCAACCGTAATGAATAGTAAAAATAATAAAAAATATTTACCACGATTAAGGAAAAAATGGGTTTCCCAAGGAATTAAAAAAAAATATAAGGGTTAAAAACCGACGCAAAACATGTCCAATGCCCATTTTATGGCAATATTTATATCGTATATCTTCTAGTTTCGATAATGGTCAATTTTTGGGCCTCTTATCATCTTAAAAATGTGGGAACACATTTTTATTTTCAAAGATTACAGATGTGTCACTAAACTCATTTATAAAAGGTCACCCCTCTTCTCTCCTCTTCACACATTCAAACCCCATTGGTTCAAAAAATACCTACCCAAATAAATTCCTTAATTACCTAATGTTATGCAAGAATCATTTTTTTCTCAAAAAGGACACCTAATAATTATTTTAGTGAACACTAAAAGAAGTTTCTCATATAAGAGGTAATGTCCCTAACCGTGTGTTTTATATTATTTCTTCATCCTACTCATTAAATTATTATTAAAAATTGAGTATATAATAAATTCAGTATCTTTATCATAGAAATATTTTATTATTTTAATATAATTACATAAATCCATCTCATTTTCTAAAAAATAGGTAATGAAATCATCATTCATGTGTACGGAAGACTACTATCTCGTGAACCGATATTATTCATCTTCAATAACCTCCTCTAATGGATGTATATCAGGATGAATTTAATTTTTATATATTATATTTATGCTATTTTTATACTTATATAATAATAATAACACATCAAACTTCTTACCAATGATCTCATTGGAAAACAATAATGTCACTTTTACGTACAACATACTACCGCCTCACGAACTAATGTGATGTGCTTTTCATTTTTTTTACATGGATGGTAATAATGATATATTAAATAAATACATATGAAAATTTTAATATAATTGTACCCATATATATCATATTACATATACCATATTAATTAACATTTTATGGGGGATACGATAACTTCGTCCGTGTGTACGACGGACTGCCGCCTCACAAAGCGATGTGATTTTTTTCATGTATTCTTTACATGGAAGGTAATGAGAATTGGTTTCAATAAAAAATGTGATATATATTAAATAAAAATGTTTCTTAATGTAAATATATCGTTTACCCTTCATTATTTCATTTCATTGATAAAATGTAAATGGATTTCATTCATATGTATGACTTATCATCTCCCTGAATGGGGTATTTCATTTTCATTATCTAAATTTTATGGACTGTGATAAATAAATATATAATGAATATATATGATATTTATATCAATTTTAACATTATGAAGATTATGTAACCATGATCAACATAAAAGGACCATAAATATCAGACCAAAACATATGTGAAAAATGATGTAGCTATTACATGAAACGAAATTTTAACAAGGAATTGTTAATAAAAATATAATGAAAAGTCATAAGTAAATAATATATGGTATGAAAAATATGATTACAGTTATTAAATATATTTATAATAAACATTTTTTTATTTTTTATGTTGATTAAACAATTATAATGTAATTCATGACATACGGTAAGGTATTTAAATTTCAATTCTTTGGTCTAGAAGACACATGCCATATTCTAAAACTATTTATTTTATGTGATGTATATACTTAATATGAAGATAATTTATTTTTATTCACATGAAAACTATTAGGATTTAAATATCAATTTTAGTATCTCTCTTTTATGTGGTTTACAGTTTAAAAGATACTAAAGTGGTAAGGGGTTGTTTTATTAAATTTGTCTTCTATGATACATATATGTTATTATGAACATATCTTATTTTATTAAGTGTATTTATAACACCTTTTACATTCAATATCATGAGTTTATTTATTATTATGATATTATAATTTTCATTTAATTTCATTCTTTCATGGAGTTAATGATTCAATGTTACTAAAGTGGAATGGGTTTTATGAAACAATCTCATCATTTATCTAGACTCTTAATGATTATGTTTTCGATGATGAAAATTTATGATATATCTATATATATATATCAAGAAAATAATGAATTTTTTTATACATTTTTTATTTCATGAGAATACATGTTTTCCATTCAGTTTCCTCTCTTCATGTACTCACTATATTAAAATAGTTTTATACGAAAAATATTATTTCATCCAAACCCATTTTTCTTATGAAACAATGTTTTCTAAAAATAATGCCCAAAATGTTTTTAAAATTATCAAAATGATTTATTAATGAAATTTTTAACCATGTTTTAATTTTTATAAAATGTTTTAAATTTAATCTTCATTCCTTTTTCAAAGAAACAATTTCCATTTGGATTTAACAGAAAATTTTAAAAGAACATTTGTTTTAACATGTATGGTATGAATGGTATTTTACATCATCAGGACCAACTCCTTGTTTTAAATAATTATTTATAAGTTTCAAAAAAAAAATCCAAAAAAATTACATAAAAAATATTTTATTTTTATTTTTTTAAAAAAAATCTTCAAAATAAAGAGGGTATTTTCTTTAAGAAATTTTTTAAATGAGTTTTTAATCTTCATTTATAATTTTCAATGGTTATTTTAAAAGAAAATAAATTTTAAATTATTTTCTATTTTAAAGAATGTTCATCAATGTGAAAAGGTTATTTTCCATAATAAATTTTTTAAATTATTTTGAAATCATATTTTATAATTTTACAAGGTTATTTTTAATGAAAATATATTTAAAAATGATTTATGTTTTAAGATGTTGTCTTTAAGTTGGAATGGTTATTTTCTTTAAAAAATGTTAAAAGTGATTTTTCATTAGAAAATCAATTTACATATAATATGAAATCTTTTGATGTTACTTGTGCATTACTGGGGATATAATCCAAGGATAACATTCTTATTATTTATTTGAATAGTTTATGCTTATAATGGAAAAATGTTTTCAGAAACTGATTATCTTCCATAGGTCATATCATTATGGAATTATTAGGAAACCCACTTCTTATTCCATGGTTTATGCTATGATGAAATTATGAAATTATTATGAAACTTTTTTCTTTTCTATAGGTTGTTCTATGATGAAATTTTTATAAAACCCATTTCATTTCATGGGTTCCAATATAATGAATTTTTTCTAATCTATTAGAAAACCTACGTCAGATTTCCATTAGGTGGTAGGTAGGACCTATATCTTCTTCGAATCCATTGGGTGAAGATTTATATATCATGAGATAGTTATGGGAAACAAGTTTATAGGTTTGATCCACTATTGGAAATAGGTTTTTTGGATCCATTATGGGAAATAGGTGATCCCTATTCCACTCTGGGAAATAGGTGCATCCTGGTCTAAAATGGAAAATAGGTGTTATTTATTAATCCATTGGGTTTATGGTTTTATTATTTATCCTTGAAATATTAAAAGTTTTTCTATATTTATGATGGTTACACGGTTTTATGAAATGATCTTATGGTTCATGATTTATTTATGATGACTTCTCACTATTATTTCCCATGTTTTCTAAAATTATAAAGTTTTATTCCCTGAATCATGTTTATGATCAATTAGAGGTTATGTGTGAACATCTTATGTTATTTCCGTGATCACATACCCTTATTCTAATCTTATTATTTCATATGATCATAAATTGATATATTTTATGGTTACCCTTACAAAAAACCATTGATCATCCTTTATTTTATTTCCTTCCCCGGGTTATGAATAAATTTTTAGGTTGGGTATTCATGAGAGGATTACTATGTGATAATATCACTATGGGATATGTTGAATATATTTTATGAAATTAGAATATTGTTTTTATAGTCTCTATATTTACTAAATTATTACCATCTTAAGGAATGTATTTATGAAATGTATTGAATATTCACCTATGAAATGTGATATTTATGTATAAAATCCTTGTTTTCTATTGATTTTACTATGTTAATTTCATAAAATATATCCATATCATGTTCCATCAAATGGGAAGGGAAATTTCATTCATGTTTAAAGAAAACTTTCACCTCATGAACTGATGTAATTTATTTTCAATCACTTCCTCTCATAATTGGTTATAATGATAGATTTAAAATATGAATATATTATATTCATGAAATATTTATATTTATTTAAAATTATTGTCTTGTATATTTTCATACCTTTTTATTTAATTAACAAATTATAACATTGTTTGTGCGTACGTGTGGACAACCACCTCCACGAAGTGATGTGATTCATTTTTCACTACAACATCATATGGTTTTTCTATATAAATTTATTTAAATAAATAATATGATGTTTATTATATAATTATAATCCATTAAATTTAAAACAATACATACATTCATTCCATCATGATCATTGAAAATGGAACATGTTATACATGTGTACATACGGCATACCATATCCTTGATTGAAACACAGTTCATTTATCATTACCATCATTATTAATTTCTTTTCAAAGTTCAATAGATATATAAACATAATTATTTTTTAATGATTATTAATATATAGATGATGGTACAATGAATTATTTTACCATTGGCAATCTACCAAATCCATTTTGGAAATATGGGCCAAATATCATCCAAACATCCCACATGAACATAATTAATTTGGGAAATAAGTATAACATGGAAATAAATAAAATAAATGTAATGAAAAACATGAAAATGTTCTTAAGAAAGTAAATAAATTACATAATTTCATTATTCAGGAAGATAAATAATGTACATGATGAGTCACAGCTTGGGTAAGTGATTTCATCTTAATATTTCTAATGTTTTCAAAAAAGGGCAAATTTTCTAAATTCTTTACAAAAGAATCAAATGGAATTTTTTTTAACTTATATGGAATTAAAGTAACTTCTCCTCATCATAGACATTTTATAATCTTTAGTTTCTTCTAAAAGATTTCAAAGGTATTACAAAGAAACTCTTTTGATAATGTTCTCTCACCCATTTTCTTTTATTCTCCAAAAATATATGAATTTATTTCAAACCCAAGGTTTCATATGAAATGATGTTCATCTTGTATTTTTTATTAATTTTGTGATAATTAACATTATCTTGAAAAATTATTTTTATTAGTATCATTAAACATTAAGTTTCCTTTGAATAACCTTATTCTTTATATCATGTATATGATTATTTCCTAAATTGTAGACCATTTCTAGAAATAGTGTTTTTTTTTAATTTTTTTTTGTTTCACTGGAAAAATATAGATATTTCATATTCATTACTCTATAAGGATATTTTTTTGATGTGGAATTTGTTTCATAAATGAAATCAATTTTTTGATATATGAGGAATATATTGTACATGTAATGATGGGTGGGGCTCAGAATTATATAGACCCTTGATGAATAGAGAAGTATCATGAAAAAAATTATTCATCCAAATTTAATGGGTCTTTACCCATAATTTTAAACAATGTCAGAGCATGGTTTTGATAGTAGATATATCATGATATCTAAGATCATGATGTACAATAGTAAGTATTTACTTCATTGATAATTTTGTTTTTATTATCCTTGATATTACTACTTTGATATTATAAATGGATTCATTTTTTTCTCACATTATTTATTAAACAGAATTTGTTTTTCGATATTTACCTTGAATTTTAAATTATTCAATTTTTACTCATGGTAGTTCTCTATGTTGGAATAACCACGGAGAGGGGAGGGTTGAATTAGTGATTAATTTTTATGAATTCCTTTTCATTGAAATTGAACCTCACAAAAAATTTTAGGTTCTCCATCCAATCATTATTATCTATCAATATCACTTAGTGTGAAATTGTATTAATAGAGAGAGAAGCACACTGTATTTACAAGTTTCAGTACAAAGACCTTCTCTTTTACATCTTGGTCCCAAAACATGGATTCTTCACTATTAAAAAAAATATTATAATACTACTGCTCAAACTGAGAGAATATGTTTTCTTACATCTCCAATAGAGAGCCTTTTGCTTAGGCTCTAATAGAGATACTTATTCTACTCCTAGATTCAATCAAAACAATTTAACTACTAATATAACCAAATAGAATACCCCACCTCTGATGAAGCCTTGATCTAATGTAGGATGTTCTATAACCGTCCATGAAAAGTTTCTAGGATTTGAAGATCTCATGTACACTTTGTGTAACTTCAATAACAACTAAATATATCTATCGGCCTTTCTCAATTAATTCTGATCTCCGTTAAGGACCATTTGACTTAGTGCAACAATCATCATGCTCTTTTTAATTACTAGTTAAGTCCCACAATCACGTGATTTTTTTTCATTTGATACACACAATTTCATAAATAATATTTATATTCAAGAAGTATCTTACAAAATGTCATCCCAGTTTATCTTATTGAAACCTCAAATAATGTCAACATGGATAAAATATCCTCTGATATTCTACTCATCATCATTCTCAAATTTAGGGTATCTCACTTATATATATAAGGGTTTCATAGACTACATTGGTTTCATGAAACCTTTATATTCTTATTTTCATTAGTGTACCATATGAAGAAAATTTTTAATCAAGGTTATGTGGTATATTTAATTCATTTGAAAAACCCTAGTGCAACTCACGGGTTCTCCTCCATCTTTTAAAAGAAGAGATATTGAGACCTCACTTCCACTTTCATGTGATCATATAAGATTTATGAAAATTTTTCTTCTTCAAACATGCTTACCTTCGTATGAACATGGTGTTGTCCAAAGTGTCCTCCACATATGGTTTGCATAACTAGGAAGTCTACATGGGTGTATTTTAACATGAGAATGGATGTGTCTGCAACTACCCTCTCAAAAGTATACATGGGATTGGAGATTTTGTTTGTGACTTCATTCAATAGACAATTTCATGTCCATTACTATCTTAGAAAATCCTTTTCAAGATTGAATATTTATTATATATATTCTTTGTTTGGAATAGGGTGTGTCTGTGAGTTATCCCCAAAATCTTTGCAAGACCTAGTGTCTTATGGGATTCTTTTTAATTTTCATGACAGAGTTTCTATGGGTGGATCAATATTTTCTTGATACAATAATGATTTTTATAGAGTTTAGCTTCATGTGATAAGAGGTGTTTTCTATGGATACCTTCTTCTTCATAAGTCATGTGTCTTGTTGTCTACCTCCCCTTCATGAAAATGGATCTTAAGAGTTCCCTATTTTCAATGAGAAATCTCAATATTCTAAATTTCAAAAAAAACACCATATATTAAGCCTAACTTTATATAGGATATGTAAATCAAATATTTAAGGTTTGTTTATGACTCTAATGGATATTAGGATCAAATGAGTGTTGATATTCTCAGCATCTCAATTAACTGATGGATCAATCACACTATTTTCATGATGACTTCTTCTTATTCTTCACATGATAACTTTTTTGATAATGTGATTGTATAATTTGACATCATATAAAAAATCATAAAAATTAAAATGATAATTCATGTTCATGACAGGAGCAACTCATAGTCATAATACTTTACCCAATTGTGTCTTATTCTAAAGACATCATTGAACTATAATGATGTTATAGTGATTGTCTACATGCCACCATTGATTATCGTCGTTCTATTGTAAGATATTAATATCATCATGTGACACTATAAATCAATCATCATGGGTTCATACAATAGGTTCTTACTACACATTATTTGTTGTTTTTTATATTTGAATTCATGAAGATAATGATTGAATACCATTATTTGGTTTTTCATTCAAGTCCTGAGAATTTGACATGATGAGATTGGTTGGTCATTTTTGTCTTAAGCTCACGTAGAGAGACCTCAACAAGAGGTAGAAGATGATGGGCCATTAAAAAACATATGTGGCTAATTTCAAATATACATAGCACAGAATCATGAGATTCAAATGGACAGAAAGGATTGATCACATCTGACAGCCTCATTTATATCATGTTTTCTAAGCACTATTAAATAGTACACATGCATAACCCATCCCACATTAATTTACACTCACGGAAGACCTCTGATTTATAAGATAAATCATGATCACTGTTTTCTTGATCCGAAAATAGGGTTCAGTACTCATACCACCTTCACTCTCCCACCACAAGGGCTTCAGACTTGTAGGCTTGTAACCTATACTATATGATCTTATGGGTGTGGGTAGTCAGTGGGCCTTAAACATGAGCCTGCACACTTGGGCTTACACATTGTCCCTGCTGCAATGCTTACTTCCTTGGGTATGCCTTCTCACGGGGTTTGGCCCCCAATTACCACCAACTTTAGTTGAAGGCTATCCCATGGTGGTTGGTAGGTGATGGCATAATTTTTTTATCTAATACCCAAAATGAATGACTTTGAATAATTTTAATTACAGATAAATTCATAACCTTCTTCAAATATTCCAAAACAACTCTTCTATTCCTCTCATATTCATTATTAAAAATAAATATTCATTTTTTCACATTGACTCCAATTAAATCATTTGTTGCTTTCTTAATTCTTCAAACATTATGAAAAGCAATGTGTTCTTTTTTAACACATGTCTCAGACATTTAAGATCAACACAAATAATCCTCATATATATAAAAAAAGAGAATTGACCTAGCATAAAATCTAATTCCATTATATGATCCCATAATAATTCTCTAGGAATCACCACTTCATCAATATATTACTAAATACATCTTGACACATCATTTATGAGAAATGAAAAACTAGGGCGAAAAATATCCCCTTCATATTTTTTTATCAACATCCTTTTCAATAGTCAATATGTGTGATAAACAATTATCCCCATTTGACAATAAAATATAAGGGATAAGTCAGGAATTCATTTCACCTAATTTTTATTCAAATAGAGGAATGATCTCACATAGTTTCCTTAGAAAATTTCATTTAGTTAATAAACTCTTAGTCTATGTGGTCTAAATCAGTGTTGAAAACAAGAGAGATACGACCAAGAATTTCTAAGAAATCCCTAAACACTGTGCTTGTGATATATTTCCTAGAATATCTCAATTCTCATTCAAGGTTATATAAATAATCAGATTCATTATTGAAATGATAAATCCTACACATACTTCGAGAAACACATCATAAATTTTAGGTTCAAAAGATAAATCTACCCCTCAAGCGACGTACACTTTTCATCCATTTTATGGAAGTCAATAGTCTCCATGTAGAACAATCTCATCATGTTTTCCATAAATTATACCCTCATATATCTCTGTCAATTACTTTCCTTGTTAGTTAAAAACACATAAAATAATAGGCAATAAAGAGTGACCTCTTGGTTTCTCAAAAGTAAAATTCAGACTAAGAGGTTCTACACAATACAGACCACACTTTTCTACCAATATTAGAATTGGTAGATTTCATTGGATGATTTATTTTTTATTCGAACCTCATTAGTTGGAAAATATTCTTTTTTCCCTCGAATTTCATCTTTGTATTGAATTAATATTTCAGCATTAATTTTATAGATTTTCATATTTTGAATTATTGATAACTTCTCATTAACTTCCACCTCTTTTTCTAGGATTACTTTCTTTCCTTTATATTTATCAATTTTATCATCTTCCGACAATTTTTTATCCTATTTCAACTGATGTGGACAAATAACTAGGAATTCTTTATAGAAATTATCAGTTTCCTCAAAATCAACACATGACATGTCATTGGTTTTTTTTTCGAACCTCTCCTATTTTATATCATAGGAAACTTCTCATTCCATACTTGTCATCCATATCTCATCTTTGTGACCTTTTAAACTAAATGTACCACAATATTCTTCCAAAATATCAAAAAAATGTATATAGTTGTGGTGAAGTTATTTTCATAAGTTGTTTTCTGTCATACTATTTTCTATGATGATAACTGAAACCCCACCTTTATTATTCACTCATTACTAATAATGACATGTTAAACTAGGAAGAGTATCCTACGTGACCATTCTTACCAAATCAACATCAAAATCCATGAAAATTTATTTTCTATGTTTGGAACCAGGTGAACTAAGATCTGTGTTGTTGTTGTCTTTGAATGGGGGGATGTTTCCTTTTTCAAAAAATAATCTCTTCCATAGATATGGGAGATTTTATCCCATTTTGAGCATTGGAATTCAAATGTGAACTATTAGAAGTAATATATCCATCAAAATTATTAAGTTAATTTTTACCTTTCTTCTCTCCATCATGAGAATCTTCTCCCTTGATATCAATAGATTTATTGAAATCCTATCTTTCCATATTCAAATCATGTTTTTCTGTGAAACATATTTCTTATGTATCAAATAGATATTTTTCAATATAATTTAACTTCTTATCAAGATCACATATCATCTTTTCTAGTTCATATTTTTTAGTTTGGGCATCTTGAACTCACTGAAAAAATATATATGTATTTCTGGGTCATCTCCTTTTTTCTTCATCAACAGAAACTATTTATTTATTATTCTTTTCAAATGTAAATTTCTTATTTTATTTACCTATATTATTCATTTCCTTCTTTAGATATTTGATCTATTCAATGTATAAATCTTATTTTTCATTCAACTTACACTCATGTAATGTTTGTTTTTATTCGTTGTCACTACTACTTGATGAATATGTTTGCCTCTTTTCTTAGGAAAATAAACCAACATAGTTATCTAAATAACCACCTATGTATGAATATTTCTTATCTTTGAACATTTTATTTCTATTATTGATATAGTAGTGTTTATTCTTATTATTATCCCATTTTTTAATGGATCATTCATCAACTGATTCTGATTCAAATTCTAATTCTTTACCCTTCTTCATTGGACAATTTTTTAAAAAATGACCTGCGCAACCATAGTTAAATCACTTAGGTGGTTTATCATTATTTCCCATCCATTTTCTCTTCTTGAAACCTTTTAATATAATGGAAGCAATGTGATTGAAATCACCATCCCCATCATTGTATGAATCTTCTAATTCTTCCCTCTATTCTTCTCTGACCATCCCTTTCTAATGGCTTAAAAGTCCATTTCAATTTTATATTTCTTCTTGAAATATGTCATTTTCCTCATATTATAAGATAAGATAATGAATTTTATTTCATAAATAGATAATTCATATCTTTCTTCAAGGTTTGAAACTTTTGAATCAAAATGATTTCAAAAAATATTAATCAATTTTTTGATAATGACTGAGTGATCTGTCTTTTAACCAAATCCTTGAATCTTGATGAATTTCTCATTCACATAGGAGAAATATTCATCAATACTTTATTCATCATTCATTTTGATGTCATAAAACTTAGTCCTCCAAACTTATTGTTTGGATTCATTGACTTTGACTTTTCCTTCATAGCTACTTTTGAGTTTATCGCATATCTTCTTAGATACCTAGAGAACAATTAACATTTTGTAGACATTTTGTATTAGTGACATAGAGATTGAATTTTGTGCCTTTTCATCTAACTCCTTATTTCACTTATCAACATTTTTCATGGAAACATCATCAGTGATGGGTAAAAACCAAATTGGTTCAACATATCTCACTTATAGGATCAGTAATGGGAGATAAGGTAGAATATTGTTCTTACAAGTGTGATAATTATTCCCATGAAATATTGGAACACATTGGCTATTGACAAAGTTAATATTATTCATCTATCATAATTATTCTTGGATATTTAGAGGGAATTTGATACTCTAATACCACATATAGTTCCCCGTAATATATAGACAACTAAGATGTGAGGGTTGAATCAGTGGATTCATTTTACGAATTAATTTTCATTCAAATAAAACCCCTCTAAATTTTTATGGTTCATGATATACTCAAAATTATCTCTCAATCTGACTTCAGGTGCAATGGTGGTAATAAAGACAGATTATTCTACCAGATTTACTAGATTTAGTAAGAAGACCTACTCCTGCCATGTTGGTCCCCCAACAAGTATTCATCACTACCAAATAAGTGATTGCAATGATATGTATCTAACCAAGAGATTCGGTTTTATTATAGATCCAATTGAAATAATTCTTCTCCATCCAATAGAGTGACTCCTTCTACTCCTGGCTCCAACCAAAATACCTCAACGGCTCTTAACACCAGCCGAAAGACTTCACATATAATTAAGGCTTGATCCACTACAGGATAATACTTAATAATCCAACATGAGATTATAGGATCTAAATTTACCATTTACACATCATGTAACATCGATAGTAACTAAATATATCTATCGTCTATGCTCAATTAATTCTTTATCGCTTTTAGTGACCAATTACCTCAGTGAAGAAATTCTCCAAAACTACTTCATTATAAATTAAGCCCAAACCTCACTTAAATGAGTTTTAGTGGTACATAAAAAATTTTCATGAATATTTATATACAAGACTGATCTTTCACGATGTTATCCCAATCTATCTTCTTGAATACTCAAAAATTTTCAACTTGGAAAAAATCACTATTGATATTCTTCTTAACTCTAGTATCAAATTTCTTGGTATCTAAATTATACATGAAAGACTTCCATAGACTGCATGGATTGCATGTAAACTTTTTATTCCTCATTTATTTAGTGTATGATTTGAATCTGATTACCCAATAAAGGTTTTGTGATTTGTTTAATTCTCTCAAAAGACCCTAGTAAAACTCACATGTTCTCCTCCTAACTTCACAATAAGAGATCTTGTAACCTCAATTCCTACCTCACATGATCAAGTGAGGTTCACACAAATTACCCTTCTTTAATCACACATTCCTTTGTATGAACAAGGTGTCATCCATAGTTTCCCCCACCATTGCATCGCATAACCAATAAAGCTATATGGGAGGTCAGTCATGTGACACTTTAAGTGTCTATGACTACCTTCTCAAATGACATCATGAGGCAGGAGACGTTTTCCCTGACTTCCTTCATGAGAAAATTTTATGTTTGTAGGAATATTAGAAAAACCTTCACAAGATCAAAGATTTATTTCGTATATGATTCGTGTGACACATGGTGTGTCTATGAGTTCTCCCAAAACTCTTCGCAAGAACTAGTGTATTGCAGGATGCTTCTTCCTTTGTGTGTGATGGAGTGTATGTGAGTGTCAGAAACATTTCATGAATACTAGAGAAGTAATTAATGATACATTCTGATGATATTGGGACACACTGCCCATATGAAGGCATGAAATTCCCACATCCAATCCTCTCGAATTTTTTATGGATCCCATACATTCCCATGTTTTCATAAGGTCTCATCCTCATCCATGGTCCTACCAGGTGAAAAATCCTTATCTAATATACTTTCCCTCATTGATACTCCCTTGGGATCAGAAATATGCCTTGTCTTTTCATATTATAGAAGGGTATAGGTCACTAATAAAGATGACATCATAATCCTCCTGAACCTAAAGAGTAATTTTTAAAAACAAGCCCATAAGCATCTGTTTACCACTACTATTCTGAACCACCAACATCTTAGTCTTATGGCTCAGAGCATTGGCTATGGTATTTCCTTTACCCTGAGTACCTAAAAAATGAAAATCAAATGACTGTAGTTATTCAACCCACCAGCGCTACATAATATTCATATCCTACTAAATAAATATATACTTGAGGTTTTTTTATCAATAAATACAAAAAAACAATCCTTAATTAAATAGTGCCTCCAATAGTATAAATAATGAAAAATTGAATCTAGCTCGAGATAATGTGTCGGGTAATTCTTCTCATGGGGCCTCAGCTAATATGACTCATACACTATGAATTGGTCATCCGATATAAGAACATCTCTCATCCCTAAACCTGATGTATCAAAATAATTTTTATCGATCATTCTTGGATTTAGAAGAATCATGATCAGCACTGAAGTCATCCAACCTTTCAATTCATGAAAGGATCTATCATAATCTTATAAATATAAAAATTTTACACACATGTTATTCAATCCTGTAAGAGGTGATTAAAGGCATGATAAATCGGGTATGAGGTGACTATAATGCAGAGAGAA
The DNA here is from genome assembly GCA_963277665.1 of Viscum album. Taxonomy (NCBI): domain Eukaryota; kingdom Viridiplantae; phylum Streptophyta; class Magnoliopsida; order Santalales; family Viscaceae; genus Viscum; species Viscum album. Next base: position 1,220,415,173 of record OY728130.1, read on the forward strand.
CCCCAATAAACTCTTTATATAAATGATTTTCATGGGATTTCCACTGTAAACTATAGTTCTCACCTTCACTGGTTCAACTGATACTCCTATATCTGAGATGATATAACCAATGAATTGGACCTTATAGATCAAAAGGTTTCATTTGGTGAGATTTGGTAAAGATGGTTCTCTCTCAATTTATTTAGTATGATATCAAGATGTTAGGCATGGTAATGTTGTGTGTGAGAATACACTAGGATTTCATCAACCAAACTACCATGAATAAGTCAAGATACAGGTGAAAAAAAAATTTCATTAGAACCATTAAAATAGTTGTCATTTTCTTGAGACTGAATGGCATAAACAAGTAATCATAAAGAAAATGAATTCTTTAGAAAGTTTTACAAGGTATTTATGAAGGTATAACATGAACCTACTGATATTTTGAACTCAAATAAATCTTTGAAAACACCCTCACTCCTTGAATTTGATCAAATAGGCCATTTATTCAAGGTAATAGATTCCGGTTCTTAAATTATTTTTTAAATAGTTGAGGCAATTTTCTCTTTATTGAAATAGAAAAAAAAAGTCAAAAGTATCGGTTACAAAATAGAACCTTAAAGGAACATTAGAAAACTGAGAAAAAGGGTTCACCCGATTCTAGAGTAGGTACTCATGATGTGATATGGCATTCACCCACCCTTTCCACAAGGATGCATGCCTCTCTTCCTAGTCTGTTCTTTCATCCACACACCACCTTCATCATCCTCAATAGCAATGGGGGTATACATAAAGGAATCATCATTATTTGATCCAACTTTTTCACAATTTTTAGTGATAATATAAATATTATTAGAAATGTTAACATTACAAAGTACCTTCTCACATGGAGATGCAATATTCTGCATTAGTATTAGTACTTATTTTTTTTGTAAGTCATTGGGCTTATTCAGCTTCTGCATTTCTGTAGTCTAAGACACCTTTTCCTTATAGATAGATTCTTTCCATGTTTATGATTCATGGATGGTGGCCTTATTAGGATGCATAACATCTCTATCCAATAACCCCGCAGGGGGGTGGGAAGCATGGTATCAATCTGAATGGGAGAGTAGATTTCATAACAGTGAAAGGTTTTGGGTGCAATGCCAATATGTACATCTGAAACCAGTAGTAATGAAGTGTCTCCAGAAATATTTTTCAAGTCAGGAAAAAATGAGGCTTGTCCATGTGCTATAAAAATAGGGTCTTTAACTAATTTTTAATAATTGGAATGGAAATATAACATTCCAACTACAATTTCAGTAGTGGTCCTTATTTTTATCCTTTGATGATTGAGCTTAAACTTCTCTGAGGTTACAGCATCCAGAATAATCTTACCCTTTCTCTGTTTTAGAGCATGCATCTCTTACCTTACTCTATCATCAGTCACTGCTTGAGCTGAGAGTTCGTTCTCTACTAGGTCAGATAAAACCTTTATATTCAATGTCTTCTAACTGATCCCGGAGCTCCAGAAGATCCATAGGTTCCATCCTGTAAGTGTTAATAGACAATGGTTCTGCTCCTAGCACAAGATCGATGGTGAATTATACCTCTCACAATAAAAGTAGTGTAACATTGTAGTATGTTTTTAAGTATGTTGTCGTACTTTAAATAAATAAAACAAGTTTTCAAAACAAATACATGAGAATATTATAGTACATATTATTTAAAAAACAAAAACCCATACATGATACAAGGACACCTTAATTCACTAACATCCACATCTAGATAGAAAAAACTCATTACAAGTGCTAATAACACAAGTGGACCTTCTCCCAATAACAAAATAAGTCCAATATCATAACAAGGCTCACTGGGATCATCCATGATTTAGAACGTTACATAAAGTTACATAATAAGAACCTATGGAAAAATGGGGAATATAAGAACCATATTCACAAGTGAGAGACATCCAAGAATATATAGTTTAGTAAAATGAAATCTATGTGAGGTATGTATAGGATAATTATTTGGGGTCATTGATTTAAATAAATTGAGGCTTTCAAACAAAATAAAAATTTAATAAATAATAAAATGAGGTTATAACTACTGAAACACTTTTATAAAGTCTCCATATATATGATGAAATTATAAGTTATTTAAAAAATGCACATTTTACATGATACTTTCATAAATAATTAGTAAATTTATGTAACTATAAAGAAGAATGTTGATATTTAAGTAATGAACTTTCATAAAATATGATGTTTAAAGAATTGATTATGTGATTAATCTTATTTTGAAAAATTATTAAATTATAATGAATTTTCATATTAATATTAGTTTTAATTAAAGTATGATGTACTTAATATTTTAAGTTGAAGGAGAAAATTTATAACTATAAAACGTTTTCTTCTTTTAATTTACTTAATTATAAATTCATAATTTATGAACGAATGTAACCATCCCCTATAAGTCATCGGGCTAGGGAGACCTCAACACTTTATGAGACACATGAGGGTCGATCACATAGAGTGTTCAACCCAATCACTGATGGAGTATTTGAAATGACATGTCTCCTTGAATGAGTCCTATACTTCGGAGATCCCTTGTGAGATTAGTTAAAGAAGGTCATAACTTAGAGCATGCGAGAGGTAGGCAAGTACACCTACAAGCCCATGTGTAAGGTCATTTTTTTGTTCTAGAAAATGAGAGTGGTGGATTAGATTATATAAAAGTGATAATTATTATTATATTTTAATGTGGGATTGAAATTTTCAATTTGGATAACGCCCATCCATTGGATAGACATGTCTCAATCATCTGTTCAACCCCTTAGTGTCATCTTCTTTTGAGTTTCTTCCCTCCTCGTGACCATCAGATCCTGTGACTATTCATCAGCCTCACCCACAAGCTATGTTGAATCCAAAAATTCCACCACAATATTTTTCTCAAACATCCTTCTAGATCATGAAATCAATAGTACCCAAACCTACTACTCTATTAACCATTGATTTTTTCCTGATGATGTGAACATAAATAATGGCACTTAAAACCATGATATTTGAACCTCTATGAATATATATAAGCTTTATCTCCCCAGGGATAAGTCCCCACTTCCTCATTGAAAGAATCCATGCCAAATACGTTTCCTTGTTTTCATATCTTACCCACTATTTTAAACTCACCACAAAAAAAATTCATGCCTCCACTCAATGAAGAATAACCTACCACCTCCCTCTTCTGCCCTTCGGTTTCCAACCCATGTAAGGAGAACTCTTTTTTTATGTACATATATATATATTAATTTTAAATTTCAAGAATATAGATATATTTGTTATATTTTAAAGTTATTCAAGTATAACTACACATGTATTAATTTCACACTATCATTTATTCATTTTAATTAATAGAGTATATTTCAAATTAATATTTCGGTAAGGGGACATTTTATACTTTTTAAATAAAAACTATTACATATAAGTATTTAAAATTCCATGTTTTATATATATGTGATTCCCAAATTTAAATTTTTTTGTAAAAAAATAATGATTTATATATATGTGTGTGTGTGTAATTTTGTATTTTTTATTTTTCATACATATTTTGCTATTATTTTTCATACTCATTGATTATTTACTTCAAAATTATGTAATTATTTTTATGGGTGCATTATGTGTGTGTGTGTGTCTGTATTTATATATTATAAATACATATATATATATATATATATGACTCTTTCAATTTTCAAGATCATTTAATTTTAATACTTCTAGCTTCATGTTTAAAATTATATACAAATGTATATACCTATTCATGTTTATGTTCTTCAAAATATATATGCTTGTACTTATAAATATTTAAGTACTTTTAATTTATATTTAAGTAAGGTTTTTCATACTAATGATGTATGTGTATAAATATATATACATAGTTATATACAAACATATTCGGTTATAAATTTATGATTTTAATGAATAAGAAATTCATTACAAATCATGAATCTTACTCAATTTGATATTTCCAAGATGAGAAATGATGAAATGTTTATTTAAAAAAATAATTTTATAATTTTTATGTTGGTTGTATAATTTTGCTTTATATTTATATTTTTATTTACTAGTATTTTTTCCATGAATGTAAAATTTTACATATATATATGTACTGTTAAGATAACTATTTTATTAAAAGATTAATTTTACAATTACTATTATGTACACAACTATTTTAAAATATTATATTTTGTGTGAAAATTAGAGTATTCTCAAAGATTAAAGGATTTTATACTCTTGATGTGCATGTATATATATGTATATGTATATAAAAAATTAATTACCATTTAATTATTTGAAATAAGTAATGTTTCATATGCATGGAAAGTCATCATAAATTTAGGAAGCTATCTTGCTTAATTTTAAAATTTAAAAATTTTACAGAAATGAAATTTTTTATTTTAAAATTCTACTTATTATAATTTTATATGTATTTTTCCTATGATTATTATAATAAAGAAAAATTAGATATCAATTATTTTATAATAATTTTAATTTAAAATTTCTATTATTTTATGTGAAATGATTATATATTTACCCCGATATTTTATGTATGAACTCATCAAATTTTTAATTATGAAAATGAGTTATTCAAATATGATTTTATATAATAAAGTTGTTACTTTATATCTTATTTAAATAAAATGTATTTCATGAGTTGATGAATGAATGTTTGAATACATGGATGTTAATTTTTATCAACATTCCATGTAAAAGGTAAATGAAATGAGTTTTGGTTGTACTGAATATTTCAAATGATTTCTAAAGAAAGTTTGTATTTATATATTTATATATAAATATAAGTGTGTATGTGTATTATATGTGTTCTTATGTTTTTAAAAAATCAAAACTCTATTGAAATATATATATATATAAGGCAAGCTATATATTATTTTATAAAAAAATTGGAACTTAGATATTATATACATGAAAGGGTGGTTGGGAGTGAACCCATTCCTAAGAAAATTGGGTAGGCCGAGATAACCTTAAATGCTTAAAGTTTCCCCATTGTTTTTTTAAGATATTTCTACCTAGATCAATTTAAATCATTTTCAAAGCCTAAGAATTTGTAAAATAATTATAGTTCTTTTGAAATCATAAGTCATTTCAATGGATTTATAGAATTTTAAAATCATGTATTAAAATGATTTTAAAAATAGTTATCAAAAAAATATTTTATTTTGAAAAGTGTTTTTCCAAATTATGTTTTCAAAATTATAAGAATTTTTAAAGTATTTTTATAGTGTTTTCTAAAGCTATGTATCTACTTTCTAATGTATTTTCAAAGGTATTTTTGAAAGGGATAATTCTTTTCGAAAATTTTCATCATTAGATTTTAAAAACACCTTACTGGGTTGTTTTTCTCACACTAGGTTCCTAAAAATGTTTCCAGGTTCATTTAGAGGTCTCATGGAGTTTAGATTAAATAAGGATCTCATGTAATAAATTTATTATTACTTTTTTATTATTTATCATTTTAACTTTGATAATATGTAAAAGTGGATATTTTACTCCAAATCCTAGACTAGAAAAGAATATCAAATGTAAATGACTATATATTTTTCAGTTACTTTTTATAAAAAAAATATATAGTATTTTTTTTACCAGATCCAGAATCATGGGTCCATGGACTTATAGTTTGTATTAGATTAATGGTTTAGATAAATTTGGATATTATATTGTTTGGTTAAGAATAATTAATGTTTCCAAATTCAATTATTTCAATAAAACCATTATTCAATAAATTTTATTTTCAATTGAGGAACGACCTTGAAATGGAAGGAGAAGGGTCATGAACAAATATTCACTCTATTATAGAGGAATTAATTTCTTGTATATTCCAAAAATCAAGCTCAGATGATTTTTAATACATTATCAAAATCTAAGCTAAGTGCATGAAATTGTATGAAGCATCTCACACATCTATTATACCTTGTTTATTTTGATGATCAGGGTTTGTATAGAAACAAATATTGTATTCTTAGTTTTTAACTGTTCTAGTCATGGAATTTATTACTAAGGTATTTTTTAATTACTTTCCCTAACTAAACAACACAAAGAACTTATCAATGTAGAAGGAGCTGCAGAAGTGGGAGACCTCTGAGTAGCTAACCTGTATAAAATTTTAAATTGTTATATCTTTGGAAGTATCAAAGATAATTTTGAGAGCATTGTGGACAAAAAAAATGAGATTATTTTATAATGGTCAGGTTCACATGGATGTTAAAAATTTGTATATACAAAATAACACTATTCTAAATACTTATCAATATCCTCTTAGTTTCCATCCAAAATTCACAAGTTTCATTTAGAAATAGGGGATAGAGGATTTTTGAGGATGCCCTAAGGTACCACTAGAATTATTAGTCCCTTGCTCTTTGTGGTAGATGTAAAAATAAAGAATTTTATGAAGGTATGAGTTGTTGTTGGTTATAATGATCTATTTTAGTGATATTAATAAAATTATTTTGTATGAATGATTAACTTTCATATTTGGAGTATGGAAATAAATACCTACAATGTGAAATAATTGTGAGGGTGATATTCTGTTTAAGGGGGGTAGAGTGTAACACCCCAATATGTCTTTAAGTATGTATTCATCGTTTAAATTAAAAAAATAGTCTTGAAAACATAGACAGGAGTATAGTATAGTACATCTTATTTAAAACAAAACACCGACCCAAACATGATTCAAGGAAAACTTAATTCACAGATGTCTGTATCTAGATGGAAAAAACTCATTTCCGGAGCAAATAGAATAAGTTAATATCCTTCTATGAACATAATAAGTCTAAGAGAATAACCCATCTCATGGGGTTCAACCATGAGTAGGATTTCTCTGAAAGGGAAGATAATTAAAATAAAAAGAAAAGAGGTAACATAATAACCATCTTCATAAGTGATAAACTTTGAAGCACAAATATTATAGTAAAATGACGTCTATATTAGGTATTTAGAGGTTAATTAATTAGGTACATTGGTTTATATAAGTCAAAATAAAAATGTAAGAAAAAATAAAATAATGGTATAACCGTTGAAATAATTTTATAATGAATACATATATATGATGAAATAATAAGTTATTTAATTAATGCACATTGTATATAATAATTTCATAAATTATTATTACATTTAAGTAACTATAAATAAGAATATGAATATTTAAGTAATGAATTTTTATGAAATAGTATTTTTAAAGAATCAATTAACTGATTAAATTAATTTTAAAAAAAACATGAGGATGAATTTTAAAAATAATATGAGTTTTTATTAAAATAGAATGCATTTAAAATTTTAAGTTGAACATGAAAATATATAATGATAAAACAATTTATTATTTTAACTTACTTAAGTAGAAATTAATAATTTGTGAAAAAAATTGTTATCCCCTCTAAGATACCGAGCTATGGAGCTCTCAACACTTTATAGGACCCATGAGGGTCAGACATGTGGAGTGATGAAACCAAGCCAATCCTAAGTAGTTGAAAAATAATTTCACCTCACATGAGTCCTGGACTAGGCAGAGCCCACGTGAACTTTGTAGAGGCACGTCGTAGCCCAAAACGAGTGAGTGGTAGGTGAATACGCCAGTAGTCCAATCTATAATGCTGTTTTTTTTCTTGTGAATAAAAGTTTTAGCTAAGATTATATAAAAGTGGGAATTCTAGTTCAGTTTTGATGTACGATCAAAAAAATTATCTGGATAAATCTCATTTGTTGGATCAGCACGCCTCAACTGTCTGATCAACCCCTTAGTGTCATCTTATTCTTGAGATGTCTCTCTCCTTGTGAACACCTCATCCCATGACTTTTCATCACCCTCACCAACAACCTACGCTGAAGCTGAAAACACCTCACCCATCATCTTCTAAAACCTCTTTTCAGTTCATGGAATCAATAGTACCAAAACCTACTACTCTATTAACCATATATTTTTTTAATGAGGACATGAACATAAATAATGGGATTTAAAATCATGATACACGAACCTCTATGTGTATATATATACAAGCTTCATCTCATCAGGGAGAACACCCCTACCTCGTTCTAAGAATCCAAGTGAAATCCTTTTCCTTTCTTTCACCTCTTACCCGCTATTTTGAACTCACCATAAGCAGAAGGCCACACCTCCACTCAGGGAAAAGAAACCCACCACTTCCCTCTTCTACCCTTAGGATTCTATCACATGTAAGGAGAACACTTTTTTACATAAGTATATATAATAATTTTAAATTTAATCATATACATTTATATTTTATATTATAGGTTCTTCATGTGTAATTGTTCATGTACTAATTTCAAGCTACAATTTATTCATTTTCATTAATAAAGTTTATTTCAAATTAATATTTAGATAATGACACCTTTTATTCTTTTTAAATAAAAACTATAACATATAATTATTTCACCTTCTAATTTTTATACATCTTTGATTCCCAAGTTCATATTTTTTAGGTTGAAAATTCATGACTAATATATGTGTGTGTGTGTGTGTGTTTTAGTAAAAAAAAATTCATACATTTTTAAGTATTATTTTTATAATTCTATAATTATTCACCTAAAAATTATGTAAGTATTTTTGTGTGTGTATTAAATATATATATATATATACTAAAAAAACACAAACACACACATATATATATTTATATATATTATTTTTTTCAATTTTCAAAATCATTTAATTTTAAGACTTCAAACATAATGTTTATAATTATGTAAATATGTATATACCTCTTCATGTTTATGTTCTTGAAAACATATATGTATGTACTTATAATTATGGAATTACTCTCAATTTATATTTAAGTGAGGTTTTTTATAATAATGATGTACGTGTAAAAATATATATACACATTAGGTTATTATTTAATGATTTTAATGAATAATCAATCCATTAAAAATCATGAATCTTTCTCAATTTTATATTTCCAATTTGAATAGGAATGAAATGTTTCTTAAAAAAATTTAAATTTATAATATTTATGTGTGTTGTAAATTTACCTTTAAAAATTATAATTTAGTAGTATATTTTCTTTAACTAATAATTGTTTCATGAATGTAAAATTACATATATTTATATATTATTAAGAGAAATATTTTATGAAAAAAATAATTTTATAATTAATATACACTATTATTTTATGTTACTATATATTATGTGACAATAAGAGTATTATCAAAGTTACAAGGGTGTTGCACACTTGTAGTGTTCCTATATATATATATACATGAGTTTATATACACACAATTAATTATTGTTTCATAGTTTGAAATAATTAATATTTCATACGCATGACAATTCAATATAAATTCAGGTTATGATCTTCCATAAATTGATAATTCTCAAATTATGTAGAAATGAAATGTTTTATTTAAAAATACAACTTATTATAATGATATTTGTATTATCCCATTAATTATGATATGAAAGAAAAATTGGATGTGAATTATTTTATGTGAATTAGAATTTCCAATTTTGTTTATCTTTTGTGAATGTCTTATATCTTTACCCCTATATTGTATGCCTAAAAGCATAAAATTTTGAATTAAGAAAGTGACTTATTCAAGGATGAGTTTTAAATGAGAAAATTTATCACTTTATATCCTATTTTAACAAAAACATATTTCATGATATGATGTATGAAATTTTGAATACATTAGTGTTAATTGTAATTAACAGTCCATGAAAAAGATAAATGACATGAGTTTTGGTTCGACCAAATCTTGAATGAAATTTCCTAAAAAGGTTTATATTTATATATTTATATATAAATATAAGTATTTATGTGTACTTAATGCGTTTTCAGGTTTTTTATAATTAAACCTCAAGTGAAAAATGTATATATTTATAAGGATGTCTAAAAATGTTTTTATAAAAAAATGTCACTTAGACATTGTAAACATGAAAGGGGAGTGAGGAGTGAACCCATTATTAAGGAACAAGGGTAGGCCCTGATAGCCTTCAATGTTTTAATCGGACTAATTGTATTGTATTCAAGGGATTGCTTAATGTTTTCTCGAAAATCACAAGATTATTTGAATGTATTTTCAAAGTATAAGTATTTTCAAAAGAATTATAATATTTTCAAAAGAGTAAGTATTTTCATTGGATTTATAGAATATTAAAGTCAATTTTTTATTTTATGTTTAAAATAGTCTCCAAAAACATTATTGTATTTTGAAAAGTATTTTTCAGAATTATTTTTTAAAATTATAAATATTTTCAAATGATTTTTAATGTATTTTCCAAATATTTGTATTTATTTTTAATGTATTTTTAGAGGTATTTTTAAAATGTATAAGTATTTTCAAAAAGGTTATTCACTATCTTTTAGAAACCCCTAATCAAGCAATTTTTCCCATCCTATGTTTCTATAGACTATTTTCAGCTTCATTTAGAGGTTTTATGGAGTTTAGCTTCAATAAGGCAATAGCATGAGAAAAGTATAATTGCTACATTTTATTTATTGTTTTGACTTTGATAATATGTATGAGTGGTCCTTTTCCACCAAATCACATACTAGAAAAGAACCTCATATGTAAATGCCAATATATTTTTTAGTTTCTTTTTATTAAAAAAATATATATAGTGTTTTTGTCCACCAGATCCTGAAGTGTGGGTCTGGGGCCATACAGTTGATATAAAGGTAACATTTAAGATAACTTTAGAGATTAGGACGTTATTTGATAATAGTTTACATTTTCTAAGTATATTATTTTATTAAAACTTTTATTCCATAAATTTTATTTCCATTTGACGAATATCCTCAAAATGGAAGGATAAATATCATTAAAACTCTTATATCCCTTCTATAGGATTTAATTTCAAGGATAATCCTGAAATCATGATCAGACGATTTTGAAACCTTTCTCAACATCTAAGGTACATGAAAGAAACTGTATGAATCATATTACACCTCTAATATTCCCTGTTTATTCTAAGGATCATGGTTTGTATATGAACAAATACTATATTATGAGCATTCCTAATATTCCAAACATGGAAGGTATTACCATGGTATTTTTAAATTATTCACCCGAACTAAACCACACAAAGTGCTCATCAATATTGAAGGAGATATAGAAGAGGGAGATCTCTATGTATCTTACATGTATAAAACAATAAATTTTTATATCTTTAGAAGTATCAAAGATAATTTTGAGACTTTTGAGGATAACTCGATTAGAATATTTTATAAAGGTAAGGTTCTACAATATAATCAAAAATTATATATTAAATATAATACCTTTCTAAATAATTATACCTATCCTCATTTTTTCCATAAAAAAAATACAAAATTTTCATTTGTAAAGAGGAGAAAGATAACTTTTAGGAAAACCTGAGATACCACTGGAATTCTTGGGCCCTTTCTCTTCACAAGAGATGCCAACATTGAAACCATGGATGATGGTATGAGTTATTCTTTTATACAATTTTCTATCTTTAGTGATATTAATATTATTATTTTTTAGGAATGAAGAACTTCCATGTTTGGATCATGGAAATCAAGACTTAGAGTGTGAAATAATTGGGAGGGTTCAATTATTTTTTATGGGGGTAGAGTGTAACACCTGAGTATGTTTTTAAGTATGTATTCATTGTTTAAATAAATTAATAAAGTCTTGAAAACATATACAGGAGTATAGTAAAGTACATATTATTAAAAAAACACACCCAAACATGATACAAGGAAATGTTAATTCACAGACATCTACAATTAGATGGGAAAACACATTATGAGAACTAATAACACAAGTGGACATACTCCTAAGAACATAAGAAGTCTAAGATCATAACACATCTTGTTGGGATCATCCATGATTGGGAAGGTTCTAAAAAGGTTGGTAATAACATCCTAAAGAAAAGAGGAGAATATAAGAACCATCTTTATAATTGAGAAACTTCCAAGAACATATATTTTAGTAAAATGACTTCTATGTTAGGTATTTATAGGATAATTAATTGGGGTCTTTGATTTATAGTCATTTACGCTTTCAACAAAAATAAAAATGTAAGAAATAAATAAAATGATGGTATATCCATCTAAAAAATTTTATAAATTATACATATATTTTAAATTATAAGTTATTTAAATAATCCACATTGTCTATGATAATTTCATAAATAATTAGAAAATTTATGTAACATTATATAAGAATTTTAATATTTAAGTAATTAACATTCAAAAAATAGGATGTTCAAAGAACAAATTAATTGATTAATTTGGTTTTTAAATATTATCACATAAGAATGAATTTTAAATATAATAAGAGTTTTATTTAATGTTTAATGTACTTAATATTTTATGTCAAAGGTGAAAATATATAATGACAACACATTTTCTTCTTTTAATTTAATTAAGTAGAAATTCATAATTTATGAAAAAAATTATCCATCCCTTCTATGCTGCTGACCTAGGGAGCCCTAAATAATTTGTGGTACCCATGAATGTTGACCATGTGGAGTGATCAACCTATGCCTAGCCCAAGTGGCAGTAAAGTCCAGTCACGTCGTAGGAGGCCTAACCAAGGTGGACCCCATGTGAGATTAGTGGAGGAAGGTTATAGCCTGGAGCATGTGAGAGGTTAGAGAGTACACCTACAATCCAATGTGTATGTTTTTTTTATGGAAAATGAAATTCACTTATTATATTGTTTAGAAATAGGAATTTCTATTCCATTTCAATGTGGGGTCAAAATTTTGGATCCAGTGAAATATCATTTGTTGGATCTGTATTCCTCAACAGTCTGATCAACCCCACATTGTTGTCTTCCATATGTGTAGTCTCACTTATCAAGACCACCAAATCCCATGATTTTTCATCAACCTCGCCTAAAATCTACACTGAAGCTGAAAATTATACTCATGTTTTCTTCTCAAACCTCCTTCTGTGTCAAAAAACCAACAGTACCAAAAACTACTACTCCATTAACCATTGATATTTCCCCGACAACATGAACATAACTATTATTATTTAAAATCATGAAACATGAACCTCCATGAGTATATATATATACATTCTCACTGGGGAGAAAACACCTCTCCCTCATTGGAGGAATCCAAGCTAATGATTTTCCTTACTTCCAAATCTTACCCAGCGTTTCGAACTCACCAAAGACATAAGGCCATTCCACCACTTGATGAAGAAGAAACCCCCACCTCCCTCTTCTTCCCTTCAATTCCCATCACATGTAAGGGGAACTCTTTTTTTATCTAATTATGTATATTAATTTAAATTTTCAATCATATACATATATTTTTGATATATTTTTAAATTATAATTGTACTTGTATTAATTTCAAGATACAATTTCTTCATTTTAGTTAAGAAAGTGTATTTCAAATTAATATTCAGGTAAGGGTACCTATTATTCATTTCAAATAAAAACTATTACATATAGGTATTTCAAATTCTAACTTTTATATATATTTTATTCCAACATTTATATTTTTTAGGATAAAAATTCATGATTTATATATATGTAAATTTTATTTTATTTTATGTTTTTCATAAATATTTAAGAATTATTTTTCATACTCTATGATTATTTACTTCAAAATTTTGTATGTATTTTTATGGATGTATTATATATATGTATATATTATAAAAACGTATATAAATATATATATATATATATATGATTTTTTTAATGTTTGGGATCATTTAATTTTAAGACTTCAAGATTTAAGTTTATAATTATGTACATGTGTATACACCTCTTCATGTTTATGTTCTTAAAAACAAATATGTGTGTAATTATAATTATGGGAGTACTTTCAATTTATATTTATATATTTTTTAAACTAATTATGTATATGTCTAAATATATAAACATATTTATATATATAAACATTTGGTCATTATTTCATGATTTTAATGAATAAGAAATTCATTACAAATCATGAATCTTACTCAATTTTGTATTTCAAAGTCAATAAAGGATGAAATGATTATTTTAAAAAAAACATTACTTTTATAATTTTTATGTTTTTTGTTTAATTTCACCTTCAAAATTATATATTAATGGCATATTGTTTCTACTAACAGTTTTTTCATTAAAGAAAAATTACATATATATATATAAGTATTTTATTAAAATGGTAACTTTACAATTACTATAATGTACACCACTATTTTTTGTTCTTATATTTTGTTGGATAATGTGAGTATTCTCAAAGTTTCAAAGGTGTTATAATATTATTGTGTGTATCTATATATATATATATATAAATAAATAATTATCATTGCATTATTTAAAATAAAGAATATTTTATAATCATGATAATTCACCGTAAATTCAGGTTATGATCTTTCTTAATTGGAAAATTTTAAAATTAAACAGAAATGAAAGGTTTTATTCAAAAATACTACTTTTTAGAATTATATGTGTATTATTACTATGATTATTCTAATAATGTAAAATTATATTTCTATTATTTTATGTGAATTGAAATTTACAATTGCTATTATTTTATGTGAATGGTTTATATATTTACACTAATATTTTATGTGTGAAAGCTTAAAATTTTTAATTAAAATAATTAGTTATTCAAGGATGATTTTTAAATGATAAAAGTTATTAATTTATATCATATTTCAATAAAATGTATTTCAAAAGTTGATTAATGAAAATTTGAATACATGCATGTTCAATATTATTAATAGTCCAAATAAAAGATAAATGACAGGAGTTTTGAATGTAATAAATTTCACAAGTGATTTCCAAATAAAGTTTATATTTATATATATATATAAGTGTGTATGTTTATTTAATACATTGTTAAATTTTTAAAAATTAGAACTCCAATAAAAGTGTATATATATGTGAGGTAATCTAAAAAAAATTAAAAAAAAATTGGCACATAGACATTGTAAACATTAAAGGGGAGTGGGCAGTGAATTCATTCCAAATTAAATTGGTTACACCCAAAAAACCTTCAATTTTTAAAGTGAAACCATTATTGTTTTTCAAGAGCTTTCAAAATGTTTCTAAAAATTAAATGAACTATTTTAATGTATTTTCAAAGAGTAATTATTTTCAAAAGCATTATAATTTTTTTGAAAGTACAAGTAATTTTGAAAGCTTCATATTATTTTCAAATAATTTTTTCAAATTATTTTTAAATTATATTTCAAAAAAATTATTATACATTTAAAATTGTTTTTCATATTTATGTTTTCAAAATAAATAGTGTTTTGTAGGATTTTAAAAGTGTTTTACAAAGTTATTTATTTATTTTCAAAAGTATTTTCAAAGGTATTTTAAAAAGGTTGAAGTATTTTCAAAAATGTTCTTCCATAGATTTTAAAAACCCCTTACTGGGAAATTTTTATCACCCTGTGTTTCTATAAAAGAAATTACGTTCATTTAGAGGTTCCATGGAGTTTAAAATCAATAAGAATCTAGCATGAGAAAAGTCTTTTCAATAAAGTTTTCTTTATTATTTTAACTTTTATAATATTTAAGAGTGTTCCTTTTACACCAAATCATAGACTGAAAAATATACTCATATGTGAATGATTTTTTATTCTTTAGTTGTTTTAAAAAAAATATACATAATTTTTGTACTATATCTGAAAGTTTAAATTTGGGGCCATGCAGTTGGTATCCAATGAAGGTTTTTGAGTACATTGGTTATTGGGATGTTTGGTTAATAATATGTTAAGTTTTATATGTATATTAATTAATTAAACACCTTATTCCATAAATTTTATTTTCAGTGAGGAACATCCTCAAAATGGAAGGAGAAAGATCATGAAGAACTCTTCTCTCTCTTCCAAATGATTTAATTTTGAGGATAATATTTAAATCATGATCAGATGGATTCTAAACCTTTTTCCATATCAATGATACCAGTAAAAAATAGTATGAATCATCTCACTCCTCCATTATTCCCCATTTATTTTAAGTATCATGTTTTTTATACAAACAAATTTCATATTCTCAAATTTTATACTATTCTAGGAATGGAAGGTATTGCCTCGTTATTGTTCAATTATTCACCCTAAAAAATCATATGAAGAACTCATCAATCTCAAATATGATATAAAAGAGGGTCAACATTGATCATGTTACATGTATCAAAATTTTAAATTCTTATATATTTAGAAGTATCAAACAAAATATTGACACCTTTGAGGACAACGCTTTTAGATTATTTTATAATGGTCCAGTTCACACGGATTTTAAAAAATTGTATATTGAGAATAATAAAATTATAAATATTTATCAATGAAATAATAATTTCCATCCAAAATGCACTAGTTTCATTTATAAATAAGAGGCAAAGGATTTTGAGGATGCCTTGAGGTACCACTAGAATTCCTTGGCCCTTTCTCTTCATAAGGGATGATAACACTGAAAACTTAGATGAAGGTATGTGTCGTTGTTGAATACAATTTTCTATGTTTAGTGGTATTAATAAAATTATTTTGTAGGAATGAATAAATTCCATGTTTGGAGAATGGAAATAAAGTCTTAAGAGTGTAAAATAATTGTGAGGAAGCAATTCTTCTTAATGGCGGTAGAGTGCAACAGCCCAATAAGTTTTTATGTATGTATTCATAGTTTAAATAAATAAAATATGTCATGAAAACACATACAAGAGTAGAGTATATAACATCTTATTTAAAATAAAACATAAAACAAAACATAATACAAGGAAACATAAATTCACAAATGTCCAAATCTAGATGGAAAACTCATTACAAGCACGAATAACCCATGTAGACCGGCTCCCAAGTACAAAAAAATTCCAAGATCATAACCCAACTTTCTAGGATCATCCATGAGTAGGAAATATCCAAAAAATAAATATAATAATTACCAAAATTAAAAGTTGTAATATAAGAAACATCTTCACATGAGGGAAACTTCCAAGAACATATAGTTTAATAAAATGACATCTACATTAGGTATTTATAGGATAATTAATTGGGATCATTGATTTATAGTCATAGAGTCTTAAAAAATGTAAGAAATAATAAAATCAGGGTATAACCATTGAAATACATTCATAAAGTATACATATATATAATGAAATTTTATGTCATTTAAATAATGCACGGTGTATTTGATACTTTCGTAAATAATTAGTAAATTTATGTTAACATAAGGAATAATGTTAATATTTTTGAAATTAAATTTCATAAAATAAGATGTATAAATAATCAATTAAGTGATTAATTTACTTTTGAAAAATTATCACATAAGAATTAATTTTAAAAATAATAATAGTTTTATTTAAATTATGATGTACTTGATAATTTAAGTTAAACCTGAAAAATTACAATGATAAATCATTTTATTATTTTAATTTACTTATGTAGAAACTCATATTTTATGAAAAAAAATATACATCCCCTCTAAGATGCTAAGATAGGGATCCCTAAACACTTTTTGTGACCGGTGAGGGTTGACCACATGGAGTGCTCAACCCAACCCCAACCCGAGTAGTAGAAAAGGATGGTCTCCTCACATTATGCATATCCTAGGAATATCCCTCATGAGCTTAGTGGAGGCAGGCCGCAACCTGAAGCATGTAATAGGTATGTGAGTATGCCTACAGGCTCGTGTGTAAGGCCATTTTTCTGTTCTGGAAAATGAAAGTAATGGAGTAGCTTATATACAAGTAGTAATTCTTATTTTCTTTCAATATGGGATTTAAATTTTCGATCCAGATAAATCTCAGGTGTTGGATTAGCACACCTCAACCATCATACCAACCCATTGGCGTCATCTTCCATCTAAGTTATCTCCTTCTTTGTGACCACCCATTCTCATGACTGTTCATCGACCACACCCACAAGTTACACTGAAACCAAAAACGCCACCCCTTTTATCTTCTCAAACCTCCTTTCAGATCCAATAATCAATATTACCAAAACCTACTACTCTATTAACCATAAATTTTTTTCCTAAAAACGTGAACATAAATAATGGGACTTAAAAACATGATACCCAAGCATCCATGAATATATATATCAGCTTCAAATCACTAGGGATAACACCCCTCTCCCTCATCGGAAGAAGAAAAGATAAAACATTTTCCTTATTTTCACCTCTTACTGTTGTTTCTAACTCACCATAGACAGAAGGCCATGCCTCCACTTGGTGAAGAAGAACCCACAACCTCCCTCTTCTTCCCTTTAGTTTCCATTTCATGTAATAGGAAATCTTTTTTTAAATATGTATATATATATATATATATTTCAAAATTCAATCATATACATATATATGTGATATTTTAAATTTCATTATGTATAATTTTAAATATATTAATTTCAATCTATAATTTCTCCATTTTAATTAACAAAGTGTATTTCAAATTAATAATTCGGTTAAGGGACCCTATATTCTTTTTAAATAAAAAATATTACATATAATTATTTCATATTACAAGTTTTATATGTATGTGATTCCCAATTTTATAAATTTTAGGATTAAAATTAATGATATATATATATGTGTGTGTGTACTTTTTTTATTTTATGTTTTTCATATATATTTAAGTAATGTTTTTCATGAACTGTGATTATATACTTCTCAATTTTGTAAGTATTTTTATGGGTGTATTATATATATGAATATATTATGTAAATATATATATATATATATATATATTATTTTTTCAATGTTCAAAATCATCTAATTTTATGACTTCTAGCTTCATGTTTATAATTATAGTCATGTGTATATACCTCTTGAAGTTTATTTTCTTCAAAACATATATACATATATTTTTAAGTATGGAAGTACTTTCAATTTAAATTTAAGTAATTTTTTTATACTAATGATGTATGTGTATAAATATGTATAAAAAATCTGTTATATACACATACAGTAATTATTTCACAATTTTAATGAATAATTAATTCATTACAAATCATGTATCTTACTCAATTTGATATTTCCAAGCTGATCAAGGATGAATTGGTTATTTAAAAAAAAATACTATTATAATTTTTATGTCAGTTGTATAATTTATATTTCAAATTTATAAGTTAAGTGTATAATTTCTTTTACTTACAATTGTTTCATGAAAGTTAAATTACACAGACACACACACACACACACACATATATATATATATATAAGATAATTATTTTATGAAAATAGTAATTTTACAATTACTATTATATACACCAATATTTTATGTTCTTATATTTTTTGTGAAACTGAGTGTATTCTCAAATTTTGAAGGGTGTTAAACTATTGATGTGTGTTTCTATATATATATACATGTGTATATATACAAAAAATTGGTTTTAATTGCATTATTTGAAATAAGTAACATTTCATATACCCAAAAATTAACCATAAATTCAAGTTATGATCTTTCCTAATTTCATAATTTTAGAATTATCTATATATGAAATGTTTAATTTAATAAATCTAATTAAAATTATGTCTATTATGCTTATTATTATTCTAATAAATAAAAATTACATGACTATTATTTTAGGTGAATTTAAATTTACAATTATTATTATTTTTTGTGAAAGGTTTATATATTTACCCCATTATTTTATGTGTGAAAGCATCAAATTTTGAATTAGGAAATAGTTTTTCAAGGATGATATTTAAATGATAAAAGTTATCACATTACATGTTATTTTAATAACATGTATTTCCTAAGTTTATTAATGAAAGTTTGAATACATATATGTCTATTATTATTAATTTTCCATGAAAATGATAAATTAAATGATTTATGGTTGTACAAAATCTCACAAGTGATTTCCTATAAAAGTTGATATTTATATATTTATATGTAAATATAAGTGTGTATGTGTATTTAATGGATGGTTATTTTTTAAAAAATCAAAAAAAAAATTAGTGAAAAATGTATGTATATATATATAAGGAAAGACAAAAAAAATTTTAAAATTAAAATTGTCCCTTATACATCATAAACATGAAATGGGAGTGCGGAGTGATCCCATTCCTAAGGAAAATGGCTTGGACTAGACAGCCTTCAATATTTAAAGTGGCACCATTATTTAGTTTTCAAGAGATTTATTAATGTTTTCTAATGAATCACTAGATCATTTTAAATCATTTTAAAATTGTAATTATTTTCAAAATTATTAAAAAATTCTAACGCATAAGTAATTTCAAAGGCTTTACAACATTTTTAAATCATGTTTTCAAAGGATTTTCAAAAGAGTTTTCAAAAACAAATATTGTGAAAATTATTTCTCCAAATTATGGTTTCAACATTATAAGTATTTTAAAATGATTTTTAAAGTTTTTTACAAAGATATATATTTATTTTAAAAAGTATTTTCAAATTTATTTTCAAAAGAAAATTTTATTTTGAAAAAGTTTCTTCAAGGGATTTTAGAAACAACTTACTAGGAAATTTTTACCCTCCTATGCTTCAATTAAATGTTTTCAGGTTGATTTAGAGGTTCCATGAATTTTAGATTTAATAAGTAGCTAGCATGAGAAAATTAATATCGATTACTTTTTATTTATTATTTTTAACTTTGAAAATAGGTAACAGTGGTCTTCTTCCTCTAAATCCTAGACTGAAATTACCCCTTACATGTAAATATATTTATATTTTTTAATCACTTTTATAAATATATATATATATAACTATATTTGTACCAGATCTAGAAGTACGGGTCTGGGGACCCACAAGTATCCCAAAAAAGTCATCAAGGAAGACATCAATTGGAATATATCAATAGTTTTTGTGAATTTTTTTTAATTGATTTAAACTTTTCAATATTTTCAATTTTAGAGTACACAGAATATAGCTTGTGTTACATGAAACCACTATGTTGTGTATTTGTTTCATGAAAAACCAGGTCAATTATAACTACATGAAACACTTCGATTTAATTTCAGTATATGAATCACTATTTTGGTCTTGTGTTACACACAATTTCGAGTTCTTTAGATATCTTTCTTTACACACAACTTTTAGTTTTACCAAACTATAATATAAATTTAATATTGTAATTTCAATTTTATTATAGTTACTACTTATCCATTGGAATGGAATTTACGAATAATATTAACAAATGTGTAAAAATATTATTTACATACCAATATAAAATGAGTAATTTTTTATCAGTTAGTTATAAATGAAATTAAAAACCATTTGAAAAAAATGAAATTCATTTTCCAAGAAAACTATTCCCATTTGTCTCAATAAATTGAAAAAACTACTTTTTATGAATTTTTTTAATAAAATTGATATATTATATATTCACTAAAAATTTTAAACTCATCCAATGGATTTAATATGAATATGATAATAATAAATCCAATTTTATGAATAAAAAATATGAATTTTTGAAAAGGGTATTTTTTACCTCCTTTTAATGGAGAATCCAATTTAAATATTTTTTTTTAAACTTTTATAATTATAATATGATAAAATTAAATTAAATTCTGAAGGAATGATATCAGAATTTACTTTGTGTAAATTTTTATTATTTTTCTAAGAAGATTCTTTTTTTATGGATAGTGAAAAATATTGAATTTTAATTGAAAATTTCATTTTCATCTAATTTAAATATATAGATAATTCCTATTTTAAATTATTTTTAAAGATAATTTATATCAGTTTTACATAAATTAATTCAATTTAGGTCATCTAAATCAATTTCGCATTGAAATTTGATATAAAAAAATCAAACTTTAGAACATATTCTATTAAAATATTGTTGTTTCGTCACATCTGCAAGATTAATTTTAAATTAATTTCTTCCACTTATGGGATTAGAATTTGAAAAAATTTATTCTCTATTTTTAATAATAATAATTCATATTTTATAATTTGTTAAACCTAATATTTTACCAAAATTATTAGATAAAGTAATTAAAATAAATTACATTGATTAATATAAAAAATGAGTTTACTTAATAGTTAAAATTTAATATTAATGATCCAAATGACATTGAAATTTGTCCGAAATCCATTTAATGGAAATATTTCGACCAATAATCCACATTTCTCAAAAAGGACAATTATTGGAGGCAGATTATGTAAGGGAGACCTCTCAATAGAGTTTATTATTTTATATTTACAGGAATATCTCTCCTTTTCCATTATAAAAGGACACTCACTCCCCTCAGTTCCTCATACCTCTCAATCCACTTTGTCTCAAAAAAAATAATCCCAAATAAGAATCCAAATTCAATCCTCCCAACCAAGAAACTTTAATTTGGGTATAAATATAACCATGAAATCCTTTTGGTACAAACAAAAAGGGGTTACCCAAATAAGAGGTAACATCCTTCCACAAGATCTTTTGTTTTATTTTTATTCTCCACACCCTCAATTATTATATTTAAATTAATATATAATTTCCTAAGTATCATAATTATATTTTTATATTTTTATTCTAAGTTTTTGACCTACACCTACACACAATTCCATCGAATAGGTAACAAACTTATTGATCGTGTGTATGGTGGACTACCGCCTCATGAAATGATGTCATTTGTTTCTCCTTTACCACCTATCATGGATAAGAATTATGATTGAAATACTGATTTTTATATGATATATATGATATTTATGATTTATTTAATCTTCTTAAATTATTATATAAAACATACCTTCATGCTTTCTATTTTTTGTAAATATGATAACTTTGTTTGTGGACGAGTAGACTACCGCCTTCTCAAAGCGATGTGATTTGTTCACACTTTTTATCCAATGTACTAAGGATGAGTTTATTAAAATTATATCATATATAATAAATAATATTTCTACTTTAATTATAATAAATATATATACATATACTTCATTTACTTTCTTTCTTTCAATACGACATGAAGACAGAAACAGTGTTCATGTGTACATACAGCCTAATGTCTCTATGAACGTTGTATTCCATTTTATGTTTATATATTTTATATATTATTAAAAATATTTATATAATGAATATATATGATATTTATAACATGTTTTATATTATTTAAATCAGTAAGTTATTATGTAAGTTAGAGGATCAAGAATAACAAGTCCAAAAATAAACGAGAAAAAAAAAAGAGGATATTACCCAGAATTTAATGTTAACATGTCATTGTTAATAAACGGGTAATGAGATCATTATAAAATAATATATGGTATTATATATAGTAATATGGTTATTTTTTATATTTATAATAAACTTATATTTATTATACGGTAAATTTGAACATGTACGGAGTCATTCAAGACTTAAGTTAAGGATTCTCTCTTATAATTTTTATTTCTGTGACACTTATTCCATATCCACCACTCATTTATTTTTGTAGGGTGTATATATTTCACATAAATGTAATATATTAATATTATACTTAAATTTATAGTTATGTACATATCCATTTTATTATCTTTCTTTCATAGGGTTTATGGTTCAAAAGTTACCAAATAGTTTATCCTTTGAAATAGTTTATGCTTTTCTAGGGATATGGTCCAGAGAAACCACTCTTATTATTTAGTTGAAATGTTTATATTTACAAACCCTGTTTATATTCCATGGGTTATAAGATTTCATAACCTTCCCCTTTTCATTATTTATTCTTTGATGAAATTGTTATGAAACCTCTATCTTTTCCAAAGGTTATGATATGATGACATGTTTATAATATCAATTTAATTTCATGGGTTATGATATGATGATTATGAAACTCATACCTTTTATAGTTCTTTATATGGTGATTTTTATATTATATTATGGCACACATAATTATTATTTCATTATGGGATGAGTAGGATATATATCTCTCTCCAATTAATTGATTAAATATCTATATCTCATGAGATAGACATGGCTAGATCGGGGAGTGAACTCAGTTTAGTAAATTAATTTATCTACTAAAATGGAATTTTGAGTAAATTTTGACTAAAAATTTGGTCTTGGGGTTGAACCTTGACCACTAAGATAGTTTGGGAGTGAACCCATTCAACTATAAGGAAAGGGATTTGGCTGGGGAAAGTGGTTTGTCCCACCTAGTTTCTATATCCCCCATGAAGTTCCCCAATAGATTTTGGTAATAATACTTGAGTTATGAGGAATTGTGTTTTATTCTTACATGTATTCCAAATATTATATATCTTATTCCTTTTTTATTCTCTCATGTATTATGTAATATATTTCCTTAGGAGTCTTGTCTTATGAACTACAAATCATCATTTCATGACTCATGTATATGATCTTTGATATGAAGGGTATGATCTTCAAATGTAATACTGATGTTCCCATACCCATATCCTCATGTTTTGTTTATGTATCTCCTTTATTTACCCTTATTAAACATATGATATCTCTAATTCTTATATTTAATTTCCCTAAGTTATGAAGAAATATTTTAAGTAGAAGTATTATAGGGGAAGATATTAATTGGAAACTTTTAATATCTTGCCCCAATTTGGAATATTTTATTCAAAGTTTACAATGACACTAAACTATTATGCTCCTCGGGCATTTATTTTTTATAATGTGTTGAATATTCTTCTAAAATGATGTAATATTAGTGGACATTATTCATGGTTCACTATAGTTATCATAAAAATAAATGTTTAGATAACCTTTGGAAACTAGGATGAGAACAATTTAGTGAGATCCCTATAGATATTTATAAAGATATGTATGGGGATATCTTTAAGAATAAGATTAAGGTGTCATATATTTTAAATAAGGTGTAATTGTTTAGACATTCTATATTTTATTTTTTAGGATTATGATTTTTTATACTTTGATAAGTGTTTATTATACTACCCTTTCTATTTCTAGTCAATGGTTGTAACTAGAAGGAATTGGGTTAACATTGAATGTGATAAATAATTTACTGATGAAAAATAAAATGGGTTGATCACTAGAGTGAAAGATGTTGTGATAATTCCTAATCATTATTCATGGAAAATTATTAATAATGTGTACCTTAACCAACTCTCAGACTCACCAATGAAGATAAGGAAAGAGTTCACTAAGAATTCAGGTAATAGAGACCATTGAGGAAAGATGATTTAGTTTACTTTGTGTAGAGAATTTATAGTGACGCACCAAAGTCAATGTATTAGATGAATAACAATATGTTTTTACTATGGATAAGAAGTACACAAATCAAGTAACTAAAAAGGAAAAATGAAGAGTTCTGATAACATAATGGATGGAAATATTGGCCTTCCTAAGACATTATTTATGGTTAAATTCTTTAT
Source organism: Viscum album (assembly GCA_963277665.1). Lineage (NCBI taxonomy): Eukaryota > Viridiplantae > Streptophyta > Magnoliopsida > Santalales > Viscaceae > Viscum > Viscum album. The sequence goes on from OY728130.1 coordinate 1,220,440,354, forward strand.
ATGTGGAATAAATGATCATTATGAAAATAGTTTCACTGAGTGGAAAGATCATGAAAAGAATCATTAATTTGGTATGAGTAATGGTTATATTGATGATAATTATGACAATCCCTTAGGTAAAATATGAAAGGAAATAGGTATTATGTAATAATATGAGGTATCCTTATTAATGGATTAAGTAAAAACTAGAATAATCGAAGTTTTTATATATTAAGATTCAAGAATTATGTTATAATAAGTTTTCATTTTATGTTTTCTCACTAATGAATTACAAGAATATGTTGAATGGTTTTGATGGACTAGAAAATTGAATTAATAGTAAGTTAAAATTTTTAATAATGGAAGATAACCATTAATATGTTCTTCATGTCGAGATAATGACATTTGGATAAAGATATATAGGACAAGATTAAGTAAATTAGATGGTACATTATATCCTCATAACTGATAAAGGATTTTTTGAAAAAGTAGTGTGTGCTATCATGGATGGGGTTTGAGAATTTTTTTATTTAATGAATATATCCAATAAAATTTGGAATAAGAAAACATGAAAGTTTTCAACAAGGTTTTATGGTAATTTAGGTTATTACCATGTTTTAAGAGAATACATGATAAAAGTATTCACATTTTTGGAATGTGACAACCACGATCAACCTTATGATATAAGGGAGATCAATGCTAAGTTGATTTATTGAACCTCCCTCTAAAGTTTGGGATTTTCATCTTCCATAAGGGTTATAATTTTAACCATATTTGGAATGGTTTATCTTAAAATTCATATGAGTTTTTATTGATTTAGTTATTATCGCACTATATGAGGATTTAGGAATACTGGATAAATTGTTCTAACCTTTATTGCAATGATGATAACTAAAGATAGATGGAATGACTTATCGTACTACAAATGGAACTTAATATTTTTTGGTGCTTCAAGCATAACAAATTTAAATTAAATTTTAGAGTAAGAGATGATTTTTCAAGACATAACCAAAGGGTGAGATTGTGATGAAATAATTAATTGAATATTATCATTAAAATTATTCAACTTTAGTAAAATGGGTCTTGAAATAAAAAAATTTCATGTTATCATCAATTTGGATAATATCAATGAACTTTTTCAATCCCATTTGGGTTATATCTCTGTGATCATTAATGTTCTCTAAAGAATGTTCTTTATCACTCTCCCTCATAACTTGATAGTTATATTTCTCTTCCATGTCCTTATTTTCACGTTCTACCTATTTTATCCTATGTGGAAACCAATTTATGAGTTACTTTGGGTAACCTTTATGTATCCAAATGAACCTTTTTAAAGGGATATTTATTATTCATTTTTATGATGAGAGTTTCTATGAAAGTAACTTTCAATTATTAAACCTTTGATAACCCATATGATTTTTTAAGGAAAAAACTATTTTAAGGCGGGTAGAATGTAATACACGAATATTTTTATGAAATT